>OZ026524.1:55666790-56182198 GCA_964019695.1 Loripinus fragilis | reverse complement strand
ACACTTGTGCTAGAGGGGTCCGGGGCATGCCCCCCCACCTGAGAAAAGTTGAAAAAAAACAGTGCAATATGGTCCACTCTAAGCGTTTCAAAGAACACTATAATTATCAACCTAAAGATCAGCAACATTAAGGATAATAAATCAAGAGAAAAAAGATTATAGGTCATGTGTTTCTCTTCAAACAGTCCAGATGTGCATGTTAAGCAACTATTACATTTCATAAGGGGGTCTGGGGCAGCAACTCCTTGTAGCCAAAGATTTTTTAATCAAACAAAATGGAGGTTTTTCCTTTAAAATGAGACTTTTTGAATTTATTTTTTACTTTTTAACATAGCACCCTGAATCCCCAAAACTATGAGCTTGCTCCCCAGATTCCCTAAATAATTACAATTGCTCCACAGCTCCAAGAAAAGATCAAGCCATTCTCCCCAGATTCCCAAAACCCATGGGGCCATTTAGGAAACAAACTAAAAACAAATATGTTGTTTTCGTACATGTTTTTGCATTAGCATGATTAGTGCTTTTTGTATTAACACTTAAAATGCGATAAAAGGCAAACAAAGTTTATTTATGCTGACAAACGCATATTAAGCATAAATACTTTTCTGCAAGTCAGCGTTTTATTCTGCTGATTCGTAATGGTTAACGACGAAGGGTGTAACGTCCATTACAAACTGCTGACTGAACTGGGATTATTGTCATTTGCCATGTTAACGAATAGTTGCTATTTAGAAATTATTGTCAATGGCTATGAAAAAAATATCTACTATTGATAAACAAAACCATCATCTAACAGCGATGTATATGTACATCAGCTGATCACTCAAATCGGCACATCAGAAATAAAAAAAATAATTATTTAGCAAATAAGCAGATGAAAACTAATTGTTCGTCTCTTCCACAATATTATTGAAACTGTTCAGATAAAACTACTTTTCTTTTATTTCTGTTCTGTTTCATCTATTCAATCATGTTTCCTCTCTTACTTTATGTTCATCTGTATTCTCTCGTTTCCTCTATTACTTCCTGTTTAACTTTCAAGTTATTATCAGACATATTTGCTGTCTTCCATTCCAGACCTTAGTTACTATATCTTGTTACTAACGTCGCGCCGTCAGCGTTAATTATGTCACAATTGTTAACGTTTATAAATAGAAATAAAGTCACATATGATTTAGCAAACATAAACGAATAAACATTATTGAAATTAAGTCAAATTCGTGGGACTTCCACGACAGCCCTTTCCAAGCAGGTGACCACAAGGTTGTAAGGAACAGACAAAACAGCATGACACGAAATACAAACAACGACAAAATCCACAAAAGAAGCACCGCCTTGGTAGCAAATATTTGCCTACAGACCCCCACCCCACCTGACCCTAATGGATGGGTGCAAACAGTCAAAATTCAATTTTGATAGAACATGGTCGTGTTGCATATCAAATCAAATGGAATCATGCTTCGCAGGCAACACAAACGGAGATAAAACAAAGATAAGACTGATTCTGTCACATCTGCTGGAAATGTAGTGATCAGAGTTTTTCTCAGATGCAACAGATACTCTTCTGGATTGCGTTGTAAAACTTTGAACTACTCTAGATAATATGTGCAGCTTTGAATATTATTGCTTTGTATAGTTTGATACAAATCCAAATAACAAGTTTTAAGAAACGATGTAGAAATGAAAAATACAACAACAACAGCAACTACTACTTCTACTACTACTACTTCTGACACTACTACCACTTCAACTACTTCGGCTACTGCTGTTGCTGCTGCTACATCAACTATAACTTTGACTACTAGCATGCGTGGATCCAGAGGGGTGTCCGGACTTCCACAGGAAAATCACACTATCATTGGCCCACTAGCGAAACGCCATTGAAATGACGTTTGACTGGTGGGCTGATGATGGCCTACTTAGAATAATGGTACGGGCCCCCTCTCCCCTCTGTAAAATGTGGTATCTAAATTTTGAACCCCCATCCCCTGACAAAACTTTCTGGATCCGTGCTAATTCTATGTAAATGGTACTTATTATTGCTTATTATTACCTTTATAAGAACAGCAAAGAAGCCTGCAAACATAACAGCACACTGAAAGACATCAGTCCAGATAACAGCCTTCAGTCCTCCCTGTAAAGAAAATAATGATACTTAATTTGTCAGAAATATATTTGGACAGACAGACAAAACCAACCACGTCGCCAGTTTGTATGCCTTCTTGAAGGAGACTGATCATTTGACGTTTTGCCTGGGAGTCAAATAACGCCAAGAATTGAAAAGAAAAAGATAAATCATTTTCTGATGAATTTGTGCATAGGAAGAGAATCGTTGTACCCTAGGCAAGTGACTGTTTAAGTTAAAAAAAATGCCTGTAGCGTCCCTTTGTGCAGACATGGTGCTGGCGCAGATATGTATGGTAGCTCATCTGGACACTACAGATAGATTATCACAAAGCAAAAACTATTGTATAAAACTGACAATTATATAGGACGAAAAGTATGTCATTATATGTTATATGTTATGCACTAATAACATTACAAAAAGTACAAAAAAATGAAAACTCAAATTGTATCGTTTTAAAGTGTATCTTTTTACTTTGCACACGATCAGAGCTAGACATTCTGCTGCTGCATGTACTCAATGGGACAAATATAATGATTTTAGCTGTAATTTTACCTCACTGGGATCATGTATAAAGCGCAATGATTGGCTGCTTGCGGACACGTGTCCGCAAACAGCCAATCATTGCGCTTTATTTTGAGTCTGAGAATGAACTCTAGTTTTATAACCTCGAGGCCTTAGAAAAAGGACTCATTTCTTGAACTCAAATATTTAAGTAAACAGGTACTTTATACCAGCACTCTTACTTTGCACGCAGTAACATGCTACCTTTGCAAGAGGCTCTTTGAATGACGTCAAATCAAGCGATAATGGCCAGTGCTAATAGCTTATCCACACAGCTGAGACAGCAACGTGAGAGGAAAAGCACAATTAAAATAAGCAGCCAGCTCTCAATTCCTAATAATATTGAAATGTTACATGGAGCAAACTTGACAACTATACTTTTCAGATACTGAATAACAAAGGCGCTGACCAGTCTGGTCTGAGCCTTTGTTGTTTGCAAGCAACAAAGTCAGGTTTCTGGCGCGCCGAGGACCATTTTAGAGCCAGTTTTATGTGGTTATACTTTTGTGATGACTAAGCAAAACATCTTCACACACAATGGAATCAACTAGAAAAGATGAATAAGCAACATGAACTTAGTAGTAAATGAGTCTGTCCTCGAGGTTATAAACTGTACTTCTTGCTCAAGTCACTTAACCATGAAATTGCCGTTCTGTTCAGATACTACTATTCTAACGGCTAAGGCGATTTTCTTACTCAGTGTCCACATTACAATGCTTCATTGATATTTCAACATGATATTTCAAATGATTGATAAATTGTCAGGGTCGGTCAAAGATGTCATTGTAATCTACGACATACATGATACGGTTTTGATTTTAAGAATTTGTAAAACGTCATTTTTCATATTCTAAGACAATTAATACCTTTCTAGGGTTATACTTAACATTAAGTAGGTTTTGTTTGTTTGTTGGTTTGATTATTTACGTCCCAGTAAACATTTTTCAGTTATGCCAGGACAGGTCTTCCAAGATTGAACCAGTACCAAGCAAGGATAAATGTATCTTGTTCAAGGACACAACGCGGTGAAGCTGGTGAGACTCGAACCCGTAACCCCTCGGTCTGGAGTCAAGCACTCTGCCACTGAGCCATTGCGCCCCCTAACATAAGTAGGCATTCTAGTTTAGGTCCAGAGCAATAGATTGTGCCATTTGCTCTGGTGATGAACTTAACAATGCAACCAAAATTGTAGAATTTTAAAACTGATGACTAGATAAATGTCATACTCATGTATGTTGCATGCGCGGATCCAGAAAGTTTTTTTTAGACGGGGTCCAATTTTGACAACATTTTTTTTTTGATGAGGGGAACCAAATACCACTAAAAGCGAACCATCATTGGCCCACCAGCGAAACGTCCAACATTGAATGCTGGTTTGGTAGCTTTGTGATTTTTCAGCAGATCCAGGCCAGTACTGCTATGAAACCCTATATTTTTGTGATTTTCAGGGGGGTGTCTGGACCCCCTGTCCCCACCTCTGGATCCGCCCATGTGTTGAGCATGATTATTTTATAATATTGTAGATATATGCACTTACTATAGCTGTATATATCACCGCCGCTCCTGCTACTGCTGCTATAGACGCCCACTGTGGAAACCCAGTCACTGTGATAGATGAAGGAAACATAATAATAATGACCCGCGACATGTGATTTCCAACTATTGGCATTTTGTCAAGTGTAGACTCAGACATGCCTGTGCAGCCTCCTGTTAAGCTTAGAAACTCCAAATGATGTTCGATCAGTAGCTTAATATTTATAGAATATTCAAGCGACTAGCAAAGGCTCTGATCAGACTGCGTATATGCGCAGGCTGATCTGAGTCTTTGATGGTCGCACATACCACATTGATGGAAATCTCGTGTCGTGGCTCATACAAATGTATGTTTGTAAACCTAAACGCATTTAAGCCTATTTTCTTTACATGGTACATCGGCAAAAGTGCTGAACCAGACTAGACGCCGCAGAACGCGACGTCTGATCATTTTCTGCACTGTTTGCAAACATAATATACTATTAGAATTTTAATCAATGGAAATTAAAACTTTTTACCCAAAATCCCTTCAGTTTGAAATGGATTCATCCAATTGATAAGAGAAGAAAATTCTATTCTATCATAAATTGGTTTTAACTCCTAATTATAATACATTAATTGAGGCAATGTTCTAGCCCCGGTGAACTTTTGTTTTAAAAAAGGACAAAATTTAGATTTTTAAAATTTATGATTAAACAAGTTCCATGCTCATGACACTCATGGTATTGAGTCCCAATGTGATAACTCAGTTTCTGTAATAGATGAGGGAAAATATAAAATGTCTGTTAACTTTTTCCATTAGTAAGATTTGGCGAAATGCTAACACACGTAAGTAAACGACTATCATTGATAAAATCTACAAATGTAAAGCACAGTTATTGCATTTTTTGTTTGTGTTGATGTTTCACGTCCCAGTAAATATTTTTTCATAATTGTCGGGACGATTCAGTCTTGTATTTCTGAATTAAACCAGTACTAAGCAAAGGATAAAGTGACTTGTTCCTGGACACAGTACGTTGCCTCTGGTGAGTCTCAATCCAGAGACCCTTAGATCTAAAAGCTAAAGCCTCAGTTCCACAGAGCCATTGACTTGAACGCTTAGCAAATGTTTTTGATTGCATCTGGCGTACGACCTCTCCAATTGTTGCAGCTACTGTCGCTGACCGATGCATGTAATCGGCGATCAGTCGACGACCTTTCTACAACTGCTCCCATTAAGACCAGCAACAGATTTTGCGACAGATTTGCCACAAGTTCAGAATAATCACTAACTGCGGCATCTATTTGCAACTGATCTGCGACTGGTCGAAGAGTCGTTTAGCTTAAATGGTTTAAAGTAAGGCTACATTTACTATTCAAACTTGACTGATAATTACAGGATTATTTTTAAAATTTTAAATACGTATAAAAGGCAAACTTACCGCCTTCAAGAGCAATGGCTGGTCCGAACAAAACAATACCCATATACCCCGCCTGAAATATATGAAATACAGCATGATATAGGCCAGTGCATGTAAACCCGCTACTAACATGCATCGCGTCTGCAAGCAGTGAAGCCTCAATCGAGTCTGCGTATATGTGCGTGTGTTTTTGCCAATGCCTTTGCTGCTCACAAATCTCACATGTGATTTGCTAATTTTTGCATTATTAGGCAGCATAGACCTTCGCTGACAAAATAAGTTTGATGTAAATATTGCATAAATTAAACTATATATCCACCAAAATGGATAATAACATCTGTGCCCATGCGTGGAAATTCAACTTTGCACAATAATTAATCAACATATACAAGCTATGAAATTATATTTTGATATTGAATTAAATAATTGTAAAATAAATAATTAAAAAAAGGGCACAGAGGGCAATCCTGACCTGCTCCCACTTTGAGGTAATACCTGTCTTCAAAAATGTCTATGTCTTAAAACAATGGTTATATATATAAACTTTGGGATATTTTGCCTATTCCAGAAGTACTTTTTTATATATTCGTTCCGTAAATCTTGATATAATCGTGGCTCCACGGGGTCAAGATGTCGAGTATCACTCCATCATGTCCTATGTAACTTTTTTGAAGAAACAAGATATCATAACAATAAAAGTGTGAAAAAGAATACACCTCCATTTCCTTTACATCTATCCTGAACTAGAGTAGCCACATTTTGGTGCCGTGATCAGGATAAAGTGTTACAGAGACTGATCAGTGGTATTACAAACTAAAGTGTTCTACATAAGCAAATGAAGTTCAGGAACAAAGTTGTATGGAATATGGACATATAGAGACCCAGCTAGCTTAAGTATACATGTTGCTCACTGATGAATATCAACATCAGTTTTATAGAACAGAATGAAGAGAGAAAGTTAAACATTGAATTAGCAATATATTTGTGGTCAAGAGCTTCTGTGAACAAAAAAAGTTTATTTTTAAACGATGAGTTTGACAGGGGGTAAGTTTTGTGAACTGGATTTTTAACAAAAAAAATTTATAATACCATGGGTATGAGGTTCATCTCCTGTATCAATTAACTTGGTATGATGTTCTTCTCCTGTATGAATTTACATTCTTAATAATGTTACATATTGAGTGTAAAGTAGAATTTCACTTTATTGTATCGTTCCGGGTAAGGTTATTGTGCGAGCACTTCATTAAATAATAATCGTGGAACTTACTATCTAAGTTTAGTAGTATTTTGTTTGTCAATCCATAATTGGGAAAAGCACTGAAACATATCAATAAACGCGGACAGCGACGCTGTCATGCTATTTGAAAGCTCATACTTACGTAACCTAACATTCCCAAAAGTGTTCCCAGCAAGCGAACTGAATGAGACTTGAATCGCAACTCGAGATACTGGAAAAACAATAAACCGAAACATTACAGTATATGGTAGCACAAGTATTAGCAATACAAAAAGCTTCGTTTATGCTAAGCATTATAATAAAATAGTTATTCTGAACAAATCATGTTTGACCAGAGCAACTAAGGTTTGTGACAGACAGATGGGCAGATTAGACAGGCAGGCTGACAGGTAGATTATATTGCACGAGCTCACAGCTATCGAAACACTGGTCAGGGTTCGAGAGCCACCTGTGCTACCCGGGTGATCAAAAATCACGCCCACCTACTTTCTTTAAATTTACCAATTCGGAATGTTTTGACTTGAGGACGTCTCTGTCTGAACGATTCATGTTTATTAACAAACGGCAGCATACATTTGTGACAGACAGATATACAAAATTTATCTGACTGCCTGCCATCGTACATGTACCTGCTTACAAGTATGTCTATCTATTTGCCACAAACCTACGTTTCCCTTTCTTAATCCGTTTATGCCGCACGGAATTTCCCTTCTTATAAATTGGACCAGTCCACTTCCGTTTCCCCTAGTGGGGCTAATAACCTAACTTCATCGTTATCGGTACTGTGTACGAAGCGTGAAGGTTCTGTAGAGACTGCACGTGTGCGCAGTATCGTTTAAGCCAGCAGTGCTGCATGTACGAAGTATTCCACAATCGTATTAGTCAGCTGAAATACTTTTACGGATCTAGAGGGAAAATGAAAGACTTAGTAAACATGTTCATGTTATTCGTGTGTGTGTAAAATCCTATTTCTTTGATAACTTTAAGTTAAACACTATGCAAATGCTACAACCCATGCAACATGCTGAAGCGATGCATTTGAGATAGGAACATGAACACCCTATGCAAGGCGATAAAACGTTCAGCGGCATGATAAAAATCCAGCGGCCATTCCGCGACAATGCACACGACGTATACTGTACAAGTCAAAAGTGAGTAAATTGTATCTATATTATTTTTGCTTTACTGCAGAACGTATTGAAAATGGAAACTGTTCAGCAATATTGAAAGAATCACTGTGTATACTCAGTTCCCCTGAAACAATTTTGCCTGTATCATGGCAGTCCATCAAAGGTGCTAAAATCGCATTATTTTGATCGTTGCCGTCAAAATGTATCTTAAAAACAAATTTGACCATAAGATATTTCGTCTTCATTCGTTTGCTGTGCTATTTATCATCGAAAAACACCCCAGTGTCATCCAATGGTTCGTTGCGTATCTTATCAAAGACAATGCATTAAACGATTTGTGTGGTAAGACGCTAGGTAGCCTATACTTTATTCCTATTCTGCCACAACGAAAAGGCAGAGTGGTTTCAGGAGAACCTACTATACACAGTAACTGTTGTTATTTTTGAGAATGCTGAACGGTTTTCCATCGATGTCTCTTCCAATACGTTCTACAGTAAAGTAAAATGTAAATAAAATTAACTCACTTTTGACTTGTTAACTTCGCATACATTTTCGCAGAATGGCCGCTGGTCTTTATCATGCAGCTGTATTTTTATCACCTTCCAAAGTGTGATGAAAATCGGAACAGATTGAGGTAAATCATGACGTATAGTATTGCATATACATGTACTTTCTTTCTGCCATTACATTTTGTAACACAAAACCGTGGTCACTATGGTAACAAAATGTAACCAGAATATTTTAACCGGAAAAGTGTTATAATTTGCTTTTTATTGTCCAGTTCCTTGACATTGTACGTGCATAGGTCTCTTCCTTTTCCTCTTAGTGACGCAAGTACATGTTGGTTATGATGATAGTCTGTAGCTGCAGCATTTTTTGTCATACATACCTATCAATTGATTTAGTTACGAATAACCTTGTTCAATATGGTAACCCGAAGGTTTTAACCCATTTAAGCCTAGCATCTTTTTTATGGGACATCGGCAAACAGTGCAGAAGCAGATCAGACGCCGCGGAACGCGGTGTCTGATCAGGTTCATAGCTGTTTGCTTACATAATGCGCTATAAAAATTTGAATGAAATGGAAACTTACCGACCAACAACCCTTTAGAAGGAGGTTTGCGCGTACGCTATAAGTACCAAAACTATATGAGCTTGTCCGTATAGTTACAGCTTCGGTTTAACTCTTAAAGCTGCATACTCTGTAACTATGAACATTTTTCGAAAAAAAATATTTTCTTTTTAAATCATTTGTAAAAGTAGAATAAAGTTATGTTGTCACAATAAATCTAATTTCTACAGCTGAAAACTGCATGGGAAAGTGAATTATCTTATAAAAACAGGTGTATTTCTCTTGTTTGTAATTATTTGCGTCCCTCCAATAATTCTAGACAGCTAGTTTTTAACATAAATGCTGTTGTTTTGGCACTAATAATTTGTTAATTATTACGAAAAAGGTAAAATGTATACCTGAATTTTAGCATTTTTACTTTGTTCTTGAAAAATAGAAACATTATTTTTAAAATAAAAATATCAAAAGTTACAGATTATGCAGCTTTAAACGTTTGTCATGTTAATGCTGAGAAATTGACTACAGTTATTGAAATAGTCTATAGATAACAAAACTATCAGAATCGTCGGTGCGATCAGTATATCCTTAGACACGCATGGGCATCTGTTTAGTCTGACCACAGTCACCAACATAATAATGTTGCCATACCTGCGCGCCGATCATAAAACAACTTACCTCGTAAGCGCTTGTGATCTTCAACGGGTGTATAAGAGGCACGGCTAAGAAAATCGCCATCAAATTGGCCAAGAAGAAACCAAAATTTCCAATAAGCCATTGAAGTCCATACACATAAATCTGAAAAATATGGAGGGAATAATATTTAGGCCGACCAAGCGATGATGATACTTATAACATGTACATATACGTGTAAAGTCGATCCTCAAACATGCGCGGATCCAAAAAGTTTTGTCAGAGGGGGTCCAGTTTAACAACAATTTTATTTTAGTTGAAGAGGGGAAGGGGAGTCCAAATACCACTATAAGCGTGCCATCATCGGCTCGCCAGCGAAACACCATTTAAATAAATGGCGTTTCGCTGGCGTGCCGATGATGGCCCAACATCGAATGCTTGCTTGGTAGCTTTGTGATCTTCAGGGGATCCGGACCAGTATTGCTAAAAAAAACCTATATTTTTGTGATTTTTATCGACCCTCTGCCTCCCCCCTCTGGATCCGCCCATGGCTCAAACATGCAACAAACGCTTTCTCGAATCTCGAATTTGTTAAAGTGCCATACGATAACGGAATCAATCACATCACGTCGTATGTTCAAAATTTATTGAATCATGCCTCTAGACTGTAAAATATCTATATTTGGACGGGTAGTTTTATTTGGCTCGTCAACATATGAGGCATCCAAATACAGTCCCGAATTCATGCTCTGTGCATGGGATCATGGAGGTGTTTACCTGTTGGATTTCCTTTGCTCCGACATTCAGCTTTGTGTACTGTTGAATCCTTATCTTTGATTTATCTCCTTTTAATCTCTTGTTTTATATATTCTAGGAGATGATGCATGGATAAGTTGGGGGTCTTTCATGCAAACAAAACATCTATGTGTCTTGATCCACATCTGAACTAAGGGTGAGGTTGGCGCCGTGAAACCGGTTTAAGCCTTCCAGTAAAATATTTTTTGACGGTTCCAAGGTTGATCATTTGTTGTATTTCTGTCTTGTGTTTGTCATGCTTTCGTGTCTGTTCATTGATGCTGGAAAAGGGCTGACCTATTGGCTCTCGTTTGTGGTGTTACATTGTGTTTTTGTTAATTTCCCATGTGGTATTCTGGTCAGGTGTGCAACTTGATTTTTTTTTATTCCTGATCTTGCCCCCTTTCTTACTTTGAAGTGTTTTGCTCTTTTAAGGTGAGTACCTATACCTGTACCTGTGTACTTCTGTCGTGCCAACCAAAAGTGACAGTGGCGTAATATTTTGTTTACAATTATTAAGTAAAAATTAACTTGCACAACCCACTTGAGCTAACGCTAATCGATACATGTAGATCACTTGTGAATTAATCCTATCATGCGGATAGGATTAATACACCAGTGATATATCGATGATAAGTCCATGATAAATTTGTAATCAAAATATGACATCATCGTCACTCTTGGCTGGCAGGACAGCAGGTATGTAATGATTACTAAATACACGTAATGGAGCCCCTGACAGTCGGATGAGCTATTTGTGATTAGGCTGCAAGCAGTTTCTTATCAGTTAAATCCTAATATACACTTATAAAACAAATATAGGTCTTTATATTTATGTTTATCTGTAGCTGGACCCACCGTGGCTCAACTTGAGATTTCTTTAGCTCTGACTATCTCTGAGTCATGAGCCCTTTTCTTCGTTTCATCATGGCGTGTTAATTTGATTACACAGTGTTTCTCCATGATGATACATTGCAATAGTTAGATGGCCTCCATGCGAGCTGAACATTTCTTGTACTTCAACAACAGCAGAAATTAGGGCGAAGATTTGGTACCTGTAAAATGCATTTAAGTCCCCCCGGTGGCTTAGGCTGCTGTCCGTTCTGAGGCGGTGGTTCTGTTGCTGTTGACTTTTTGTTTATTGTTACTCCCATTGTGAGAGTCTGTAATATCCTATGTTTTGTTGTGTATTACTATGTGTCCATTCTAGCATTGAATCATCTTGATGGGGAAGAGAGAGCTAGTTGCTTTGCTTGATTTGTCTTCCTGGTGTCTGGTGATGTTTGAGCGGCTCTTCCTCGTGGTGCCACGGGGTTGTCTGCGGTTGGTGATTGTGGTATTTCCTGATCATACTCACTAAATATTTTTAATCGATTGCCATATTCATTATATGTATGTGCTAGCAGTGAGTGTTCTTGTGATACTGCACGGTGTACATTGACTGGTCACTAATGGGATAGATACCTTTACCTGTATTCTACTTGCTGACTTATTTAAACTTATACTACTGTGCTTCCACGATTAAAGTGACCCACGTTTTTTGCCGTTTATTCCTTAATGGTTATTTTAATTGAAAAAATAAATTACAAAAATGAATTTAGATATAGACCGCGTAATTGGAATATTTTTCTCACTTAAGTATGAGATTTATATAGGCTGGGATTAGATGGTATTTCTGCGTGTTTTTGTTCCTCCGCTTCGAATCAGTCCCCAAGTGTACCTTATCGATATATAAATAAACTACCGTTCAGTAGTTTGAAATTCGTGAATTATGCTTATGATAACTAATATAGAGGCGAAATGAGTATGTATCTCAAAGAAAAAGACTATTAGTAAGTTATTCTGGATTGCAGGGCATTTAGGCCTTAGTTCAAAATAAGGGAAGTTCCCAAAAATAAGTTTTAGTTACGCGGTATACATTTACATCCACATGCTAAACGCCGATCGTATTAGTAAGGATTAAAGTCGTTAAATAAACGAAAAACGGGGGTCACTTGCAACCTGGAAACACAGTAGTGCCAACGTCTGATAATTTGAAGAAGTGAACATTATGTTCCTGTGGATTTTGAGTTAACGGGACGGTTCTGCATAATCTCTATCAGTTAAAATATATATATATCTGGAAGAAGTTAAAATGGTGCCTTGTCGACAATAATTCCAAAGTAAGGCTACAGAAAGTATCTTAACAAGGTTATGTTTATTTTTGAGGCCAATGTCGAATTTACAAACTCAAAACTACATTACTTCTTAGTTTAAAACGTGGCTTATTTCATGATTTTCACTCGCATTTTCTTGACGATGTGCACAGAATTGAAATGCATAATCGTTTAGTGTAATATGTCTTTAGGAGATGATGCATTGGTATTGGGTCTTTCATGCAAACCAAATATCTATGTGTCTTGATCCACATCTGAATTAAGGGTTGGCGCCGTGAAACCGGTTTAAGCCCTCCAGAAAAAATATTTTACTGACCGTTCCAAGGCGGTACTTCGTTTTATGGAGTTTTTATCGTTTTTTTCTGTCTTGTGTTTGCTATGCCTTTGTGCGCGCCTGTTTATATGTGCCGTGTGGTCACCTGCTGGGAAGGGACTGACCTCTTGGCTCTCGTTTGTGGTGTCTTACTGTTAGCTTGTTACTTTCCCATTTGTATCCTGGGTCAGGTGTGGTACTTGATTGTATCGATTCCCGATCTTTGCACCCTTACTTTTATTGATATGTCTATCTATATGACCATGGAAATAACGATCACTCCAGAATGCGAAAAATCTGGGGTGTCTCGACAATTGTTTTTAGTCATCAACGTATTTCACAGAGTGCCGTACGGGCCTCCCGCAAGAAGCAATTGGACCCAAGGGGGTCTAATTGTGTCTCGAGAGGGCCCGTACAAGTATTTCTGAAGAAACCTTTACCCACTCGTGATTTTCTAGGGGGTCCGGACCCCCTGTCAAACTCTCTGGATCCGCCCGTGAAGAAGCACTCTTTGTAACATTTTTATACCACTAGGTGTGATCTTACCTCAGCTGGTGTTCCTAACATCATGATGGAGGATTCGAATGATACCATCAAAGATATGGCAACTGGAATTATCATCATTCTACGGTTACCGACGAGGTATTCCGATGTTGTTCGCTGTTTTCCGCCTGACAAAGCATAGTAGAGGCCAATACCGAGTGAAACGATGATAGTGACACCAAATACACTGTAGTCAGCTATATGGAAGGAGTGTTTAGGAGTCCCCATAGTTCACAGCCTGAAACTTATTATTAATAAACTCCTCCCTTACTGTAAAGGCGGCAACTTTAATATTCATACATGTATCCGTGCGTGGTTCGGCTATTTCATCTGCTAAACAAGGGAATTCTAGGCGCGATTGAAATTTAGATATACAGGATGCGGATAGGCTTACATTATGGGCGTCACTGTAAGGTTAAAGGTATAGCGCATCTAATAACTTTCGAATTAATAATTTTCCTGTCACTTCTATTAATAAAAGCCGGGGATATCGAACTCAACCCAGGCCTTGGCACTTCTCAAAACGACACAGGGTCGGTCGACGATTCGCTAATATCAAGCTACTTCTCTGTTGTCCATTACAACATACAAAGCATTTTGAACAAAGTTGACTCTTTAGGTTCTGAACTTAGAAACTTCAACATAATTTGTCTTACGGAGACCTGGTTAGGTCCTAACACAACAGATGAGGCTTTAAGAATAGACGACTATAGTCTTTATCGTCGCGACCGACCAACAGACAATCATGGTGGCGTATGCGTTTACATCAAGGAAGATATTTACTCTCGACGCAGAACTGACCTAGAGTTACCACATGTAGAATGCGTTTGGGTCGAAATCAACATTCACCACAAAAAGATTCTAATAGGAACATTCTATAGACCACCGAACTCGCCTGCCCAAACATTATCATATATTAAAGATTCGATCAACTTAGCATTAGATTGCAATATTAATGATATATTTGTTACTGGTGATTTTAACCTCGATACACTAAAACATGGAAGTAATAAAAAACTTCGTGACATCTGCCAACACTTTAATTTTGATCAGTTAATAGTAGAACCAAGTCACTTTACCGAAAGCTCCTCCTCCATTATTGACCTTATTAATAACCTCTACTAAAAGTAGCATATTGCTAAGTGGCGTTGGAGATCCCTCTCTCGACCAAAGCGTGCAATATCACTGCCCAGTAAATTTTGTTCTAAGTTACCATAAGACCCCTACCCCAATATAAAACTAGACACATTTGGCTATACGATCGAGGCGACTATCAATCATTTGCACGCGATGTTCATGAAACCAACTGGGAACTTTCAAAAGATAATGATATGGACGCATATGCAAAAAACAACATAGATCGAATCACTGCACTAGCTAAACAGCACATTCCAAACAAAACAGTTAAAATACGCCAATCAGATCCCCCCTGGCTAACATGTGAAATAAAGAAAATTAACAAAAACGCAAACGTTTATACAAAAAACACAAGAAAACAAAACGACCCGCTGACTTCGAAAAATACAAACTTACTCAAAACATTACCACAGCTGAAAATCATAAAGCAAAACAATCTGTAATTGACAAATTGGCAGCAAAACTAAAAAACACTAGTGTAAGAGACACTGGACCACGTGATTGGTGGAAAACACTTAAACATTTTATTAAACCAAATAATACCACATCAATTCCTCCACTTTGTAAAGACGACACTCACATTGTCCACACTGAAGAAGCCGATAAGGCATCTTTGATGAATGATTTCTTTGTTGAACAAACTATTCTTGACGAGTCAAATGCTACACTACCTCCCATCATTATTCCCCCTGAAAATAATCTTAATTCCATTTCAACTTCACATCATGAAGTAGAATCTATCTTGAAATCTCTCCAATTAGATAAAGCCTCAAGACCTGGTGAAATATGTTATCATATTCTGAAAAAAACTAGCTACCCCTCTGTCTCGTCCTCTTAGTAACCTCTTCAATTTTTCTCTGGCCATTGGCAAAGTTCCCTTACTCTGGAAAGAGGCAAATGTGACCCCAATATTTAAAAAAGATGATCCTTCTGTCGTTTCTAATTATAGACCTATCTCTCTTTTAAGTGCAGTGGGCAAGGTCCTGGAAAAAGTTGTACATTAGCACCTATTTAACTATATTCGTGATCATGAAATCCTGCCTGCCTTACAGTCAGGTTTTATTCCTGGAGATTCAATAGAAAACTAACTCGTTGACATATACAACACATTTTGAAAATCCCTTGATGACGGCAAAGAAGTCCGTGCTGTATTTTGTGAAATAAGCAAAGCATTTGACAGAGTATGGCACAGAGGCATTCTTTTTAAACTTGAATCTATTGGTGTTTCTGATTCCCTATTATTATGGTTGAAGAGTTATTTAGCTGACCCTAAACAGAGAGTAGTACTTCCTGGAGCAGTATCTGCCGGGAAATACATTAAAGCAGGTGTGCCCAAAGGCTCTATCTTAGGACCTCTTTTATTTCTTATCTATATTAACGATATTGTTGTAGACATTCACTCAAGCATCAGACTTTTTGCAGATGACACATCTCTCTACATGATTGTTGACAATCCTCAACAGGCAGCAAATTTATTAAATGCAGACCTTGTGAAAATTCACTTATGGGCTTCTAGATGGCTTGTATCTTTTAATCCCTCCAAATCTGAATCTATGACACTTTCACACAAACAAAACAAACCTCTACACCCTCCTTTGAATATGGCTCAATTAAACATCAACAAAGTAACGTCGCATAAACACTCAGGACTTATTTTTTTCTGACGATGGCAGCTGGCATGAGCACATTGACCATGTCAAGGCCAAATCTTGGTTTAGACTAAACATCATGCGTAAGCTGAAGTTTCAGCTTGACAGAAAATCATTTGAAATAATATGTACTTCATTTATAAGACCCCTTCTTGAATATTCCAATGTAGTCTGGGATAACAGCATTCAATATGAATCAAATATCCTGGAAAAAAATCCAAAACAAGCTGCCGCATTGTCACAAGGGCCACAAAATTAACACCGCTACAATCTCTCTACATTGAAACTGCCTGGGAAAGCCTTACTTCTAGACGGCAAAAATCAAAGCTTGTCCTCTTTTACAAAATGCAAAATGAAATGACCCCTGAATACCACTCATCTCTTGCACCTCCGACTGTCGGTAGTACAACAAGATATAGATTGCGCAATGAATCAGACATTCAAACTATTCCTGCTAAATCACAACAATACTATTACTCTTTTCTGCCCTCAGTAACACGAGCCTGGTACAGATTACCCGAAGAAACAAAAACATCGCCTCTTATCACCACCTTCAAACACAAACTTAATAAAGACACAAAAAGCCACCTCAATATTATAATTGCGGTAAGAGACTATGCCAAATACATCATACACGCCTACGACTAAATTGCTCTTCTCTACATCAAAATTTATTCTCAAAAAACATCATAAATGATCCCCATTGTGAGTGTGGAGAAAATGAACACACTGAACACTACCTCCTAAATTGTAATCTCTTCCAAAACTTGCGTGAAGAACTCTTAAACACAGTCACCACTTAATGTCAGCCTACTTTAAATGTACTCTTGTATGGAAATGCTAATTTGTCAAAATCAGAGAACAAAACTATTTTTCCTGCAGTTCAAGAATTTATCTTGAAGACCTAACGCTTCTAACGCAACAACAGCAACAACAACAACATCAACAACTTCAACTTATTTCCTAACACATAATACATTTGTGATCTCTTCAGTCACTTATGCCTCGTGCTTGTTCTTGCCTTCTTGCAGTTCTTTGCGTCCTAGTGGTCATCTGCTGGAAGAGACTGGTGTAATACTTTATCGTATCGATTTCTGAATTTTGCCCCTTACTTACTTACTTTTATATCCCTACACAAATAATTGAGTTTGCCTTATGAGCTAAGCATTTGAGCTAGACTCTTTGATATGCTTCCACATTATCATAGTATAAGATAGAATGAGCTACGAAACGAAGCGCGCTGCTTGATCCTGTTATCGCGTTGAACCTGAGTGAAAAAAAAACAAAAAAACCTAAGTTCATCCCCGTGGAGCGATATGCAACCGTTGACTGTATATTATAACCAATGGCTGCTAAAAGATCCAAAATATTATTTGTATATTGCATGAATACGAAGATAATCACAACATCTTAGCTATTGAACATGTGAGGGATACAGATTCGAATAAGTCTACCGACTTTCTTCTGAATCCCGTTTGTATAATGCTTATATATATTATTACTGTTTTGCTGTGTAAGTATATATTTATGTGTTGTACAAATGAAGTAAAGTTTCTAAACAAGGTAAATCAGGTTCTTTTTATAATTTGATAAAGTTGACCCGCGCGATCGTGCGTGCATTTCTTGAAAATCCTAACCGTATATAAACACTGAACTCACATTCATTAACCCTTAAAGTGCATGCATAATCACAAAATGTATGTTTTTTTGTCCCCACTAAAATATTTGAAGCATCATAGGCAAACTGTGTGGTCCAAGATCAGACTCTCCAGAGAAGTCTGATCTGGGTCCACAATGTTTGCCTCTATTCTTTTGCTATTTTCAGATGCAGTTATTTTGCTGGCGTCTAAAGGACTAAATAATGTGTTTTGCGTCTATACTGAGGTAATGGCGCAAGATGACACAGTTACTTTTGAATTTAACCACGCCTCATTTTCAGCTTTCACCTATGTCTTAGGCTGACCAGTCCTAATTACGCATTCATGAGGTGCCGCCTTTACAGTAACCAAATAGTCATATAATACATCATTATGATTAAGGGCTTTGTATAGTGTAACCGCTTAAATGTTCGGAAAGCAAATAACCAAACGAAAAATGACAAGTACATGAGATTTTGGTACTTCTCACACCAGCGAGCAGCGAAGGCTCAGACTCACCAGTGCTTTCGCTGCTGGCATACACAAAGAATGTATATCGATAAAGGCTCAGGCTAACCCATTTAATCGTAGCGTTCTTTTTATGGGACATCAGCAAACGGTGCAGAGGTAGATCAGACGCCGCATAATGTGGCAGGTCTTCACTGTTGGCTTACAGAGTGAACTTTTAAAAGTTGAATGAAATTGAACCTTACTATCCAACAACCCTTTAATTTGAAATTGATTTGTCCAATTGATAAGAGTGGGAAATTGCATTAGGCATAAATGGGTTAAAATTAAAACTTCTTGCCAGAAATATCATGCAGAACAATAGTATCTGACATTTACAAACTTTGAGTTAGCCTGGGTTCCAGTCTGATCATTTCCCCTTTTTTGTTTATTTTTTCCGTCAATTTTACAGAAATCATTAACGGACTACCGATACGTTTGAAGTGTTATCTTTTTTATTATCTCATTTTTAGAATATTAGCATAAGGAAATATTGGCAAACAAAAATGACGACTGGACCATGGCTAACTTTGAGGGGGCAACAAGAAAACTTTTTTTTTCTCTGTACCTGAACGATATCTTGGCTCAATGATACCGTTAATGGTGGACTGTACTATTGAAAATAAGGGAATATGTGGTGTCGTGCATATTAATGGCATAAATAAAAAAAACAGTTTATATCACATTGGAATTTTAAACGGCTTACATACACGTTGGTTATATCTTTTTGAAGAGTAATAGTGGTTCGATTCCCAAAATCAAATATGTTTATTTTTTATTATATATACTTTGCTGTATGTAATTTTAGAATTCATACATATTTCACACTTGTCAAAGTCATCAAGCTCCATCCTAACACTTCATGGCTTCCAAGGCGCGAGGACCGCCTTCTCCGACTCAGCTTTGATGTGCAATAACGTTTTGCTTGATATGCCGGTCAGCTTGCTGGCTTGATAATGGTGCAAATAGTGCATCAATCATGGCATCTTCTTCGCGTACTTTAAAAATAACATATGAGGCACCACGGATCCTATATAGAGCCCATGTCAGCAATTTGTCTGGCTTGCGGCTGAAATGCATTCCTATCAGACATTTTCTACAGCCAAGAGAAGTAATTAAAAATGTGAGTGAAAGCATATTTGAGCATGAAAATCATGAGAGAGATCGAGATACAAATGACAAAACGAAAAAGAATGATTCGCGTAGGACTCGAACACCATACCCGCACAATATGATTGACAGTTCTCCACGTTCTCTCCTACACCACACAGACTGATTGGAAAATGCAGCACGTATATATCGCTTAACACATGTACCATGTTTATCTAAGAAGAAGCTACCTATAAGTTGATGCAATGGTAAACTCCACGTAACGGTTTCTGTGAGCCAAGATATCGTAAATCGACAGTAATAGCAGTATTATATGAAATTTTGGTCACTGTAAAGGTGGCACCTCATGAATGCGTAATTGGGACTGGTCAACCTTACATTGTAGACATAGGTAAAAGCTGAAAATGAGGCGTGGTTTTATTCAAAAGTAACTGTTTCATCTTGCGCTATTACCTCAGTATAGATGCAAAACACATTATTTAGTCCTTAAAACGGCAGCAAAATAACTGCATCTGAAGATGTATATCTAACATTTGCATAGAGGCAGACATTGTGGACCCAGATCAGACTGCTCCTACAGGAGCAGTCTGATCTCGGTCTACACTGTTTGCCTATGAGGCTTGAAATATTTTAGTGGTCGACAAAAAACATCATATTTTTTGTGATTATGCGCTTTAAGGGTTAATTGTGTGTGTATACGTTTAGGATTTTCATGATATGCACGCACTTTTGCGCGGCCCAAACAACTTGTTAATTCTTAAGCAAATTGTACATAGAATCTGATTTCCCTTTTTTAGCAGATGAAATAGCCGAACCAAGCCCAAATATGAATTTTAAAGTTGCAGCCTTTACAGTAAGCGAAACGTCTATTAATACTGCACCATCTGACATTTACAAAAATATGGAGAAATAAGAAAACTGTAAATGCACATTATCTGAACTAATAGACGTTAATTATTGTTTACCCGAGGTATCATGCTGACATTTGAACTAATATACGTTAGCTGTTGGCAGTACTGCACCATCTGACATTTGCAAACATTCTGGAGTATTATTCATTTGTGACCTCTCAGTATTGACCCTTTGGTCGAGTCCATGTTCCTGGGTTGACCAGATAATTTACCGTAAACATTTACCGTAAACTGTTTGTAAAAATTCTTCGTATCCTGAAAAGCTATATTCAATTTGTATCTGGCTCATTGGTTCAGTGGTTAAAACGCTCTCCTGAAACATGCGGAGTCGTGAGTTCGAGCCTCAATTCGGACTTGATTTTTTTATTGCATGTATTGATGTTTCATTATTTTAATATAGGAAAGTAAAATGATTTTTTCGTGCGTTGGGTACGAATCCCTCATTGTACCCAGTATTGAATATGATCATTCTATCACCTGAAAATATAAAAGCTAATAGTCCATGGGCCCGGAGGGGTCACCATGCACCCCCCTAAGGACCCTCCGGGAGTGGTATAATATTGTTCATTGGACCCCCCTGATTAAGAATCAAGATGTTAACACTCGATATCTTGGGTCCTACCCGCCATTTTGGATGGTTTTCAAGATGGCCACCGTAAAAAAAAGCTAACTCCAAATATAGTGTTATATCGCCCACCTACCATCAGTTATGCTTACTTGTATGAGCAGAATATCTATATCTAAGACCCTGAACTTCATTTCTGGTATTAAAAGCTAAACGTATGGTCTCAACATAGTGCATTAAAGATGTCCGCCACTTTTAAGTATATTTTTACATAATCTTCAGAAAAATTTTCAATTGTTCTTTTAAAAATACAATTCAAAATTTCATGTTTTGTTCATTATTTTTTTGGAGAAAAATTTACTGTCAGCAGTATTTATTCATACAATATGACAGCAAAGGTGGCTGTCATAAATGACAAGTGGGTCCAACATCGCCAAAGGCCTATTCTCAAGTCAACTGAACATTAACGATTTAAAATAAGATTGTGATCAAATAATGGCAATGGCACATCTCATTGGTATATCTGTTATATTCACAATGCCATTTCAGTCCCCTTCACCAGAATCGCCCATTTATCACAAAGTTATCATCTTTATTATATTGAATAGGCTGCATACAAGGTTACCCCACTCATTTGAATAAGTAGACAATTTTTCCTCTAAATAAACATAAATATACCCCTCTACATACATTTATCTCACTGATATTGGAATGACCTTCATTTTGTGCTCATCAGAATCATCACTTATTTGCATCATACATTTTTGAAAGTTTTTTTTTTGGCTGCATCAGGGTGTAACAATCGTTACATGTTTACATTAAACCAAACAAAACATGTCTCTGGGTCCAAAATAGCCTCGAACAATACCTATATAGAGCCATAACATCTTTCATTATGGGTATAGGTAGATATGCATGGATACAGAGATAACGAAGGGTAGTATTTATGTCTGGGTAGGGTAGGTTATGAGTATTATGAGGGTTAAGGTATTAACATGTGTTAAGGTAGGGTAATGCTTATTGATGGGCTACCCTACCTTTGGCCCTATCCTGCCTTATAAGTTTCTATCTAATTGTCTCTTACCCCTTCTTGCAGAATCTCCTACAAATACTTTGAAAGAAATGAGTAGCTGAAAGGTAGTTATAAGCAGGGATAGACTAGTATGCGTTTGTGTATGGGTCGGCACTTTGGTAAGGCAGGGATATGTGTAGCATATAGCCTACCTTATTATACTTATACCCTATTTTACTTTACTCTCATAAAATCTATGCCCAGACATACATCCACTCGTACCCCTTGGATATGAGTAAGGATAGGTATTAGTATGGAGGCGTATGTGCTAGTTGGATATGTAGGATATAATAGGGGTATTAATATAAAGGATAAGGAACCGTAGGGATTAATAGGACATTTTAGCAGCAGGTAGCCCTAGGGGAAGGGCAAAGCAGGGCATTGTTTGAAATAGGTTAAGGTTTTAATAGGAGTAGTAAAGATTGGTAAATAGTGAGTTTGGCTTGTAGTGATGTGGTAGAGTAATGTGAGATCGATTATAGTACATGTTTGGTAGAGTGGAACAGGGTAGGAACGGGTGTAAAGATGGGTAGGTTTGGTTAACAGATGATATAAATAAAGGTAGGTTTTTATAGAAGAACGTTAGGAGAGGGTTGATCATGTAGGATGGGTGATGATATGGGTAATGATAGGGTAGTTAAATGGGTTGTGTAGGAAGCATATGGTAGTACACTTATTTTTAAGGAAGGATAAGAGCAGGACAGCCATAAGGTGGGGTTGTATTGAGGATCGGGTAAGCTAGGAGAAGTGGTTGCAGGGTAGGGAAGAATGGAAAATAGCATTGCAAGAAAGGACACACCAACCTATATAGCTAAAATTCATTTATTTGGGATATAAGTAAACGGCTTTCCGTCATTTGTCTATTCTTTTCAATAGAAAATAAGAGAATAACGTAAAGTTACAGTTTTCATTTGAATAACTGGTTATTACTAGCTACAAAACATGACTACTTCATATCATTTAATACTTGTTACGTCTTGGTTTTGACTAAATATACATGTATGGTTGAAACGTTTGCAATGTTGATAGCACTCATAAACGATAATTCAAATTTAACAATCATTCAAACTTTAATATCAAAGTCTATGATGAGGAGAATATATTCACATGTACATTAATTTAAACAAAATTCATATAATATGACATGTTGTGCATGTTACACATTTCACAATTAGGAAATCAAAAACATTCAAAAGGAAATTTGAGTCATGTTTACAAATGTATAATTGAGGCTGTTAACATAGGGTGAATAAGAAGCGAATACTCTAACTTTAAACATTAACAATGTTTCAGCAGATCGTATATTACTTGGGTTTGATAAATACAGGTATACTTTAACATACAGATTCATCCAAAGTTTGATTAGCAAAAAAATATTTTAGACTATTGTGAATTTTGGCTTGTCTCATTAGATTGTTTTTATCAGTGATGTTATAGAAATTTTAGAAACTCTTAAAAGTGATAAAGGATTTCATACTGACTGCAAAAGCTGGTAGTTTAAAAAGTATTTTAATGTTATGTATGTCACACATGTTATTTGCACATAGCTTAAATTGATAAACTTCTCAGCTGATTGCGCTTATATTATTTGGGAATTTCTCAAGGCTGAACAAATTAAAACATATTCGTATATGTCATTTTTCGTGACATTTTACAGCAGTCTATCGTGTTTTACTTATTGATAAAGTGGCCTTTCTGATATGCATTTTTACATCGTGCTTCAAATTTATAGATCAATAACTGGCACATCATGTAAAAAAGAAAAACAATCTTAGCAATTTGTGAAAAACAAAATCATTTTGTTTAGGAAATACAAAGTATTGACTCGTTTGGAAAAACTACATCGTATAGCTTCTGTAGAGCCTATTTTGGGTCCCCATGCCTGTTTTGCTGGGTTTAATATAAAAAATGTAACGTATGTTACATCCTAAGCTTTCATTAACGTATGCTGCAGTAAATGGTGAATCTGATGAGAGCAAACTGACGGCCATTCCAATATCAGGGAGATAGATGCATGTAGAAGTGTATTATGTTTATTTTGAAGAAAAGTTGTTTACTTATTAAAATGAGTGGGGTAACCTAGTACGCCGCCTATCCAATATTATAAAGATGACGACTTTGTCTGATTAATTGACCATTCTGTAAATTAAGACTGAAATGACATTGTGAATGTAAGTCACTAACAGCTGCCAATTAGATGTGTCAATACCTGTATTCGATCATAACCTTATTAAAATTGTAATTGTTCCAAAGTAAGCTAGATAACCTATAACAGTCATTTGGCTAGTTTGGACCTTTTTGTCATAATGACAGCCTTCTCTGCTGTCATATTACATGACTAATAATGCTGACAGTAAATATATCTCCAAAATTAATAATGCCACAAACATGTAACTAAAAGTGTATTATCAAAAAAAATCAGTGAAACTTTTTCAAACGAAAATATGCAAAAATGTACTTAAAAGTGGCGGCCATCTTTAATATTTTATGTTAAGACCATACATTAAAATTTTAAAATGAAATTGAGGGTCTTAATTATAGATGTTCGTCTCATAAAACTAAGCAACACGGATCGTAGGATGCTGATATAACACTATATAGGCATTTGTCTTTTTTCATGGCGGCCATCTTGAAAACCATTCAAAATGGCGGGTAGGACCCAAGATATCGAGTGTTAACATCTTGATTCTTCATCACAGGGGTCCAATAAACAATATTATACCACTCCCGAAGGGTCTTTAGGGGGATGCATGGTGACCCCTCCGGGCCCATGGACTATAAGTATATTTAGTACCAATGAACAAATTTATTTTATGTAAAGTGAAATCAACAGACATTTATATGCACGGCCAACGGCGAGTGTTTGCCAATTTGAATGAACCCTCTTCCATAAAAAAGTGGTTTAGCATGCCAGTAGTTAGAGACTGACATGTGCATGCAAAATGTAATCAAAATATACTATGTGGTCAAGAGTTATGGACATTTTCACGAACTGCTAACGGGCGGACGAACTCAAATAGTGATTATAGTGCAGACCCAAGGGTCGTGCAAGTCCACTATTCTTAAATTACCTTTAGAAAAGGGTATTTTTAGTCCAGTAGTACTATCTTACCAGCATTTCGGGACAACGTGGCTGGTGTTAGCGTAAGTTTCATCTGTATAAACGACTGTGTAACCCCCTCTCTCAACTCCCTGACCATGCGAAGGTATCTGATCCTGCTGAGGACTACATCTTGTCTCTCCATCAGCACTTTTTTATTAACCCCACAGCGTGTGTAAGCAGACTTCGTATGAAGGAGATCTTTGCGAAGACGACCCTTGCTGCCAGTAACCAATACTCTTTTTGAGCTCTGTTCTGATGTTATCAAGCGTTGGCAGAACCTTCTTCAAGGAGTACATGCTGGCGATTGCCCTCCGCACAACACCCTGGTCAAAGTCATCCAGTGACACTTACGACGTAGATGACGGTGGTTGCTTTGGTTGTTGCTACTCGTCCTGTGCCTTCTTCTTCTCTTCCACAATTTTCTGAGTGGTAGATCTGCTAGTGCCAGTGACTGCTGCAGTCCTGTCCCATACACGATTCAGTCACAGTTTCATTCCAGACTTCTTTTCCTCCATGCAGAACTTGTACACGTTTTCAGTAATAGCTCCTGCATCGTCGCTGTATCTCCATACAAGCCACGCCATTGTACTCATTTTACTGAGTCAAGTCGCTTTACATGTGCAGAATACATCAAAACTTGCTTTTTCTGCAAACATGTAAAATTGCCAAAAAAAATCCTGCTTCTTTGTGAAAGCAAAAATTAAAAAAATAAAAAAGGTTCTACTCTACTGGGGCTCGAACCCTCAACCTTGGGCTCACACCCTCAACTTTGTTTTCAAAATCTTTGAGTACAACCGGTATACTTACTGCGCCATCGAATCATTACTTAAAGTTCACTTGTAGATACGAATAAGTCCATGGCATAGCGTTGTTACACCCCTATTTTATGAAGCAGTTCATTATTGTTAGTGCAGTCACGCCCTGATGCTTTTAAAAGACGTTTATTGTTTACCCCCCGAGATATCATGCTGACATATACAAACTTTAAGTGAAACTCTTTACATGAGCTCAATTTTGATCTCAGATGGATCAAAGATCAGACGAGTCTACCTAGGAGCACGAGAAAGGTAAATAATATTGTAACGGTTATTTCTCGCCTTATACTTACTGTTCGTGCTATCGACGTAACAAAATGTCTTGAATTGCAAATATTCATTGGAAGGTTGCAGAGTTCGAATCAGAGAGAACGAGTCCCAGAGATATATTTATTAACCTATCTTTACTTTGGGGGTATTAATGTTAAATCTACTACCTTTGGGTACCAATGATATGACAATTTAGTACATGTACATTGTAATTTTATTGTAGAAAAATCGCAAGTTGGCGGGAATGGTTACCAGCTTCTTGAACTTTACTATATCTTAAAACACGATACGAGTAAAAATTATTTTCAAATTGACAACTGTACAGCAAATAGTACCCCCTACTGCGTTTTAATGATTATTTCAATGCGAGGAATAATTTCGCCTTCAACCTTACTGCTATCAAGGAGCTGGTTGAAGAGGCCATAAGTGGCATCACGCCTGGTGACTGGGCGAAGTGGGTCGAGCATATTTTGCTAGTAGAGCGGATATACATACTAGTTAAAGCCCCAGTTACACAGTCACGATATCTGCCACGATTCACCACGATCATCCAGATTTGAGCCAGATGGTAAAATCGGGATGCGTCGTATGGAAAAAGAAAATCCATCATCAATACTGTGCCTCACGATGCTCCTACGGTGTCTGCGCGATTCATCTACGGATCCACTACGACTCATGACCGTCACTGCGGCTCTACGATTCACCACGGTTCATGTAGCACTACGAATGCTCACGATGCCTCCACGATTCAATACGGTGCTCAAAAAATTAGAGAAAAAAAAATTAAATGACTATTTAAGGGTTTTTAATTTTTCCCGGAAGGTCCATGATCGCAAGCCGGTAAAGGCTGTTGATTGCTTCAGCCTTGGGACGCATTTATTGTTTAATACTTGTCAAAATTTTATGATTTCAGGGTCAAAATCAAACATTTGCTATGATACGAATCTAAATATATAGAAAAGATTGAAGTTATTTAAATGCATTTATTTTGAAGAATAAATTTTCCGGGATCAGCAGCCGGTAAAAGGGGTGTTGCTGGTGTAATCAAAAATATGATCTAAATATTTGGCATTGATAATCTTAATTTTTATATAAAGAAAGGGATGGGTTTTAAAAGATTGTAAAACGTTTTTTTAAGTTGGATATAACTTTGATGTCATGCGACAGTCTACATGCCTGGTTTTATACCCAATCACGGTTTATAGCTAAGGTTTCCTCTTTAATTACACGACGGTGGGTCAGGCCTCAGACTCTATGACGGCTCTGACGTAAAGCTTTTATCGGTGGGTCGGTGCCTGATCCTTATCTGCAGCTGGACCCACCGTGGCTCAACTTGAGGTTTTCTTTAGCTCTGACTATCTGTGAGTCATGAGCCCGTTTCTTTGTTTCATCATGGTGTGTTAATTTGATTAGAGTGTTTCATCATGGTGATACATTGCATCAGCTAGAAGGCTTCCATGCGAGCTATACAGTTCTTGTTCTTCAACAACAGCAGAATCCAGGGCGAAGATTAGGTACCAGTAAAATGCATTTAAGCCCCCGGTGGCTCAGGCTACTGTCCGGCAGGCCGTGGTTCTGTTGTTGTTGACTTTTTGTTCATTGTTGGAGTCTGTAATTGTTTTGTTGTACGTTACTTTATGTCCATTCTACATGTAGTATTGCAATCATCTTGATGGGGATGAGAGAGCTGGTTGCTTTGCTTAATTTGTCTTCCTGGTGTCTCGTGATGGTTAAGTGGCTTTTCCTCGTGGTACATGTACCATGTGGTTGTCTGCGGTTTGTGATTGTGGTATTTCTTACTCATACTCACTTACTATTTTAATGCCTTTTATTTTGTTTGAGTTTTCCGTGAAGATCCTGGCGCACAAGCAAAATATATGTTTTCTGCTATACGTTGTACAATTCAAGCCGGTAGCGCTACGGTAGCGTCACGACCTCCCACGAATGCGCACGATATTTAGTGGTTGTCATGTGGCAGTTTGACAAATTATGACACCAAATATCATTATCTCTTCAACCTTTGACGAAGTCAGTCAGGCCATCAACAGGAAAAGCTGCGACAAAATCAAAGAAGTCAACGTACCCACCTACTAGGCTCAGTCCTGTCCCAAGTCCAGTGCCATGTCCAGTTGTATCAGATGTCGTCCAGTTCAAGCTGCAAATTAGCAATTCTCAAGTCTCAGGACATAATCCATGATGCGCTTCACTCAAATTCACTTTTGAAAATGCTTTTCAGTAATGATGCCTCTGTATGTATACAGGAATCCTGTGTCAGTGATAACCCGATACGCCACGAACCCCCACGAACGCACACGAATTACTACATGTACGAATACTACCGCGGTGCCACTAGGAATGATCCCGATCTCGCTACGTTACGGTAGAGCTACAATTTAGGCCATTTTGATTGCAAATGGAGATACATTTTGAAACATGGCAGGGAAAACCCCAGGCCTCAGCTTGGGAAGAAGGGGTCTCATGATGTGTTAGGATAAAGATTTGAAAGCCGTGCACTGCCGTTGGGACATGTATGTAAATGGTATCTAATTATAGTCTATATCGAATGGGCCAAAAAAAATGGTCCCGTGTAAATTTCGTGACGATTTTTGGTGACCTATATCAATTTAAGCTTTGGGGTTTTTGCAACAGTTTCAACAAGTTCACTCATCTGAGTTCCGCGTCTGGCCCCATTAATGATATCATCAAAAAAGGCGGCCATCGCACATTATTATGCGTATGTATTTTAAAAAAATCAAGGTATTTTGGCAAAATAAATTTTTTAATAGATTTAATGCCAGCACTGCTCCAGATTTTAATCAGAAACAATGAGCCTTTAATTCTATGTCCGCACCCTATCGCATTTACTTCTGAAGTGATTTCATAAAATGTTGGTGAAATGTCTGGTTCAGTGAGAGGATATGCAAAAATCATGAACCAATATGGCTAAAGATCTTTGTAACAATTTAAGGTCACAAGTTTGAACCTTTGAATTCTTCCTTTATGCCAGAAGGATTTTCATTATACTTTTTGTCAAATATCAACTGACTGAGACAGTATGCACACCGTATGTCTCAACCATGCCAACTCAAGGTCACAGTTGAAGGGCAATAATTTGAACATTTGATATCATGTTTGCAAAATGGCTTTACCACTTAAGGAGTTGCAGTATGTTCCTTTTAAATTGGCTAAACTAAAATGGTTTCATCAGTGAGAAGATATACAGAATGCGTGTCTCCGTTTTGCGGGCTCAAGGTCAGTGTCATAACTTCATGCCAAGCCTTGAAGGATATTCATTTAACTCTGATTACATATTGACCTAAGTTAAAGAAAATGCGCAGTACTCATGTCCATGGCCGTTCATGTTACCAGTCATGGGGCTAAAGGCTTTTCCTCTCAGCAATCAAAGACATGAATAGATGCCTTGATATTTCATGTCCTTTTCAACAGTATTTTAGTCATGCTATGATAATGGATGGATAGCTAAAAGGCTGAGTGCAATGAAGTGCTGTATAGGTCAAGCAGTAATCGAACCCTGGACTCTGTGATCCACAGTTTGTAGCACTAATCACGCGGTCAATTCGACAACCAGAGGTTCCAACACACTGTCGTTCTGCGGTTGAGTGTAAAGCTGCCCTTCAAACTGCTTTCTTGATTTTTGCCTTAAGATGTTCATATTTAGCACACTGATTGCTTACAGTGTCTAGATGACAACGGAGTTTTTCAGATTACTGATATTATTTCGGAGTCAAAGGTCAAGTATACTTGAAACCTGTCTTACGACTCGCAACACGAACTTCTTTCATTTTGTGATGGAAGGTGTTCATATTTAATGATGTGTAGCTGAAAAAAAGGTTTCGGTTTGCCTATAACTTTATGATCTTTATTGTCATAGGTCAGGATAAGATATACTTAGCAAGCGAACAGACAGGATTAAAGTTGTTGATGCGATGGTTATAGGTTAAGGTCTAGGTCAGACGAAGTCTGCAAAGTCATGCAAAGAACTTTACGTTCACTTTTGTAAGTAGATGCTGCTGATATCACCTGAATAATGTCAGGCAAGGTAAAGTTTTATGTTGGAAAGCTTTCAATAAGTTAAACGCAGAATTTTCTATCCATGAAGCTTTCAGGAAACTTGGTCATGTCCCACTGGAAGACGGGACTAAGAATGCTCTCGAACAATATATATGCCTGAGTTTCAGCCAGGAAAAACCATTGCCAATCTTCCTAGGTTAAGATGGTGGATGTATCGTAGAAAACTAAAATTTCTCTTCTTCAAAGTGTCAAAAGATATCAGTATCAGAGCATCATATGGAAATCTACAAATGAGCCCAGTCCCACTAAACAGATGCTTGTAAATCTTGTTGGAGATGATAAGGTGACATTTGTGTTCCTATTCTGACAGCATTACCTCAAATTTTGGAGACACTAAGTTAGCTAGTAATAAGTGGTTGCAGGAAAGGGGTACGTGCATTAAGAGGCTATTTTGCCCTACCCCCCCCCCCCCCCCCTATGAAGTAAAACAAATAAATATTGATTTTCACAAGTTTCTTCGTATTAGTTTATAAGAACAATAGCCCAAGTGTAAACGTCTGGGATCAATTCGATATTTACCGTTGCTATGGTAACAAAAATGGCTGCCAAATAGGCTGAAAATAGGAAAGTGACCATTTTTGAGCAAATTTAATTAAGACATTTGACAGAGAAATTAGCATAGAGCACGAGCAAATGCCAAAAAATATATTTTAACAGAGGGAGAGAATTATCAAAGCACACAATAAATTAAAAGTTGTGTTTGGTATTCGCTTGTGCTGATATATAATTCTTAAAAAGGTGGTCTGAAAAAGCATCAAATTTGGCTCAAAATGACAATTTATCTATTTTAAGCACATTTTGTTGGCCATTTTTGTTACCATAACAATGTTAACAGTATAATAAATGCCAGAATTTTACACTTGGTCCATTCTTCTAATAAACCAATTGGGTGAAATTGGTGAAAAGCAACTTTCAGTTTTTTGCTCCAGAGGGGGCCAAGTTTGCCCCTTAATGCACGTACCCCTTTGTTTGTGTCACCTCTCACCACAAATTTATTATACTGCACTAGCAATTGTTTGAACACTATTGCTTGTTGTACAATGGTGAATTTCGATTAATATTGTATGTCATTACTTTGGCGGTACTACATGTATGTCGCCTCAGTGATATGCAAAGCACTCTCAGTGGGGTACCTGCTCCAGTGTTCCTCTGAAATAAGTTGGCTTATTCCCATGTTCCTTCAAAATCGAAAATTGGTTTTTGTATGTTACATGTGACCCAATATTGTCTTTGTTCCCCTCAAAATGGGGCCTTTCTTCCCATGTTCTCTTGAAATAAATGCCCTTTTCCCCTCTTCACCAAAACCCTGCGACGACCTCATATGCATCTGGCTGATAGACCGGGCCCATGTGCCCAGCAATCAACAATTCAGATAGTATGGCTCCAAAAGAATCAAATAGGGCAAAAACTAAATTTATGGATTCAGGGTTCATATAAATAAAATAGGAACCCCAAAATGAATTGTCCCTGTCGCGCAATCGGTAGTGAGTTCGATTGCTGATACAGGGATCGTGAGTTCGATCCGTACCCAATACTTTCGTGGAGATTGATCATGAAATATTTTCTATCGTCATTCTCCTTCTTCCAGTGATTCACGAAGGGGTATTGTCAGTTACAAGCAAAAGCTTGTGCACAAAGTACTGCCTAGTCTAAGCCTGCCCCAGAAAGGTCTAAGCCTGCCCCGGAAAAGTGTGGGTTAGGTTAACTGACCGTCTCGACATGGCCATGACAGTTGACTGGGATTTTAAACCAAAAACAATAGAATAACAAAATAGCTCCAGGGGTCAGCCATTATTATAGAGTATGGTCTCAAATCCTTTTAAACACAGTAGCCACTGTGGTGTAGTGATTTAACTCATTGCCTTGTAAACCAGGGGTCGCAGGTTCGATCTCCGGCTTCACCATTCTTTTAGATGATACGTTAAGCTGTGGTTCCATCTCCATATGACCTTAGCTGCTGGTGGGACGCTAAACACAAACAAACAATCAACTAAACAAAAGAAAGCAAAAAAACACTCCATTTCAGGATGATGACCTATGGGATAACAAGTACGGAAATGTGTTCTGGGTCAATTTTATTGAATCAGAAGCCCAAAAAAGGGTTCCAAGGATCAGAAAAAAGTAACACGCGATTGTCGTAACATAGGCCACCAAATCGATCAAATAAAGACAAAAACTTGATTCCAGCAAGAAATTCCCACATAACTTATTACTTATATATACTGACGTCAAGAAAAAAAACGCCTCATCCAAAATTAAACGTGAATATCTCTTGGACTGATCAGACTAAAGTTATGAATTTTAGTTCATTATACCATCTTATCAGTCAAGGGTATCTCTTGAAAACAAAATTGCTTAGCGAATATTTGAGGATGAGAAAACGACCTAGGTTTGAGACAGGATTCACAAGGTACGTGTGACACAAGCTTTGAGCCACATTTGCTTTGTTTCCAGACACAATCCGTTGACAAGAAAAACGCGTAATACCATTGTAAAACAGCCTCTATTTTACCAAAAATGCGTTAATGATGTTCAGACAATGTTTGGATGCGCCTGCTGAACGAAATAACTTACCCCACCCACCGTTTCGCCATGCATTTGAGTAACACTTAAAAGTTATGACTTTGCAAAGTGGGTGAAAATATTGCTACGAATCATCTTGCAAACGTCTTTAGTCTTTAACCAGCGACGATTGCTGAGGAAACGCAATCTGACACATGCTCCAGACAGCCGTTTTGGATCACGATAACGTAGACCAACGACTGGTTATTGGATGTTACAGCTCATCTTAAATAAATTTGATGTAGGCATATTCTGTGTACATTACCTTATATACTCCTTGATCATTTTTCCATTACCTTAAGCAAAACGAGAATGTTGGCAAATTTCGTAAACGGACCCTTACATTTTTTTCTTTAATATGACGTCATAATTTCATAAAGTTATTACTCGCAAGCACAACTGTTTAAAAAAATGATCCAAAATTTGTTCACTGTTTAGCAAAACATTAACAGCACAAACTGGGTGCAAATTCAAATTGAAATCATAAGCGATTGATGCATAATGCCGTCATGTAAACGTTGAGCCTGTATGACATCATCGAAATAATGGATCACCTGCATAACATTTTTAAGTCATTTTTCAACATTACCCAACCTCTACTTAAAGATGCAGTACGCGGCTGTCCATATTTGTATATCATCGCTAAGAAATACGTGATAATGATTGAGGCGTTTTTAGTTGACGTCAGTATATAGGTGCAGAAGTAGCACTTTGGCGGCCATTTTGATGACGTTATCATTCGATCCAGACGCAGAACTCAGATGGGTGAACTTTTTAAATTGTTGCATATGCCCCAAAGTTACTTTTGATATAGTTCACCATAATTTGTCACATAATTTACACGAGATTCCCATTTGACATAGACTATTATTATGATAATATCGGCTGAACGTATTTTGCCTGTAAGTTGCTATAATTACATGTAGCATACCTTGATATATATATATTTTATATTATTTTGAATTTAGAGGCACCTGACAAGTGAAACAACTTTGTGAGTTGTACATGTAAACAGATGAACACGCTAGTTTAATTTCCATTGTTTTCCACTACAATTGATGCTACTGATGCTGTTAATGATTATTTCCCATTTGTTTGTTTCTATCGATCTCAAGCAATACAGGGTGTCCCAAAAAAGTATGAAACGTTTCTAAACCTGAATAAAAGTTCAACCACCTAAATGTGTTCAAATATAAAATAACATGTGACAAAAGTATTTTAAGGCATTGCTAGCTGCGATGATTATCCTCTGTAAACGTTATGTTTCTTGTGACGTCAAAGATGGTGTCAGCAAATAAGCCAAATTCAAAGAATTTTCGTACTGGAATAGGCTTAAATTGGATATTCTAGGCAACATGCTTTACTTGTAAAGAAATTGTTCAGTATTTAAGGTATAAAGCAAGACAATAGTGTCATACAACACATCGATTGGTTTTGGTTCATTACATGCACACCTTACTGTATATGAAATTTCAAACTAGTGGCCTTTATAGAGAAAAGTGGGTGGGGTAACAATAAAGAGCACACCTAATGATATTGTCAATTCATTTAGTTTATAATAAGCAACTGTATATTCTAAATGAAATGGGTCATATTCAAGAACAGTCTCTTCTGTACTTTTACATGACATCAAAACTGCAGCACGTTGGTTACCATGGTAACAGTCTTCATTCTGTTAAACTAATGCTTATTATGAGCAAGGTGGTTATATAATTTGAGTCTTAATTATAAAACTTGAGGAACATCTAGGAAGATAAATGCTATAACAACTAAGTATAGACATAATACACATTTACAAGAGCAAGCATCAATAAATTGCTGCAATCAGAATCAAAAAGATAGCTATGTAAGTAAAACCTGTGTAAACCAGAAAATTAAAACCCCTTTTAACCTTGCATTGTCATAAAATGAAGTCAAGTCGAAATATGGCATTATATAATTTCTATGTAAAGTACGTTAATCAATAAAAACAATAAGCAACATATCTTTGTTGATTTAAATGTTATAAGACTTTCAAAACGTTTCATGTGTTTTGGGACACCCGGGTACATGTATGTTTTTACCTTTATTGTCCAGTTGATCCAGAAAATGCTCTCCAAAGTCCGCCACAACTTAACGATCATAAGTGCACCTATGTCATTATAAATTCTAAGATAATATATACACTTTTACTCTTACGAATAAAAATGGCTAATATTATGACTACTGAAACATATACTTAAGTGAAAAAGAAATGCATAAACTAAAGCCTAATTCTTGGTCATTTTCGCTAGTCCGTCTGCAGTTGTTTTGGAAAAAAACTATTTTGTTTGTGCCGCACCCAAACTTCTCGCGGCAACCTCGAACGTTATACCCTTGCAGAAGTAATTCAGAAGGTAGACCTCGTTCTCTATCTTGTATGCGTTGCTTGACTTAGCGGCAAAACAGCGAAGGGGGAAGTGGAGGGTGGGTTCTCATTGGACTATTTGCAGTTTGGCATCAGAGAATAATGTACACCTCAAATCTTTATTCTTTTTCTACCAATCAAGCTCACGTGCACGTGCAAACCATCGACAATATTAAACACTGTTAAAACTGCCCACGAAAGTTTAATATGGGCATGACACATATAGCAGATACAATGCATTGTGTTTGCAATTTTGTAACATTAGGTTCTATTAAGAAATGAAATATATTTTTGGAATGTTCATACATATAGAATCATAAATACTTAGAGTCCCTTGCAAAGTAAGTGAAGCCCTTTGGGCTTCACTTATATTTGCAAGATACCCGAATTATTCATGATTCCATGAACATTTCAAAAATTGAATTTATAATTTATATTTACATTAATTTATATTATCAGTCAAGTATCAGTTTTCAATTTTTGCCTTACTTGGCTGGTTTTCTTGATATTTTGAATTAAATAAGACATTCCGGAGGGTTTGTAACGGCCATAACGCCAAATTGCCGCACTTAACGTCATGGCGATACGTGTTCAACGTCACGCAAACGTCAGTAAACAAGCAACGCTATTGGATGGCGTTTACGTCGGTCCGCTCAAATGGCGCATATGTGGGTGTGGCTTAAATCGATTTGTTCAGGAAGGTATGAACGACATCTCAAAAGTCAGTAAAGGTTCATTTAAAGATTCGCAGTGGAAATGTAAATATTAGTAAAATGTTGAGTGGAAAAAAGGATGTATGCATAACTCTTGTGTTTCAGTATACATTGTATTTGATATTTGTCAAGGTTTGGGTCAGCTTGTCTATGGGTGCATGGTACTCAGGGTCAACGAATGATGCGGAACTATACTCCACCATAAACGGACAGGGCTGTCTACTAACCCTAACTACATATGGCAAAAGCAGTGATGCATTTGTATCGATACAAAATATATCCTTACTCTATAATGCACTCGTTGTAGTTTCGTTGCTCATGAGGTTTTCGTACTTATTGTTTTTTGCGACAAGCGAAGGCTCAGGCATGTTTGCACATCAGCGCAGGTTCGTCTGAGTCTTCGCTGTTCGCGCATAAAAGCTACATGTAAGACCAAAAACTATACAATTATCCTCACTAGATAGCTGCGCAAGCCCGTTAAAATGATGCCTTTACACATATATGCAATATATGGAGGATCTTACATGAGTGCTCATGTTTTATTGATTTTATTAAACGAGTTGGGGAAAAGAGATAAAATGCGAGGCTTGCCGAGCATTTTATCTCTTTTTCGCAACGAGTTTAATAAATTCAATAAAACAAGAGCACGAATGTTAGATTCTATTTATCATATGACATTAAGATCACTTTGAAATCTCATTTCTGCCGTAAAAAACGTTATAATTTTGTCATTATGATGGACGTCATAACGTTTCCCGAAAATCGATAAACCACTAGTGGTTTATAGATTTTATTGCATGGCGTTATTACACTCCCAGTCGCGACGTCATATGATAAATACCATTATCATATGTTATGGTTCAAATGGTCATAATATGAACCGCGCCAAGATACACCTTTCTGTTGGCCTACACCGATACAAATTTCACCAAATTAGCTGGTCTGCGCACCCGCGCTATTAAAACTACGCGTTAGCTGATCTAGGGCGTAGTTTGGGAAGCATGAGTGCACAATCTGGCCGAAAAGGCCGAAGACAGATTTCGCTTGATATGGCATATATATTACGTATAACCTTCTAATTTCATATTCAATGCATGGACATCCGTGTCTTGAATAATCGAATCATCATTTTACATGGTTTATCTACTCATGCAATGATCATGGTTTTCGTAAACTACTAGCAATGCCATAGTTGTTCGGGCCGGCACATCTTTGGGCCAGACCGGACACACACTAACAGATGGATTATCTCATACAGCTCCTCCATTTAGAAATGTTATAGACTCCCCCTTAAAGAAGTCTGCGGATTTTCAATCCAACTGAGCTACCGAATGCGCTGCGCGGGCGGACACTTTGGACCTGTAGGTGGCACCTACATGTATATTTAAGCCGCGACATGAGATTTCCAACAATGTGGTAAGTGCGACCAGCATACGCGCGGTCTGATCAGAGCCTTAATGTTAGCTAGTCGCTTGAATAGTCTACATGTATGACTGTTAAGCTACTAACTGAACCACATTGTTGGACATCACATGTTGCGGCTCATTGGACTGTGTACATACTATATGTACAAACTGGAATAAAATGTTCGGAAATACATGGACATCTACATGTATCAGAACATAAGAACTGGGTGCTTATCATGCACAAAAATCTCCTTTAACCGCCTCCAGTTGGATTAGAGGTCAAATATTGGTACATATGAGTTTCCACCTATACTGAACGAAAATAGAAGCCTGTCACTTAGGTTAAATGCAAACACAGCTCATTTATATTTTTACTGTCCGAACTTTAATTAAAATTGGGTCGCGACACGAAATTTCCAACAATGTGGTATGTGCGACCAGCGAAGCCTATGATCAGCCTGCGCATACGCGCAGTCTGATCAGAGCCTTTGCTTCATGTAGTTGCCTGAATATTCTTTGACTGTTACATACATGTATGTAAGCTACTGTCTGAACATCATTTGGAGTTTCTAAGCTTTAAAGGGGGCTTCACAGGCTCGTCTGAGTCTACACCATTGTCGGGAATCATATGTCGCGGCTCATATTACAGTGACAATTGTAAATTACGTGTACGTATATTAGGTTTACCTGTTGGATTTCTTTTGCTCCGGTATTCAGTTTTATTTACTGTTGACTCCTTATCTTTGCTTTATCTCCATGTTATATCTTGATTTATATGTTTTAGGAGATGATGCATTGATAAGTAAGGGGTCTTTCATGCAAACCAAATATCTATGTGTCATGATCCACATCTGAATTAAGGGTTAGGATGGCGCGCCGTTTAACCGGTTTAAGTTCTCCAGTAAAATATTTTACTGATCGTTCCGAGGCGGTACTTCTTTTGTGGATATTCTATGTTTTTGTTCTGTCTTATGTTTGCTATGTCTTTGTGCGCGTCTGTTGATTTGTGCTTTGTGGTCACCTGCTGGAAAAGGGCTGACCTCTTGGCTCTCGTTTGTGGTGTCTAACTGTGAGTTTGTAACTTTCCCATTGGTATCCTGGGTCGGGTGTGGTACTTGATTGTATCGACTCCTGATCTTTGCACCCTTACTTACTTTGATCAAAATTCTGTCCTCACGAAATTCACCGCAATTTTACTATGTTTTCAGAAAACTGATAACATTTAAATCGTTGCCAAGATGTGAAGACCCAGATGAAATGCGCCATACGGCCTCATTTCATCAGGGTATGCATCGTTTGCAAAGACAAAATCGCTCATTTAATAGTCTCATTTTTGAAGGTATACATGTACCATTTCTCTATAATTTTAAAATATTTTCCGGATGACGTTAGTCGTGTCAGAATTGATTGCAAAATATATTACATGTAGCAGAACGAAAAGTTGTTACCAGTTGTCTACAAATTATGGTCGCCTATTTTCAATTGATTCCCCCCCCCCCCTCCCCGAAACATTTTGCTGTAAAGGCGTCACCTCATGAATGCGTAATTAGGACTGGTCAACCTTAGACATAGGTTAAAGCTGAATTATTCAAAAGTAACTGTATCATCATGCGCCATTATCTCAGTATAGACGCAAAACACATTGCTTAGTCCTTAAAACGCCAGCAAAATAACTGCATCTGAAAATGTCTATTTAACATAAGCTGGAGGCAAACATTGTGAACCAAGATCAGACTGCTCCTACAGGAGCAGTCTGATCTGGGTCCACACTATTTGTCTGTGAGGCCTCAAATATTTTAGTGGACGACAAAAACATACATTTTGTAATTATGCGCTGTAAGGGTTAAGAAATGTGAGTTCAGTCTGTATACGGTTAGGATTTTCACGTAATGCACGCACGTTTGCACGGCTCAAAAAGCTGATTAACTCTTTACCAAATTATAAATGAAACCTGATTCCCCTTCCTTAGCAGATGAAATAGCCGAACCACGCCCAGATATGAATATTAAAGTTGCCGCCTTTACAGTAAGCGAAAAGTCAAGTAATACACAATTGCGTAATGGTACCCTATAGATACGATATGGATCAAACTAATACATGCATTTGCTTGGTCGGTTAATAATAGGAGCTCAGTGGCTCAGTGGTAGAGTGCTTAACTCGAGACCGAAGGGCCGCGGTTTCGAGCCTCACCGGCGTCACTGCGTTTGGTCCTTAAGCACGACACATTTATCCTAGCTTAATACCGGTTCAACCCAATAACTTCATAACTGAAAGATTGTTGTTGGGACGTAGATAATCAAATCAAAAACATTGTTGGAAATTACATGTTGCGGCTCAAATTTTGATTATTCTAGGCACGAATGATATACGATGCATAGGTTATTAGCCACGCCACGTAAATAAATGTATAATTCTTAAACCCTTTGTATATTGAAAATCCGTAAATAAAACAGGTAGGCTACTTTGGCAAACTGTGAAGACCCAGATGAAAAGCAACACAATGTTGTTTGCTTAGATTTAAACAACCATCAGGGACAGAACTACCTCACAATTTAGAAAATGTTACCTGTAGCCCCTTTAAGTACACAATGGGCAGTTCCATACGTATTGTTTAACTATGTATGGGGATATCCATCAGAATACAAAGGGTTAAATATTGTTTCGTGTACCAGGTCTGCCAACAGAATGAAAATAGCACGTGTTAATCATAGCATTTTGTTACATGCAAAGCCATTCTCAAAACGTGCATACGCAACTTTCCAGCGGGATAAATGATTTGATTCTTTACGTCCCATCAACAATCTTTCAGTTATAAAGGGACGGGTCTTCCTGGGTTGAACCAGTACTAAGCTAGGATTAATGTTCTTGCTCAAGGACAAAACGCGGTGACGCCGATGAGGCTCGAATCCACGGTCCCTCAGTCTCCAGGCAAGCACTCTACTACTGAGCCACTGCGCTCCCATAAAAGGCAATGCCTCAGTCTGCACCTTATTCTAACAAAGCGCTTTACATGTTCATTCTGGAAACGATATGGTGAAATGGCGCAGATGCACATGCTTGTCTCATCCATAGGTTGCCGCCTATACGATATTGATCAAACTAATACATGTATGTGCTTGGTTGAATAGCCATACATGATAGGAGCGCAGTGGCTCAGTGGTAGAATGCTTAACTTGAGACCGAAGGGCCGCGGGGTCGAGCCTCACCGGTGGCACTGCCTTGTGTCCTTGAGCAAGATGTTAATTCTACAAATAAACACAAAACACCCAGTGCCAATAACAGATGCTTACTGACAACACTAGATAACACAAACTGATTGGTAACGCCATCACTAAGCAAAAAAACGTTAACGACGTCACAGTACAATTTAAGATAACTCTGCCTATTATAAGAAATAATTAGGATAAGATTATGTCCGTTAGATGCAAGATACATTAATCCCTGCTAAGTACCGGTTCCACCCAGGAAGACCCGTCCCGACTTAACTGAAAGATTGTTGACTGGGACGTAAAGAATCAAATCAAACAAAATAACCATTAATGGACCATAACCTCCTTTAAACGGCCACCCAGACGTATCCTGTGGCGCTAGAGGTCTAAATACTGGTTTTTGTGTCCCCTACATCTGTAGCCATACTTTTAGTAAGCGAGCATCGAGGGCTCTAGCGATTCTGCGCATATGCGCAGACTCGCTGGAGCCTTCGTTACTCGACAATGTATATGATAAGTACTAAAACATTATGTGCTGGTCGTTTTTACTTGTAGTGTGTTACATATCCTAACACAAAAACTAACATTATTTTTCATTGGTAGAGGTAAATCGGACATCTGAGGACGTTTACAAGAGCAACTTCTGGGACAGAAGGTACATACACATCATACGTATATTATTGTATCGGCAAAGAAAATGCATTCATCATCATCATCATCATTATCATCATCATCATCATCATCATCATCATCATCATAATCATCATCATCATCATCATCATCATCATCATCATCATCGTCGTCGTCGTCGCCGTCGTCCTTGTCGTTTTCATCATCATCATCATCATCATCATCATCATCATCATCATCATCATCATCATCATCATCATCATTATCACCACCACCATCATCATCATCATCATCATCATCATCATCATCATCATCACCACCATCATCAATATCATCATCATCATCATCATCATCATCATCATCATCATCATCATCATCATCATCTAAATACTTGATAGATAACATATAAATGTGTCGAACATTTCCGAAGTACTTAGCCATTTGTATTCTGGAAACACCTAAGCAGGTACTTTGGTAAGCAGTGAAGACCAAGATGAAATGCAGGGTCTAGGCTTTTTGCTGATGTCTAAATTTTTTAGGACTACATCATTATTTGAAAATTCCGAGCTGTGTGTGTAACTAACGGAGCCAAATTAGCATTTATATGAGCCACCATCAACATTCCAACTATGCCATTCATGGCTTAGAACATTCAGAATTTGATATAAATGCCTAATAGTTGGCTCTTTGAACATGCGTTTTGAGTGATACTCTACAAGTAGGAAAAAGACTAAAACTATAAAAGGAGGAAAAAGAGGCATAGAAATGAGTATCTGGCCTGATGAACCTTGATATGTCTGTGGAAAAGAATCATATCTTAGCTGGCTAACTTTGATTATACATGCAACAAACCCATTCTCACCTTATAATGTTACCTTACCTCAAACATCGAAAAACTTCCATAAAGTCTTAGTACTTCTGAAGTGCTGAAAGAGAGGTAACATTTCCCCTTCAGATAAATGAACTAGATTTATCACAGCAGGTAAAGCAATACAATGCAGGATGAACAGAGCACAAATTAGACCCTTTCCCTTCAATGATTCACTTAGTTTCTAATATCAGAAGACATATCAAATGATGTAACATATATAACTTGACATAATAAATGAGCAAGGGAAATGTCTTGACATTATCCTTGTTGATTACGCTGTAACAAACAAGTATTTTCAATTTCAGCCTTTTCATCAGCTAATGAAATGTAACAGTCTTATCAACTTATTTATTCTGTATAGAAGCCGCTGTGGTGTAGTGGATAAACCTCTTGCCTTGTAAACCAGGGGTCGCAGGTTCGATTCCCGGCTTCTCCAGTCTGTCGGATGAGACTTTAAGCCCTGGCCCCGTCTCCATATGACCTTAGCTGTTGGTGGGACGTATAATACTAACACAACAACAACAAATTATTCTGTATAATAATCCATTTAGCACAATATAGACCTACTGGTTATCCTATTCTACACATTTTTTAAATCAACAGCTGATGATATGCATGCAAAAACTGATAACTCGAAGGTTTTACTCATTAGGCTAGCTTCAAGGTACTGACAATAAAGAAAGAACCAGTAGCAAACATAATTGATGACTATGTCTAATGTTATGTCCTTTCTAATATACCAGATAACTTTTAAGGTGTGGCAGAAATGCCTTTTGACTGTCTGCCAAAATTAGCAATAGTAATGACTTTGTTACATATATATCAAAAGAAAACTCAGTTAAGTTCTCTGTGTGCAAACGACGTCGAACATCGAAATACTTTTGATATATGACCTAATTATAAGACATAAGCACCAGGGACCAGAAAGGTTCCATGGCAAACGATGTAAAATATGGCCTATCAAATTTCTATTTGACCAATGGCAGAAATCTTGGGGTCAAAAGATGAGGGACACAGGAGACACTTATTAGTGATGTTTGTCACAATTACCAAATTCAAAAGGCAATTTAATCAACATAGCACACATAAAACCATAGGAAGCTGTTAAAAACCTTTCATATATATTAAAGGTATTCAGCATAATTACTTAATAAATAATTAAAAACAGATAGTTTAATGTATTCTTTCTGTAGCTCAGACTTTCAATTTTATCGTTCTTAATTTGATAAGGTAACATATGTAACGTGTTATTACAAGCCAACCAATGGTTTTCAGAGTGCAAACATCGTTTATATGATGCATCTTGAATTGTTCTTTAAGATATGATATCTCTGCATAATTCCAAAGGGATTGGGAAGGAATAGGGCAGTATTTAGTTTACAGTCCTAATACTATGCGATGATTCTACCGGTTCTTATGAAATACGCGATTATGTTGCCACAGAAGCTGATACAATGATAGACATTGTGTGTGAGGTTGGCTTGCATAAAGAATGTGTTGGAATATTTATATTCAATAGGAACATTTATTGATGGAATTCGACCGTAAACATTGAGTCTGAGCGACGATGTCAAGTTGATTGTCAATAAAAATGATTAAATCACGTGCTAGATGTAGATTGGTCTGTTCTCTCCCGCCTACTGTGTAAAGTTATAAACCGCGATGCTACAAACTGTCTAGGAAAGCAAAGCCTACCTGTGTGAAATATATGCACCATTTCATGCAGTGCTCTATTTTGGGGATTTGTGGTGTCAATTATCACATATACAAAGCCTTCTTCATTCTTATCCAAACATACATTTCGAACTGTCTCGGTGACATAATCTCTTAATTGTCAGCAAATAAATTTGTCGTTTTAACTTTGCCTGCCTTGCATACAATTTTGACAGGTCAGTTTGTCCCGAAAGTGACACAAAAGATTGCTGCCAATAATCCTTGCAAACAGTTTGAACCCAGATCAGACCCAACCAAACATCAGTAGCTGTCTGGTGGTGTTCCTAAAGTAGATATATATTGACAAAATATGCAAACTTATCCAGCATGCAAAGAGTCACTAGATTCTATGAATAAGTATGCAACATAATATGTCAGTGTCAAAAAAATATCTGGGGCTTGAAAAGGCTTTGAAATTGATACCACTTTGATCTTTACCCTAAAAACGCTGATCATGACAAATTGCACTTTACACTTTTGTGATGTATTGCTTGATTTCAGGGAGAAAATATACCTTGATATTTCATATGAATTATCTACCAGCAGACAATTCACATGAAATGTCGTTCCTTATTTGATTCCTAGGACAGCAACAAACTTTAAAAGTGCTGTCTGTTTTTGTGGACATGCGAATAGGGTCAGCTTTAAAAATTGCGTAAGAAATATGTGATTTACACTGCAAGCACAGTAAAAGAACGTGGTCTTTCTACACAGAGGATACACTTAAGATTATATGCTGCCGAATATATACGTGGAGGTTAAAACTACCCAACACAGAGCCTGATAGTTGTGATCTATGACACGCCAAAAGTAGCTATTTTCGGAGCACTGACACATTACGTTTACGGTGACCTTTCCCTTTACACAGGTAGGCGTTGCTTTCCTCTTGTGGTTGAATATTTGAATCCATCAATATCGACCATGTAACTTTGTGATGAGCTGCTGACAATCGTTGTGATCACGCTCGCGAATCGGTTTGTCCATGGTCGTGTTCCAACGGCAGTACACTTGTATTTTATGTTTCAGGCTGTGAACTATGGGGACTCCTAAACACTCCTTCCACATAGCTGACTACAGTATATTTGCTGTCACTATCATCGTCTCACTCGGTATTGGCCTCTACTATGCTTTGTCAGGCGGAAAACAACGAACAACATCGGAATATCTCGTTGGTAACCGTAGAATGACAATAGTTCCTGTTGCCATATCTTTGATGGTCTCTTTTGAATCTTCGATTATGATGTTAGGAACACCCGCTGAGGTAAGACCATGTCAAGTGTAACATGGCATCTCATTATAGCCCAGTTGTAAAAGAAAGTGGGGGCTATATTGGATTTGGGTTGTCTGTCATTCCGTCATTCTGTCGGTTATACTGTCAGAATATATCTTGAAAACAACTTGATGTAATTTAACCAAATTTTGAATGTGCATTAATATTGACATTTATCAGTCACTCCTAATATTAACTGAATTGCTTCAACACAACCTAATAAACGTTTCCTATCTCACGGCATGTTACCTCGGATTGTCAACAAGCGTTCTCAAAGCCTTGCCTGGTAAACTTGATATCAAAAGACATTCACCTAGTATTCTCTATATCTCGGCAAGCCTCGCGATGTCAACAAGCGTTCTCAAAGCCTTGCCTGGTAAACTTGATATCAAAAGACACTCACCTAGTATTCTCTATGTCTCGGCAAACCTCACAATGTCAACAAGCGTTCTCAAAGCCTTGCCTTGTAAACTTGATATCAAAAGACACTCATCTAGTATTCTCTATATCTGGGCAAGCCTCGCGATGTCAACAAGCGTTCTCAAAGCCTTGCCTGGTAAACTTGATATCAAAAGACACTCACCTAGTATTCTCTATGTCTATTTTTCTCAAATAGCAGAGTTATGTTCCTTGATTGATGTCAGAATTTATTTTTCATCCAATAACTTTAGATCAATTGGAAATATTTTCACTAAATTTTGTATATATGCATTTATGTTGACAAGATCTAGGTTGTGATTGTTACCTGTCATTTTTTATTATTATTTGTAGCAGAGTTACATGACCTTTGACTGATGTCAGAATTTAGTTTCCTCTCAGTATCTTTAGAACTTGGTCCTTTAACACCATGAAAAGTGCTGCAGCGTGGTTTGAGTCAGGTTCTCTGACAATTCTAGCTTTATTAGAGTGTTCTGATTGTACTTGTCCGATAGGCACATCGCTTCTTAAATGAAGGTAGAAATATGACGACATTCCTTCATGGTAAGTATATAAATGTATTGAAAATGACAAAGGTTCAGATAAACATGTTTTGTGCGCTTAATTGTACATATGTGCGTAAAGTTGTAAATATCTTCTCATCAGTTTAAACATACGTTTTGGGTGCTCATTGAGACGGTTCTTATGAGGACCAACGGCAAAGCTTTGGTTGATATGAGTTTTTTGGTACACACTCTTAACTTAAGACTTGATGTGAGTTTGTGTTTAACGTAACACCTAACACCTAAGGTCATATGGGGAAAGGGCCGCAGCTGGATCATCCTATACATATTGTAGATATGAACTTTTCCATTTTGTATTTTTAGGGGTTGGCAGTCCAAGACAGGCGGTAGGGGATATTCCAGCGACTGTTCTGTTCCATGGTTAATATAGTGAGCTTTCTTGCACACCAGATTCGAGTTTCCACTGTTTTTACCTAGATGAGAAAATGTTATCGCACATACTCCGTACTAATCCGTGGGAAAGATAAAATTTGAACAGCCGCTAACGTTGGAAGACAAGTGGCGTCATTGTTACAGTTATGTTAAAGTGACGTCATCGTGATATGTCGCATCTTGAGCAGCGTATTATGGGTGTCATTTTAACCGATAAAGCGCCACCAATAATTTACAGTAGACGACAATTTCAAATTTTGACTTTCCCCCCCCCCCCCCCCCAAAAAAAAAAAAAAAAAAAAAACGAGGCATGATATTTCATGAGAATCGTCTGCCATGAAATATCATACCTTACTTTTGTCGAAAAATAGGAAAGAAAATGCAAAATATGGCGTCTGCTGCAGTCGTGATTGGCGCTTTTAGGGTTAATTATGCGGTATTTAATGGTGAGCAAGAAATATAATCCTTTATTATAGAAAAGTCCGTCACTCGTAATCACCGTTTGTCATCACTCGCAAGCCTCGTGATGCCTAGTGGCAAGCTTCGTGATGCCAAATGGTGATCCTCGGGACGGATTTTTCTGTTCTACCCTCACCCTAATGATGGATTATTTTACCCCTACCCGCGTCTTCTACCCCTATCCGCGTCTTCTACCCCTACCCGCGGTGCATATGCTATTACATGTAGTAGGCTACATGTACGATTGATATATTTTGTCCCTATTTATTCCAGGTTTATGTTTACGGGTTCCAATGGATCATAGGCAATATTGGTTTCTTCCTGGCCATGATAATGGGAATATATTTGGTGGTGCCTCTTATACATCCATTGAAGATCACAAGCGCTTACGAGGTGATATTTGTTGACTAATTACAAATATTATGTTGCATTTTTAAACGCTCACTTACCTATCAGGCCTTGGAACTCAATTTGTTTTATTACAAAAAGGTACAATAAAACACAAGTGTTTTTATAACAAAAATGTAAAATAAGACACAAGTGTGCATAACCAGAGTGTGCAACTGTCAAGGATCAGAAACCAAGTAATGTTAAGTACCAAACAGAGCAATACAGCAGCGGATGTGAAGTATCTCGAATATATAACCCTCGCGAAATGGCGAAATCATTCTGCCGTTTACTGATGCATGTAAATCATGCCCCTGTCTCGCATTTTTAACATTACAAGTATGTCTTTTAACTCTATTTGTGAAACCAAATGTCTCGCGAAAATATCTCCATCAAAAATATTAGATGTTTGCGTTACACGCAATACAGACAATTTGCATGTAAGCCGCGACATGTGATTTCTAACAATGTGGCATTTTGACAAGTGTAGACTATCTGCAGCCTCTTTTTAAACTTAGAAACTCCAAATGATGTTCGGTCGCTAGCTTAATATTCTTATAATATTCAAGTGACCAGCAAAGGCTTTGATCAGGCTGTGCGTATGCGCAGGCTGGTCTTGGTCTTTGCTGGTCGCACATACCATATTGTTGGAAATATCATGTCGCGGCTCATGTATTTTGACCTTGCAATTGACCGATACTTAGATCCCAAACCCTTCCTGTCATTTGTACACCATAGGCAACCAGTGTGCTAACTATGATCACGATTCATCAGATATGTATGAGAAGGTCGCACTACAATCCCTACATACTGATTTACGTAAATGTGACCTTGACCTCTGACTCCAAGGTCATAATAATGATCCAAAACATACGCTGCCGTCTACATGTCATAGTCAATCATTGTGCTAAACAAGCGTTTGCATTGCAAAGTACGAAAGAGTGCAAAGATCAGGAATCGATACAATCAAGTACCAAACCTGACCCAGGATACCTATGGGAAAGTAACAAACTCACAAAGGGACATCACAAATGAGAGCCAAGAGGCCAGCCCTTTCTCAGCAGGTGACCACAAGGTAACAGTAAACAGACACACACGACAGCATAGCAAGCATACACCAGAAATAACATGAATGATCCACAAAAGAAGTACCGCCATGGAACGGTCAGTAAAATATTTTAATGGAGGGCTTAAACCAGTTTCGTGGCGCCAACCTCATCCTTAGTTCAGATGTGGATCAAGACACATATATGTTTGGTTTGGCTTTTCTCGCAAGCCATACTTATGCAGCTAAACTTGAGCTTAAGTTGAAAGTGTGTTCTCATCGTGCTCACCTGTTCTCAGGTGCCCAACACCTTTAGGAACTAGAAATGGACATTTGAACCATTACATCAATAGAAAACTGCATATACCGCACTGGTTAATACCAATTTAAGACATCTCCAAATATGACCAAATAGTCTTATGTCGTGTATGCTAATATACTGCATTACAGTTGTCGTTTTTTTTTCAGTACCTTGAGTTGCGATTCAAGTCTCATGCAGTTCGATTGTTAGGAACATTTCTAGGGATGCTAGGTTACGTAAGTATACCTTTCGAATGGACTGGCATATAAACTTTCACTAAAACGAAATACAGTAAAATATTCATACGAAAAATTGATATTAAGTACCAGTGAGGTATGGTTTGGTAGGAATTAAAGACAATAATCAGGTAAATCTCATTCAGACTATTTTAGGAGTACCCACAATATTCGTTTTGATTTAGAACTGTGGAAATCAGTTTTTGAATAAGCACTTCTTTCTAGAAAGTAAGGAAGAGTGCAAAGATCAGGAATCGATACAATCAAGTACCATACCTGACCCAGGATACCAATGGGAAAAAGTAACAAACGCACAATTAGACACACCAAACGAGAGCCAGAGGTCAGCCATTTCCAAGCAGGTGACCACAAAGCACATTTAAACAGACGCGAAAAAAGGCAAAGCAAACACAAGGCAGAAAAAACATAATAGATCCACAAAAGAGTACCGCCTTGGAATTGTCAGTAAAATATTTTACTGGAGGGCTTAAACCGCTTTTAGAAGCCTGATAAGTACCTGTATGACAGTTTGTATATTTCAGGCGGCGTATATGGGGATTGTTTTATTTGGACCCGCCATCGCTCTCGAAGGCGGTAAGTTTATACTACACTCAGAAGTACCCATGACTATTGAAGTATCACTCACTATAGAGCCTGTCTTCCTGATTCCCATTAAGATAATGCTTGAAAATTGTACAGAAACGGGCTACAATAATGATTTTTTCTGGCACACCAGGCTGCATTTTCCGTTGCTTTTACCCATTTAAGTTAATCTATCACACCTACCGATACTAGCATCTGGGAAAGATAGCCACACGCCGGTACGTTGATCCGTGACGTCATTGCAATGTAAAATGACGTCACCATGCGCATCTCAGCGTATTAAAGCATTTTCAGGTTGTTGTTTTTCCAATAAATATGAGCTGTTTAGTGATGAGTAGTAAAAAGAATCTCCTATTTGCAAGCCTTGTCATGTCAAATGATAATGATGATCCTGGGGACGGATTTTTCTATCCAATCCCCAAACTCATGATGGATTCTAGTAGTCTAGCATATGAACGTAAGGCTGTATGCGTTACTTGTAATAAATACGTACGATTATTGATTTGCTGTACAGCATGCAAACAATAACTGAAACTGGTTTTATTGTCCCTCCCCTTTTCCAAGAAAAGTGGATGGACTTAGTTTTTGCCTCTCGGTCTTTCCGTCATTCCGTCCTTCTCTCAGTCCGTCCTTCGGTCCCCCGATAGTAGTAGGTACTTTGTGGGCCAAACTCCTTCAGTTTTACCGATTCTTTTTAAACTTCACTGGTGTTTTGGTCATCGTCTGAAAATATTCATGTAGTTTGGATATAAATCTCAAACAAAGTGAATGGACAGGGGATACCTTGTGGGCCCAACTCCTCCTACAGTTTTATACCGATTCTTTCGAAGCTTAACTGGTCTTTGGTTCATGATCTGAAAATATGCATGTGGTTTGGATATAATCCTCAGATTATTTTTGTTACTAATTTTTGCAAGTTGAACTTAGACATATTTTCCGGCATTATCTATAGCAAAGTGAATGGAAAGAGGATACTTTATGTGCGCAACTCTTCCTACAGTTTTATTCCGATTCTTTCGAAACTTCACTGGTGTTTTGGTCATGATCAGAAGATATGCGTGTGGTCTGGATGTAATACTCAGATTATTTTTGATACTTTTTCACAAGTTGAACTGAGCCATTTTTCAGGCATTATCTATAACAAAGTGAATGGACAGGGGATACATTGTAGGCGCAACTCCTTCTACAGTTTATTCTGATTCTTTCGAAACTTCACTTGTGTACTAGTCATGGTCTGAAGATATGCATTTAGTTATTTTTGAATCCTCTGATTATTTTCGCAAGTTCAACTTTGTCATATTTTAAGAATTGTATATAACAAAGTTAATCGACAGGGGATACCTTGTGGGCGCAACTTCTCCTACAGTTTTATACCGATTCTTTCGGAACTTCACTGGTGTTTTAATCATGGTCTGAATATGCATGGGGTTTGAATATAATCCTCAGATTATTTTTATTATGTAATCCTCAGCTTTACATTTATCATTTTCCAGCATTTTTCGCCTTCAGTGCTATCAATATATTTTCAATGTTTATATATATGTAGTACTTTTGAGTGCAAATGCTTCTACAGTTCTATAAAATTCTTTATGAAACATCTGTATGTGCTTATGTCATGACCTGAAGATATTGATATGCTTTGGATAAATTCTTAAGCTTTGTTACTGTTGCCTGCTCTGCGAATTTAAGTTGTTTCATGATATTTCATAACTTCAAAGACAAACATAAAGTGGCAGGGGACATAAATTCTCTGCATTTGTTTCTAGTTTTTACTTGTTTTATCTGATTTACTTTAAAATTTGCTTTCCATTTTTCAGCACCTAAGGGAATAAAGCTTTGTTCGTATTGATGCTTTACGTAAATAGCAACATTTTTCAATCGTGCGGGACCGTCTTCCTGACTTCCTGATTAAAACTATTACTAAGTAGAGGATACATATTTTTCACTAACCCACTCTGCTCTTCAAAACGTATTGCTGAAATGCAAATATGCATACTATATATTTAAAAACTTGGCAACCCTGATCTATAACCGTTTCGTTGGTGGGTTGGTGTATTGTATGGAGGATTTCTTAAACCGATTTGGTAGATTTTGTTATCCCTATCTCTTATAAGGACAGTCATCTCATTACATTTTGGAATTTGATTTGATGGTTTTGTTATGTGTTTGTATACCAACAGAATAGTATGTAAAGAGTTGATCGGTCAAACATATCAAAGCAAACTCAAGCAACTGATGTACATGTATAATTCTAAAGCTGTGTATCTGTTGTGGGCTTGGGTCTTCATGCTTGGTTTTCAGCATGGCTCTGTGATGTAGTTCTATGCGGTATTTCTAGAGTTTATTTCATTGCTAATTGCATCTTTTCCTAAACGTATATAGCTTAGTAATGGTTTTAAGTTTGAGGCTCATGCTTTCGCGTCTGTTCACTGCTGCATTGTGGTCATCTACTGAGACCTCTTGGCTCTTGTTTGTGATGTTTAATTGTGTTTTTGTCATGTTGTGTAATTTGGTGCAGTGAGGTTGTTTGCGATCTAGTCCAGCTAAACATATATCATGAGCGTTAAATGTCAATATTTTCTATTCAATTAATTTAGACATATGTTGTTGATGCTCAGAAGGACCGTCTGACTGAGACAGTTCTTTTAAGTTCCAACAGCATGTGTTAGATTGAAAAAACAAGGAAGAAGCTTCAATTACACACTCATGTCAGGATACCTTGCGATTGTGACATTTCTTAGTCATATAAGCTTGTTTTGAGGACAATTTCCTGGCTTCTGTTTCCTGTATAAGTACTGTAAATTCGGAAATTTTCGCGAGAATTCTATTTTCGTGAATGGCGTTAAAAGACATATTTGCGACATTAAATATTAGCGACAAATATATGATTTACCCAGATCAGTCAAGGACAGAGTGATCTCGCCATTTCACGAGGGTTTTATTTTCACGAAACTTCGCATATGCGAAGTTTCGCGAAAATAAAACCCACGCGAAAATTTCCGGGTTTACAGTACAGCGATTGTGAACGTACATTTTTTCAAAGTAAGAAAGAGGGCACATATCAGAAGTCGATACAATGAAGTACCACACCTGACCCAGGATACCACTGGGAAAGTAACAAACTCACAACTAGACATCACAAACGAGAGCCAAGAGGTCAGCCATTCCCAGCAGTGACCACAAGGCATTAATAAACAGACGCGCATGAAAGCAAAACAAACAAAAGACAGAAATAACATGAATGATCCACAAAAAGTGAAAGTACCACATTGAAACGGTCAGTAAAATATTTTAACAGGAGGACTTAAAACGGTTTCACGGTGCCAACCTCACCCTTAGTTCAGATGTGGATCAAGACACATAGACATTTGGTTTGCATGAAAGAACCTCACTTATCAATGCATCATCTCCTAGAACATACAAATCAAGATATATAAAGGAGACAAAGCAAAGATAAGGCCTCAATAATAAATAAAACTGAATACCAGAGGAAAAGATAACCATCAGTTGAACCGCGATGGGCCTGACAACAGCCAAAGCATCCGGCCCCTACCATCTCATCAATAGATTGGTAGTTAAAGTGGAACCGTCATAAAGCCTGAAGACTGACCCACCGACGTGCAATTTAAGAGGAAGCAAAGTTGCCAATCGTGATTGGGTGGACCACCAAGCATGCAGTATGTTGCAATGCATTAATGTCAAAGTCGAAGACGTATTTACTCTTTTTTCCATTTCTTACTTTATCACAAAATAACTCGTAATGTACAAGATCAACATCAATGTAGGTGGAATAAAAGTATATCATGGGTGTCTACCTGTACGTAGAGATTATCCACTTGCTAAGGCTCTTAATTATCTCCACGTATAGGCTGACAAACCATAATAATTGTATAAATATTACAAAGAGTGAATTTATACTATAGAACCTTTTCCAACTTTAGCAAGAAAATATATTGCAATACGCAAGGTATACACCAATGTAAGTGGTAACAGGAAAGATTAAATGGAAGTGGGCCAAGTTACACGGGGAAGGTTCTGTTTCTTATGACAAATGGGTTATTCTACTTTTTGGACGAGAAAATTGAAATCGTGTTTTGCAGACGGGAATTAGTAAGACAAATTCTGTTTAGAAAGTAAAATACCACATTAAGAACTATAGCCTGGCTTAACGCCCTGTATTAAGGCATTTAACTGAAGGTTCTATAACTACTACAGAGATAAATATGATACTGTATTAATTCCCTTGAATAGGACAGTCAGAGAAATTTTTACAGAGGTAGTGTACATGTATGCTTGTTTATCAGTTACCTCTCATAATAACTGCATTGTTGCACGTTGCCTGATAAACGTTGTCTATCTCAGGGCATGTGCCTTTATCAGGTCATGATGAGGTTGCACTTTTTGAATGACGTTGCTAATGACACTGAGTCGACACAAAAATAAAAAAAAATCGTTATAAGAATGAAACAATGGGTAAACTGATAAAAAGACAACCAGGTTCGCGTCTTTTGATATCAAGTTTATCAGGCTCAGCTTTGAGATCGCATGTTGAATCGCTTGTCCAACTCAACTCTTATTATAAGTTTGACGACGGGAACCAGTCTAATTGAGACCTTTCCAGTAGAGCTATCGATGTTCATTAAACAAATCATTGCTACAACACGATAAAGAATGGTACAACTACACTTTTTATCAGGCTGATGTATTTCTAAGCATACATGTACCAAAGCGTATACTCAGCTAGCAAACATCGTAGGGCCACCAACGGCCCGCCAGCGATACGCCATTCAATGGCGTATCGCTGGCGGGGCCACTGGTGGCCCGTTGTTGGGTTCTAGCTAGGTATCAAATAGGAACGAGCTCCATACAGAGACATTATTATTTTGGCATTAAAGATAATTGCCTTTTTTTTCAATTTCCTGGTTATATACTGACGGACTTTAATTACGCACACTAACTTCCCCTTATATCTTCCAAAAGGACTGTTGAATGTTGTCTTCGTTTGCGTCGATAACGTCATCATGAGTTGGCTTCTTCAGCAAACACTTTAGTTTAAAAGTGCAACTAAACTGGACGACGTTATTTGCTCCATATGAATTTAGCCAATTTAAAAATTTCTTAAGTTGATGAGATTTTAAGCTATTGAATGAAAGGGAACGCCCAGATAAACGTCATATACACAAATAGTCTGTACCACAGACCTGCCAATTAATGTGAGAGTGATTTTTCGATGACTAACAAAGTCCATGATACAAATTTGATGCTTCTAGTGTTTCTTGATCTAAAGAAACAGGGGATCTTTCATTCATTACATTTGGTCACATGAAACAGTTGACCCATATCTCAAAAAGTTTACATTTTAATGCATTAAGTTCATCTTAGTTGGACAAGTTTTCTATTAGTCAGGGGCGATCGGGACTCCCGTGCGAATTTGATGCCGATTTATGGTGACCTATACCAAATCAAACTTTAGGGGATAACTAATGAAAATCACCTGGTCACCCATCTGGGTTTCACGTCTGGACGTCATTATGACGTCATCAAAATAACGTATATTGTATCAGTGCAATTTAAACGGTTTGTCCATTGTAGTCTATGGCGATGAGCATTTTCTTGCATTTTGTTTGCCAATTTCAGTCGAAATGCACCAAATTTAATTTTATGGGGTAAATAATTAAAATTAACATGTCGCCCATATTGTTTTCGCATCAGAACAAAAAGTTGACGTCATAGAAATGACGCCTAATATATAAATACCACATAATTATGCATTTTATCAATTCCTAACGCATGGAAATATTCCTTTAATGAACTGGTAGCCTTATCATGACTGAATACAAACTCTTTTAAATCATACCATGCAAAATATATTCAGATAGGGCGAAGTCAGTTCGAGGGTGGGACGTAAATGTGTCACGATTTCGAATAAAAAGACAGTGGAGTGAATAAAAAACAAACAGTGTTTTTTATAATAAACGGTATAAATATAATATCTTATGCTTATATATATATATATATATATATATATGCAGGGTACTGCAACAGGCGTCGTCAATATCAGCGCTTCCTGAACATCCTTTTTTGGGGATGTCTCAGTGGCGCAGTTGGTAGCGTCAATGTCTGGTGTAGTGCTAGGCGGTGTTGTCGAGGTCGTGGGTTCGAATCTCGCTAGAGGCAAAATATTTACAGCATCTATCGGCTCAGTTGATTCACTTTATCCCTCTGTATTTATCTTCTATCTGAATCTGCATCAGTTTCTGATCCTGTGTAGCTCGAAAGCAATGATGTTTGTGAAATTATATCTCCGCACTTCTGATATTTATCTAATTTCACTTGTATCCTTGGATCCATCAGGCTTTCACTTGCGAACGAAATAGATGCCATGCATTGAAAAGGAACCAATATACGACATGTACTGCAACAGGCGTCGTCAATATCAGCGCTTCCTGAACATCCTTTTTTGGGGATGTCTCAGTGGCGCAGTTGGTAGCGTCAATGTCTGGTGTAGTGCTAGGCGGTGTTGTCGAGGTCGTGGGTTCGAATCTCGCTAGAGGCAAAATATTTACAGCATCTATCGGCTCAGTTGATTCACTTTATCCCTCTGTATATATATATATATATATATATATATATATACCACGACCTCTGACCAATGACCTTTGGGTCTTTCTATTTCAAACGATTGATGCAGAATACGTAAAATGAGCCAGTCCGGCAAGAACATATGTGTATGTCAAAAGCTTTTATATTAAATGTAAATAAATGCCTGAAACCCTTATTTCGAGAACAACATATCAATATTGTAAATAGAGTCACGCTTCAAAGCTTTTGGTTTATCTGTAGCTGTTTATCCTACACCCAAAGAAAAGATAGTAGTAATAATCATTTGCATACACTATCAACCAAACTCATTATAGTTCGATTTTGACCCCTGAAGGATCAAACGTTAGAAGAGTCTACTTAGTAGTAAGTTCATGATATGGAAATAAGGATAGCCCCTCTTCAAGTTACCCATTGTACTTCGATAGCACGGCAAATAGGAAACTGTTACAATCTGATTTATCTTTCGCATGATTATAGGCAGAATCGTCTTCAAAGGTCAAAATCGGACAATTAGGAATTCTTGTTGATATGATTAAAGAAATATCTGAATCTACATGAAAATAGTTGTGCAAAAGTCAAAAGCATATTGATCACTGACAATATTTTACATGAGTCCTCTTCTGCTCCAAAGCAACACAAATCAGTACAATATATAAATGGTTTGCTTTGTACTTACACCTAGAAGTTTCGCATACAGACATGCTGCGATCACTTTTTATCAGATGCAGAGGGGTTTCGGGAGCAGGAGGCAACATGCGCGGATCCAGGAATTTTTGTCAGTTTCATTTAGTCCTCAGCTTATTTTACAGTTTACATAGGGAGTCCGAGTCCAATGGTTTTATTTCTGAGAAAACTATACTTATACTTTACCAAGGATCCAGAGGGGGTCCATTATTTTCCAGGGGGGGGGGTGTCCAACTTTTTTCAGTGGGAGGTCCAAATGCTAATTTCTATAGAAACCCATATACGTACTTTGCTATTTTCCAGGGGAGGTGTCCGGACCCCGTATCCCCCTCTGGATCCGCACATGGGCAATGTCATTATAACGGAACAATATGTATCACAGTCCAGATTCTTACCATAATTGTCAGGCATTGATTTGTCGGGATTAATAATGACAAGTGAGGTTTTCCAAATGATGCATTGTACGTTTGACACCTTCGAGAAACACAGCTCTTGGAAGTGGTAGTTTTTGCAATTCAGCTTTTTCTCCAAAATATACACTACCTCAACGCAGTGAGTCGAACAATATCGGTGACTAGCTAATAGAAAGTAAGAAAGACGACAAAGATTAGGAATCGATACAATCAAGTACCACACCTGACCCAGGATACTAATGGGAAAGTAAAAAACTCACAATTAGACATCACAAACGAGAGCTAAGAGGCCGGGGCAATTTACAAATATATCACTCTAGTGCATCTGCCACAGTGCTTTCTAAGGGCACTGAGCCGAGGCGAAAGAATGATCGTGGATAGAGTCTCCGGTATAGCTAAATGCCTGCCAATATGATTTCTTGCTCTTTCCTGACATTGAACTAGTTAATATCAGCACCTGAAAGTGCATGGAATTCGATCAGAGCACTGGTTGTGACATCACCAATGGCACATTGACATCTTTAAAGACATATGCGGCTATTTCCCATGCGCACCTTTTCCGCGTCTGGAAACAGATAAAGTTGTCTGGGTCCAGTCTTTCGACCTTTCACGGATTTGGATCAACAAAGCTTTCAGATATTCTTATGCCATATCCGTGTTCCAACATTTTATTGACAAAATAAAGTCATTAAAGTGTGTCCTAAATATCTATTGACCTTTTATCAGCACTTATATTCTCAGTACCAAAGACAGATAAATGTAGCTCAGGCGAAATCAAACGACGAACACAATTATCCTGGTTACAAACACGAATGTGGCCGAGTCTCTACTATTTTGACGATTATTTGAAGCCGCGCACGACCTGACCTCGTGGCCTAGTGGTTCGCGTGTCTGGCTACAAAGCCAGAGGACCTGGATCGATTCCCGGGTGCGCACCTACTTTCAATGTGTTTTTTCTTTCTTTTTTAACATTTAAATGCTAAATTGCTTCATATACTAGTAAAATGGCATCATCAAAACGACCGAAATGGGCATTCCTGAACTTTTGATATTGAATTACGCATGAAACTTATGGGGGTGGGGTTAAATTTGGCCCTCCTGAAAGAGAATTAGTTCGGTGACCCCAGATTTTTATTATTTTTTCTGAAAGGTAGTATAATAGTCCATGAAATAAAAATAAATTTTTAAGATTTTCAATGTCAGATTTTTTAATATTATGATTTATTCTAAAAACAAATTCCAATTTTCGACGAATTGCCAAAATATATCATGCAGTATCTTGTCAAAACATGGGATAAAAACTAAACTTGCACATTTTCTAAAAGGTTTGGTGTCATGGGCACTAATTGAAGCTAAAAGAAAGAAGCTGGCTGAAGATAACAACATATTTAGCTCGATATTTAGGACTAGTGTTATTCTTTCATTTTTTTAGAAAATTGGTCAAATGCTGAAAACTTCCATATGAAATAGTGAAAAAATAAGCACGGTGACATATCCTTTTTATTTCATAAATGGATAGCCCATGCATAAAACAAACTGTATGCAAAGTATCAAAAATATTTCAATTAGGGAAGTATTTAGTAGCATATGTCCTTAATAAGTGTCCTGATCTTAGAAACATGATGATATATGAGCAAGACTGTTTAAGAAAATGTAAAATATCAACACTCTGCAATTGGTTTATATGTGTTTTATTTAAGCGCGAAAACAAAATTTGCTCCTCTGCAAAACTGGGGGTAGGGTTGTGCATTAGCTCATATAAGACAAAATATTTAAGATAGAAAAACAAACGTTTTGTTGGTTTTTGTGTTCGTCAATTAAGTATATGTTTGTTAAAACTAATCTAAAAAGGTTTGAAACCAACTCAGAGCAGTCGTTAATCTAAATGACGATAGCCAAAATTACCACTTTAAAATTATAATTAAGTCATGTAACGCACATAATACAACATGTAGTCGTAAACAGCTGTCATATGTAGTAAAGACATCCAGTAATTTGCAGACTATTAAAATGTTCATTGATTAGCTAGTTTTAATGTCTTCTTTCAGTAGCTTTCAATTTTCTTATTCTCAAACTGATAAAGTAACATAATAATAATATAATAATACAGGCTAACACCCATGCTTACAGTGTGCAAACATCTCCTATTCGATGCACCTTGAATTAGAACATACGATAGAATATGTCTAAAAGGGTTTGGGAAGGAGCAGGTCATTACTCAGTTTGAAGTCAAAATCTTGTTTGATGATTATTCTGCTTTTTATGAGATGATGAGGACAATTATTTAACCAGAGATGGAGAAATAATAATCGATATTGTATATGACTTAGATAAGGATTGGTTTAGAATATTTACATTAGAAAGGGACATTTACTAAATTGTACTGTTTAAATGTGAAACGATTATTTTCTATGTTCCTCTAGGATGTATCTTTATTTTAGAATTATTCATATTAGGAAATGTTGAAAACAAATATTCATAACATCTGTAACAAAGGGACAGGGGCTTAATAATCATCAATACCTAAGATGTAAGCACCAGAGGCTAGAGAACATGCAAAATATATTCATTTTCCCCTGAAATATCATCTCTTACATCAAGTCAATGTCCATGCTCATTTATTATGTCATGTTGCATATGTAACAGCCTTTAACAAGTGCTCCAATCTTGTTGTTAAACCTGCAAAATTTATAATACTTTATAATACGAGCAAGACAATCCTAAATATGCAAGATGTCAGACAGCAGCAAATAGTTTTATATATTTTTACTTAAATGATGCCTACCAAACTCGGCTCCTTAAAATTGGGTGTAGCCTTTGGGTTGTTTAATTGCACGTATTAGACACTATACTTAAAGTATAAAAGCAAACTTTGGATTTTATCTTACCCAAATGAGTTTGTTAGTACAAAATTATCAAAACATTTTGGAAAATGCACATATCAGCTAAAAGGTAAATGATATTGCTCACAATTTTCATGTTTAAAGGGTAATCTAATTAAAGTAACGCACATAACACCACAGGAAGCTTGATTTTGCTCCAAAAGAATTTATATGTAGCTAAAGTAGTCAATATGCAGACCATATGAGTAATTTAAATAATTAGCCTTCTTTCTGTAGCTCAATCTTTTAATTTTCTTTTTTTTTTCTTCTAAATTTAATATGGTAACATATGTAACAGGCTGTCAGAGACTAACTCCCCGGCCAACATAGTGCAAACATCTATTAAAAGACACAGCTTGAAATCCTCTTTTAGATAAGATAACCTTGCGAAATTCCTGAGGGTGAGCAATAACATTCTCAGCCATCAGTCTAGAGGTGGCCCGTAAAGCTGGGAATTCAAAGGAAATCTACGGTATTTTGCATGAAAAATATGGTTATCGATAAATAATTCATTGTCAAAGTCAGGTAAAGCATTGATGTAACAACCATATGACTAAATAATTGATATTATGTTAAAAAAAGCGTTCGTGTTGGATAAATATGACCATACCAACACAAACTATAGCTTTTATTAACTGGCAGTTTCTTATTATGGTCGCCATATTTATGGCGTCATAACTAGCCTCAGACGCGGATTTGAGATAGGTGACCACCTTTAAAATAAAGGTAAGACTCCATTGAAGGTTTTGATATAGGTCACCATAAATCGGCACACAATTCGCACGGGACCTATTTTTTGTCCCTAAGGACCCTGACTATATGTTTTACTAACAAACGAATCCTCTTTAACATACAATAAAAATTATTGTTCTGCCTTCTTTTTCAAGACATAAATTAAAGCTGTTATCCAAGTGTTGCGTCTTTAAAGTCCGTCAGTATAAATAGCTAAGTGGACTTCGTCACAATATGCAAATTATATGTCCAATCATATTGGAGGATCTTTTAATATTGATCAATTGAAAAAAAAGTTAATACTTGGTAAAGATGAATTGCCAAAAAACCCGTTTGACCGCCTATAAGTTGAGATTATCCATCAGCTTTAACATGTTTTTTCCGCCTGTACGTGGAGATAATCTACGAGCTAAATGCTCGTGGATTTTTTCCACGTACAGACAGACAAATCATGGTATAACTATTCCATAGAGTTTGCTTTATTCCAGTGACTGGCTTTCCGCAATGGGCGTCAATTGCAGCAGTGGCAGCAGCGGCAGTTATATACACAGCCATAGTAAGTCTTGAACATGTATAACCAAGTGCAAGAGATTAGTGTACAAGTTCTTCTTGCACACCAGATAAGGATATCTGAGATTTTACCCTGGGATAGAAATTCATATCTTACCCATGTTATTTTACTCAGGCTATCACGTGTGGTCGGCATTGGTTGTATTGGAACTCATACACATGGGCGTCAAGTGACCTCATTGTTATTTTAAAGTGACGTCATAATGTGATAATGCAGATTAGCGTCTTTAGGTACAACTGGAAGCTTATTTCAAAATAAAATAAAACAAAATAAACAGGGGTGAGCAAGAAATAGAATCCATTAATCGTGTGTGGGTAGGATAGAAAAAACGGTCCCTCGGGATCACCATTTGTCATCACTCGGCAAGCCTCGTGATGCCAAATGGTGATACTTGGGGCGGATTTTTCTACACACTTTTGATATATTCTTGTATTATCTTATCGCATCATGCAGGCAAGGCCAAGGTAATCCTGCTCATATATGCTATGATCTCGGAATAATATTTGCTGCTTGCATACACTAAAACGGATGTAAATAAAGACAAACTAAAATCTATATTTCTAGCCCCGTCAGATACGTAAGCATGGCGGCTTAAAGGAGATTTCTTCACATATGCGAGAGGTACCAATTGTTAAATTTAATGTGCTTTATGTAGTTTTCATATGTAGTTATTGTGCACCTTCATGCATTGCCCTCATACAGTTAAATGATAGCAAAAGTTGGTAGACATTTGAAGGTTAAAAGGTGTATGCGACGTTGGGTTAGTCGGTGCCCACAATATCAAATCATAATAACCATTGCCTTTTCATATGTTTTATGTAGAAAATACTTGGTGAGTCAAGTTTACGAGGCAAGGCTTTGAGAACGCTTGTTGTCATCGCGAGGCTGGCTGAGCGGTTCAACATGCCTTCTCAAACCAGTGTCTTGTAAACTTCATATCATAAGAAGCGAGTCTGGGATTCTTATTATCAGTTTACCCATTGCATTACTCTTCAAACTAGCGATTATGGCGTAATTTTCGATTTTTGTTGATACAGCGTCATAAGCGACGTCATTCAGAAAGTGCAACGTCATCATGACCTGATAAAGGCACATTTCGTGAGATAGACCATGTTTATCAGTCATTGTGCAAAACTGCAGTTAATATGAATGGTATCTGATAAATACATGTATCTGATACATGGTGACCTCATAGTCAAAAGGCACCGCCACAACGTTTCAAGTAAACCATACACCAGAGACTATATCGGTTTATTGCAACCTGACACAAATAAGCAACTAGAATGGGGGTTAGTCGAAGAGGGAACCATCACAAATATTAGGGCTTATATCAAATACCGCCTGCATAGTATTGCATTTTATGACCTTGAACGTTTCTTCAAGGTCATACTAACACACTTAAACATTTGTCCTTCAGCGATTATCCTCCGTCCAAAAAGTAAGAGGGGTTGGCATCTGAAGTCGACCAGCCTGAATCTAGTACTCGTTTATTTAAGAAATTAATTCAATTTTTGAATGTTCATGGAATCATGATTACTTCGGATTGCTAGCAAAGTTAGTTAAGGGCTTCATGTTATTTTTGCAAGAGATCTTAAGTTTTCATGATTCCATGAACATTCCAAAAATTGAATTTCTTGTTTATATTTACATTTTTAAAATAGATATCTAAAATATGAAAAAAAATATATTTATAATTTTGGCAATTAAACAGTTTTGTATTAATATGTAATCATATTAACGGTTTTGTTGGACTGTAAAACGGAAAAGCGGAACAGCCAGCGTCAACACGGACAGACAATGGAGCAAACAAGAAGCTTGTTTTGCATGTGCGACTCAGGTGTGGCCAGTTATCAATCACAACACCAGTGTCACTTCTGGTGAATAAATTCGATGTTTGAAGCGTTCTGCACGGGCAAATGAGCTTGGCAGTTGTCAATCAAATGTGTGTAATTCATGAGGCTATTAACAATTGAAAAAATAACGATTCATTGAAGGCTTGCTTTGAAAATGTAAATATTTGTTCTTGACATTTGGCTCAAATGTTTCATAGGCAATCACTGTACAAATATGGAGGCAAATCTGTCAAAATATACATATGTACAAAAATTAAATGTAAAAAATGACCTTAACTTTTGATCCAAAGCAACGGTTTATAGTATTCTTCTTATCATATGACGCCGCGTTAGGGGATGATATAAAGCCATGCATTAAAATCGATAAACCACTAGTGGTTTACGTAATTAGGTAATGGTATATATTGACGTCCATAGTAACGTCGCATATACACATGTATATTGCAAAATCTTGATAAATATAAGCCTCGCATTTTATCTCTTTTCCCCGACTCGCTTAAAAAAATCAATAAAACATGAGCACTTATGTAGATCCTCTATGTAATCTGCTTCAAAATCCTATTTTGACCAGGATTTTTTTATAAATATATTCAAACAAAGCAGTACAGTAAAACCTGTGTAAGACAGCCACTCTCAAAAAGACCAAATTTGGATTAGCAAATCCAATTATCGCTTAATGCAGGTCAAAAGTATTGCAGAATGCTTCAAGGGGAGCATTCTGCAATACTATCGTGCAGGTCAAAAGTATTGCAGAATGCTCCAAGGGGAGCATTCTGCAATACTATCGACCTTCATTTAAATTCCATTTGTCATAAAAAAAACTTTGTTTTGTCTATTTTTGAGTGGCCGTTTTACACAGGTTTTACTGCACAATATATCAATGGTTTGTCAAATTATTTTCATTTACTTTATAGGGAGGACTGAAGGCTGTTATATGGACTGATGTCTTTCAGTGTGCTGTTATGTTTGCTGGCTTCTTTGCTGTTCTTATAAAGGTATTTAAAAAAATATGAAATAATCAAATACAGTACAACTAGCATGCGTATAGTATTTTCTGTTTGTTTGCTTGCTTTTTTTGCTTTACGTCCCAAGTCAACAGCTACATGTATGGTCATTGCGGTCAGTTCACCGAACCACACTTTTTGAACAAGCGGTTAACCAGTACTTCGTGCACATTCACTTATAGCTGACAACAACCCTTCTTGAATGATTCAGTGGAAGGGAGGAGAATGGCCGTAGAAATTATTTCATGATCAATCTCCACGAAAGTATGGGACCGGGCCGGGCTCATACTTTCGTGTAGATTGATCATGGAATAATTTCTACGGTCATTTTCTTCCCTTCCGCTGAATCATTCAATATGTTTAACAGATAAGTGTTTTTATCCTTAAGTTATAATACATGACGTTTTTCCAAGTTTTGATGGGATACAAATGTATCATATATTAAAACGATTTTCTAATTCATTTACTATATTAATAGATTAATGAGGAGTTTGCATTGTTAGGGGGTTAGGTCCAACGCAATGCGTACAACGACACGCGTAAACCTCATAATAAGTTACATTTTGGTACTTTTAAACTATATATGTAACAATATACATAATTAAGGTAGAACGTGAAAAGAAAAGAAGGAACATTGTCTATTACAATAGAGAACAGTGTTCGAAATTTCAAAACCTTACTAGCTTATATTATTTTAGGGTACCATGCGCATAGGAGGTATAGGAAAAACATGGGAAATAGCAGCTGAGAACGGAAGACTTAACTTTTTCAAGTAAGTTTGTCCATATCCATATTGGTGATGAGCTGTTTATGCTTAAGCCTGAATAAACTTTATGTATGTATGTCATATTCAACACTTTGAACTGAACTAATGGAATACAACTCAATGAATATGCCACAGAAGGGTGCTGAGTATCTGTGCCATATCCTATATTTGTTTGTTTGATTTGATTCTTTACGTCGAATCAAGAATTTTTCAGTTATAAAGTGACAGGTATTCCTGGGTTGAACTAGTACTAAGCTAGGATTAATGTTCTTGCTCAAGGACATATCGCAGTGACGCCGGTGAGGCTGGAACCCGCGGCCCTTCGGTCTCGAGTCAAGCACTCAACCACTGAGCCACTGCGCTCCCTTGTCATATCCTATATGATTTTCAGTTAGGCTGTCGGCCCAGCCTGGTTTCACACGCTGGACCGACATCCTGACAGTAAATCTAATAGAGTATGCATGCGCGGATCCAGAAAGTTTTGTCAGAGGGGTTCAGCTTTGACAACGTTTTTTTTGCTTTTTTCAGTTGGTTTAAACATATTTTATGCATTCTCTTTTAGCACAAATAATATAACAAAGCAGTTGAATGAAACGGGTTTGACAGTAAGCGTTAGCATTAGTTGATGAAAGGATCCAAATACACCTACTATGAAAGGGCCATTTGAATGGCGTTTCGCTGGCGGCCGATGATGTCCAACATTGAATGCTGGCTTTGTAGTTTTGTGATTTTTCAGGGGGTCCGGACCAGTATTGCTAAAAAACCCTAACTTTTTGTGATTTTTCAGGGGGGCGGGGGTCTGGACCCCTGGATCCTTCCTTGGAATGACACAACATATTTTCAAAAGCAGAGTAGTGGGGTTTTTATTAATGGCTCATACGAGGCTCTTTATCTTGATTTTAACCACGTGACGTTCTCTTCAAGTCTGTCTTTTTGACACTCAGGTGTTTGCTACTAAATCGTAATACACGCCTATGGTTTAACGGTTGTTTCAGAAATGAAAGTGAGTATGATCCTGGAATGCCAAAATCACAGGTCTCAGACCGACCCAAAGCACCGTGAGGAAGAAACACAGAACACAGACAACCACAAAACGATGTAGTAAAGCAATTAGCGCTCTTTTTCTCAACAAGATGATCGCTAAACCAGATACGGCACTATGAACTACACGGGGAAACAAGGACCCAACACAAAAAAACCCGCATCCAATGTGAGCAACAATGAAACAATAGCAACAGAATCGCCGCCTTAGAATGGGCAGCAACCGTATGGAATCTCGAGGAGACTTGGCAAATTGAAATGAAGCTATATTTATATCAAGTATCCACACTTTACCTGAATATTAAGATGTTTCCGCGAAAATATTAATCTGTAAGCACTGTCGTAGTTTCCATACCGCAATTACGCACGTGCGTAATAAAAATAGTAACATTCAAGGGAGGTCACCTAATGTGGTACATGTAAAAGTGATTTTCCATGCCACAAGGAACTACATGTACTCTTAAAGGAAAGAATTCGCTCCCTCTGGGAGCAAATTCTTTCCTTTAAGAGTAGTTACCACTATGAAAAGGGACGCAATTGGAGAAAATCACTGCTTGATTTGAATTAGTATTCCTTTGATGTGCGTACAAATTCCAGTGTTCTGGCTACGCCATTGGACTATGTACCGGGCCGCGTAGCGGACTCAGTAACGTGTCTGGCAACAGATGCGAGTCTAACTGCAGATCCAGGGGTTCGCAATTCGATCCCGGCCCGGTCCCATACTTTCGTGGAGATTGATCATGAAATAATTTATACGGTCATTCTCCTCCCTTCCGCTGAATCATTCAAGAACGGTTGTTGTCAGTTACAAGCGAAAGTATGTGCACGAAGTTCTGGTTAACTGCTTGTTCAAGCTTGCCCAGGTAAAAGTGTGGTTAGCTGAACTTATCGTCCCGCCATGACCATAGCTGTTGACTTTGGATGTAAAGCAACAAAACAAACAAACAAACAAAACCATTGGACTATGTGTGTATATTTCAGCTTTGATCCCGATCCAACAGTGCGTCACACATTTTGGAATTTACTTATTGGTAGAATTTTCCGTGGCTTTGGATTGATCTTCAACCAATCATCAATACAGAGAATAAGTGCTACTCCAACCTTAGAGGCGGCTACAAAGTAAGTTGGTTTAACCCCTTTAGCCCATTTAATTGGACCTATTCATCGATGTCAGGATGGTTCATTATATATACAGAGGGACTACGAGATTTGATATCAAACACTTATTTTCTTGCTTTGAAACTCGATTTTGTTTTAGCAAACAGTGCAGACTCTGATGAAATGAAGCATTATGTAGTATGTGATCTTGATCTTCACTGAGTCATAGTAATCTTTAATGGATTTACGGTCCTCAAAGGGCTGAGACACAATTAATCAATATAGTATAGGGGAAAATGGTCACAACAATAAAAAAGGAAGCAGCACAGAAGGTTGGATTAAACATACACATGTATTACATTTTCGAAGCAAGCCTTTAATGAAACTTTAATTTTTTACAACCGTTCATAACCTCATGAATGACATAAATTATGATTGCCGGCTGCCAAGCTCACTTGTGGGTGCAACGTTCGCCAGAAGTGACACTTCTGTTGTGATTGACAGCGAGCGACACCTGAGTCACACGTGCAAAACAAACTTTTTGTTTGATCCATTTGCTGTCCGTGTTCACAAGGGCTGTTTCGCTTTTCCGTTTTACTCTCCAACAAAACCATTAATACGATTGCATATTAAATACAAAACAGTTTTGCTTCCTAAATTATAAATTATTTCTATATATTAGATATTTAAAATAAAATGTAAATATAAACAATAAAATACAAAACAGTTTTGCTTCCTAAATTATAAATTATTTCTATATATTAGATATTTAAAATAAAATGTAAATATAAACAATAAAATCAATTTTTGGAATGTTCATGGAATCATAAATACTTCGTGCCCCTTGCAAAGTCACTTTGCAAGAGACCCGAAGTATTCATGATTCCATGAACATTCCAAAAATCTAATTCAATTCTTAAATAAATGCGCCAATGAATATGCTTAAGGTCGGCCTCAGCTGACCAGTGTTCCCTATGTTTCTGTGATTTGTTGAGTTTGTATACTTGTATCAATGTGAATGACAAATCACGTTTTTTATTAATCGTGTAACCAACAGAAAAGCCACTGACAAGGAAACGAACCAAGAGACAGTATAATTCATCCACATATCATGTTATATCCATTTAAGGGTGCTACTTTTCAACGCCCCAGCTTTCTTCTTGTCTGTAACTCTAGCTGGTATAGAAGGGATAATAGCTTATGGCTACTATCACAGTGTAAGATGTGATCCACTGGCTTCAGATCAAATCAGTAATTCAAATCAGGTAAAGCTACGCTTAAAAACATATGAGCTGTGACATGTGATTTCCAACAATGGGTCATTTTGACAAGTGTAGACTCAGGCGAGCCTGTGTAGCCTCATTTAAAGCTTAGAAACTCAAAAAATATCCAGTCAGTAGCTTAACAGTCATAGAATATTTAAGCGACTAGCAATAGCTCTAATCAGTCTGCGCGTACGCACATACCACATTGCTGGAAATCTCATGTCGTGACTCATATGCGTTCTGATTATAACTTTCCATCCTATCATTCTTTAATATGTTTTTATTCATTTATTCATTACTTTTTATTAGTTTTTGAAATGTGCAAATAAAACAGTCCGCACTTGCTGAAATAAAACACCGTGTACCCTGCAAACAATGCACTCCAATTAAAACAAATGACCTAAATAAGTGTACCTTGTATGCACATATACGAGGGGGGGTTCAATATGTAATGAAAACCCATTCATAACTCCATCCCCAAACGCGTTAGGATTTTATGCCATATGCCAAACAAAAGATCAAAGCATCGCCTTTATAATGGTGCAAGAAACATTAGTTTATCTTTCCAAATTTAACAAGTTACAGACTTTTGAAAAAGCACACTAATATACACTGCATATATTTTCCTTCGAATTGTAAAGACTCATTTTAACAAAGGTAGAAAGGCAAGCTGTATTTTCTAAAACAAACATTTAACATGCACGAATCACATATCATAGTTTTCTGACTCATTTCCCCTTTATCTGTCATAACGATACAAACTTTGGACTGGTACCGATTTCTCATGCAAACGGTTTTATTACGTTACCCCCTCTTACGTTGACGTCGTTTAAAGCAATGGACGCAACACTAAAATACGTATGGTTGTTGAAAATCGGAAATGTGGCTTTGTACCAGGAAAGGACAATTTTGATTGTATCGAAGTTTCAATACACACAGTGCATAGGCAGCAGTTCAGTTAAACTGTAACCAATATCTAAGGGTATCTCATCTGAGTGGTTTACCATTTTCGTTTCCTATAATTTTATTGTCTAAAATAAACCAGCCAGAATATGTACATGTAAATACGTGTAACAATGTCCAATTAATGCATCCGAATGCAAACATCGATGAAACGCGGTACTTTGTCTGATCCATTTCAGTATAAGCCAGAGATGGCATTCTTTTAAGTGATTTTCTTATTTCAAATGACGTATTTGGGGTACTTTATGGGTGAGATTAAATATGGAAATTTATAAATCGGCTGTATTACTTGCAAAGGAACATCAAAGCGACCAGAAAAAATGTTACAAATGATTTTCGTGTAAATTTTCGCTATGTATTCGTTCACGAAAAAACGACGCTGTCAATTGAATACCAGAAAATGTAGCTTCATGGAGGATTTTAACCAAAATGGCAGCCTCAGTATTTCTTAGACTATAAAGCAACACCAAAAAAAATTGCAGGTATAAATCACTAAAATATAAATATTTACCACACAAAGAAGCAGACTGAAAACATCCCTCGTTCATGTAGTTATCTGCTTTTGAAAACATTGTTTTATTTCATATCGCAGTGTACTTCAGCACCCTATCTTGAAAGTGGCTTGTGTAAATTTGATAAGAATCTGGACAACTGCAGCTTTACATTCATTTAGCCAAGAAACAGACCTTTTAATGAAAGTAATTATGAAATGTGTAAATATAAAACTTTGGGATATACTGGGCTGTTTTCATTACATATTGAACGCCCCTCGTATGGGGCTCTTATTAGGTTATCTTTGAAACAGTAGTCTAGTATGTTCCAAGTTTACCGATGGCTTCCCCATATAAGTTATGGGATATTAGAAAAGAATGGTTTCAGTCATTGTTTTGAATACAAGACCAATATGCAAAAGGTCTAAGTATGCTACTTCTATACTACTGTGCATGCCCTGATATATATTAGGCCAAAAAAGAAACGCCACATACAAAGATTAAAAATATTGCGCGTTAAATAAGAGTTACAAAATTTCATCTGCCAGCTATGTTTCGCTACAATTCCTGCCACACATTATTCTTATTGTTTGATTGAGCTTAGTCAACCCAAACCAGTGTACAGGCTGTCTTTTTATTTTAAAGTTTTTCACGTGCACATTCATTTTATTTTTATTTACACATGTAATAACTACTAAATCACTAGTCTAATATCCATTTCGTTTGAAAACATTCAAAAAAATGAAAATTAAAAGTTACACATTGCTAATTTACGATGCCAAAGGGGACACATGTTGAACGTGAAAAGGTGATAAGAACGTTACAAGCTAACGTGACGCCATCGGTGATAGCCCAATAATTTCGATGCCATGCAAGAGTGATTGAACGTCTTAGGAAACGTTTCTGACATATTGGAACAATGTCAGACCGTGCGCACTCATGACGTCATCGCCTAATTACGCGACGTCAAGATTGATATAAACGTAGGTTTTAACTGGTCAATCAATTTCGCCTGGTGACAATGATAGCTAGGAAAACCCAAGGAACTCATAGACCAAGAATCAGCGTTCAAACTGTGACAAATCGTTTGCGACAGATTGGTGAAATTTCCCCCATATACAATGTATGTTTTACATGCGGCGTTTCTTTTTTGGCCTAGTATATCAAAAATCGATGCTAAGCGTATCATTTAAAAAAAAAACAATAAAGTCGATCAAATGCTTCACTCTTCATATACGTTCCCTGCTAGTCCATTTTTCACAATTATATCAGACTTAGAACTGTACAGCCTTATTTCCGGGCTAAAATGGTCACTTTTCATAATTAACATATAGAAAATGAGAGTTTTATTAACATTATCCCGCACCGAGTCCCAATATACTATCTAAATATATCATACAAAATATGATCACACATTAACTATCATAGTGATTTGTTCGGACAATATGAGATAATGTGAAGTATGGGCACGCCAAAGCATTAATATAATGTTTTCATTAATACAAGTATCTACTGTTCCCTTGTGATAGCATTTTAGTCATAAATCATGACAACTTTTTGAACGTATTTTCCTTAAGATAATGTAAATCATTCTTTTTTATATCTGTTGTACATATACTGTACCTATTCAATACAAACATATTGAAGCGTTTTGAAGGCTGAATTTACTACAATTGCACTTCAGAATAGTTTTAGAAAAATCACATAAAAAGAAGCAAGCAAAAATTAATTATATCATTAAAAATCATGATTTGGACTTGAAAAAAACGTTAAAAGGTTTTTCGTCAAATGCAGAAGTTATTATATACCCTTAAGCCCCTATCTCACTGGACTGCGACTGATTTGCGACAACTGGCGACAGACATCGCGAGTGCGTCGCAAAGCAGTCTTGAAACAGTCGCCAGTGATTCGTAATTTCCTCGCATGTGTTGCCAAGTGGCGCAAAGTAGTCGCAAAAATTTTGAAAATGTTCAAAAAATTAATGCGACAAAATTCCTTGCAAAATGGTCGCAAAGTCATCGCGGGTGTCTCGAAACCTACGCGAACTTGTCGCCGACCCCTCGCGATTTAGTCGCAATCATTTTGTAACACGACACATTTGCGAGATAAATAATACTAAATTGCTAATCAATTGCGACATAAATGAGACACCTTGCGACAACATTGCGAGTAACTTAAACTAAGCGATGTTCTGGCGAACGTCGCGAGACTGTCGCAAGAACGTCTCACGACTGTCGCGCGAGTATCTTAAATCACTCGCAATTATGTCCCCAAAGGTTCTTTAAAAGAGTTCCTCCTATCTAAGATGATAGTTTCCTCTAGTACGAGATCTTGGTTAGGCATACTTAATTTACATTTACTTACATTTCGACAAATTCCAGTTGTCAATTATTCTTGCTATCTGAGAGGATAGTTTCATATAAGTCCGGTGTATTGATTAGGCTCACTTACATGTATACTGTTAGGAGTAATTTCAGTTATTAAATGTTTCTGCATTCTGAGAGAATAATATTGTTAAGTATGTCTTAGAACGCCTACTTAAATGTTTACTATTTCTATAACAGTATAAATGGGTCAAAATGGGGGGGGGGTCTGGTATTCACTATTCATTAAAAAATTTAGCCCATTTGTCATCTCATTAAATTTTTGGGGTTATTCATTAAAATATGACCAATTATTCATTAACAGTAAGAAAGCTGGCAAAGAAATCTTATTATTTACTATTCATTATTTGTTTTCTTCAATTCATTAAAAAAAATAGGATTATTCATAATTTTTGGGCCTCATTATTCACTATTCATTATTGTTTGGCTCATTGTTTACTATTCATTATAAAAAGGGCCATTATTCACTAATCATTATACCCCATGCAGACCCTCGTATAAAGGAATTGTTATTGTGTCTTGGTAAGACAACAACTGCCTGCTTAGTCTCAGCAGCCCTTCTAAGAGTTAAATATGGCATACAGAATCCTATAAACAAATTATCACTGCAGCGGACAACTAAGATTCTGATTTGAATGCGCATTAGTGCAGTCTGATATGTGCCTTTGTTGTGCCTTTTAACTGTATCAAATAGATTTTTGCAGGACGAGGCTCACCTGAACTCATTGCAATTTTGATCTGATTGGGCTCATTATGCCATACGTATGGACATTTAGAGAATGTGCGTTCTCGACTGACTTTCTTAAGCTGCTTGATGGGCCATCATAACTGTGCAGTATAAATGAGTAATTATTTTTCCAACTCAATATTTGCTGCCATTTAACAGTCAAACACACCCAGCCAACAATCAAGCTCCTTCCAGCCCTCTAGTTCATTCCAACAGCGTAGTACCTTCCTAGTCTGAAGTTTCAATGCTTGCTAGAATGTTTATTTTTCTTGGTTTATCATTTCTCGCAAAACCATCGTGCGACAGTCGCACGACCTTTGCGCGACAGTCGCACGACAGGCGCACGACGTTCGTATGAACGTCGTGAGGCGGTCGATGGTAATAAATGTCCGCAATTTCATCAGGCGAACATCGTGCGAGTGTCTCGCGAATGTCGCACGAATGTCGCGCGAATGTCGTGAAACATTCGCCAATGATTCGTGCGACAATCGTACGACATTCGTGCGACTGTCGCAAATATGTCTTATTCACCTATTTGGTGTGACCGCAATGTGATTTTGGTTGCAATGTCGTATCTCTGTCGCCAAAACGGGTCTCAAATTAGTCTCGAAATAGTCGTAAATTGCTCGCATCCCAGTGAGATACTAACTTTACACATGCAGAAAATTGATTAAACACGTGTTTTGGTAAAGTCAAAAGTTTCACTCCCTACCCATTTTGTAGTGGTTCCTGTTTTGTAATAGCTGTCTGCCTGTGGAATCATAAAATTTATTCATTTCAAATACATCATATCTGATTATTTTTTTGATATATCAGCCATGACATGAGATTTCCAACAATGTGGTGTGTGCGACCAGCAAAGCCTCAGATCAGCCTGTGCATACGCGCTGTCTGATCAGAAACTTTGCTAGTCGCTTGAATATTTTAAGCTACTGACTGAACACCATTTGGAAATTCTTAGCTTAAAAGGAGACTGCACAGGCTCCTCTGAGTCAACACTTGTCAAAATACCACATTATTGGAAATCACGTGTCACGGTTCATTATTATAAACGCGTCTTGATAACTTATGTAAGATTCTCTAATTATAAAACGACTTTAAGCATATGCCATATGTACTACAAACTCATTTACTGTTTGCTCATTTACTGGCTGATGTCTTTTGCAGATCATTCCATACATGGTAATGGACATTTTTGAAGGAGTGCCTGGTATGCCAGGTCTGTTTATGGCGTCCCTATTTAGTGCATCTCTCAGGTAAGTGTTGTATATAGTTTGCCTTTTGCGTCAAAACAGAGTTGAGGTAGACATTTATCTTAATCTTGATAAAACATACCTCATATTTAATTGTATGAGTTGATTGGAAGACGTTTTCTTGCATAACAGATAATAATATCTCAGATTTTAGCCTGGGAGAGACATTCTTATCTTACCCATGTTATCTTATCCAGGCTGTCACGATCAGAATGGTCATTGGTTGTATTGGAACTCACTAACATGGTCTTTAAATGACGTCAAAATAATCCATCATTTGTGTCAGGGTAGTGTATAAAAACCTTTCCCTTGGGATTACCGTTTGTCATCACTAAACAAACATCATGATGCCAAATGGCGATCCTAGTGGAGGATTGCTTTATCCCACCATCACACTCAATAAGATAGAGTCTTATATTCTGGCATACAGTTAGTTACGCAAAGCTGTTTGAAGCCATTGTCAAATGAACGAAAATCCATGTTCAAATCACAAGATTCACGTGCTGTTTAAACATGGGATTTAATTTGATAATACTTAAAATGAGCCCTGATTTGTTTGTCTGAAATTACACAGGAAAGCGTTGCGGCCCGGACTGATCATTACGTCGATTTTTTTTGTTTGTGAACGTGCAGGCGTTATTACGATACGCGTTATTACGATGTGATAACGTTATGAGATTCGAAAGTTTAACGCTGATGTTGTTTTGTTTGGAGAAAACCAATGAAAGAAAAATGGTATTTTAAGGTTTTAGCGATGTTTTCAGTGAGCTTTGGTCGGAATCAGGTAAAATATGCAAGAATAACGATCACATATGTTTGTTTCAATGCATTAACACTTGCCCTGTCCATGGGGGGATGTTTGAACACTCAGCCTGAAATCTCATGTTTAAACAGCTTCCTCGGGACCCAGCAAATGTGGTCCCTTTATTCAATACATTTGAGCCAGTACATGTGATTTCAGTTTTGTTTTCTGGTATGATCTTAGATGAAAGCTCAATCCATAAATTAGATCTCTAGCTACAATTCATTGTTATTGCATATGTATAAAAGCTTTATTCAAACGCCTATACTAGTAGTCAGTGGGGTTAGAGGTCTAAAGTTTAGTCCAAGTCTTTATCTTCTTGCACACTTTGTGTATGCGAGAACAGAAGGCTATGAAGACACTGAGTGGATGCGCTGGTTCGTACTTACCCTAATTTTACCTAAGACATACTACTTATTTTCCGGTTAACACTTTATTCAATGCTTCTATAGTCGACAAGTGCATACATTATTTTTGGTATGATGTTTGATGTTATAAATCAACCTTATATTCTTACCTTATTGTGAAGCCATCCGCAGATCAAGGAAATTCCACCAGTGGGTCCTGACACATTTTCCTTTTTTAATCATCAAAATAATTAGCAATGGGCTGTGCAGGCCTCCCTGGAGAAGCAATTGGCCCCGGTGGCCCGTACCAGAATTTCAAAGAAAAGCTACAAGAGGTGTTTCATGTTTATTTGAACAAATTTGAAATTGCTGTATCTCATTTATTTCTTATTATATTTAGAAATAATAAATTTTACATTGTTTAATCTGATCTCCAGGGATACGCAGACACAAAGAAAATAGCTCTTAACTTCATTCGTTGGATCAAAACAGTCTCTGAAGATGAGTAGCCAAAATTTAAGCGTTTAAAAATGCTCTCTGTAACGAAGTGTTCAAAATCGTTATCAGACGATTTCTCTTAAAGGGGTGAAGTTTTTCTCTTGGAACCTATTCTAAATTGTACATACATGATTAACGTGTGTTCTGCTAGGAAATAAAGAATTTCCGTTGGGTATTTACTTTTTGGAAGCATCTTTAACATCAAATTTTGGAGTTTACAGTTTCCAAAGCAACACTCAATTGTAAGCAAAATACATGAATGCAATATTTGGTGATCAGTTTTGGCGGTGATATATTCTTGAACTATCAAAAAACTTGTGTCGCCTTTGAGTTTTGATAATTTGTTTTTCACAATTCTTCCAGGACACGTTTTATACATGGAATGCCCATTTGGGCACTGATCTGGTAGAACTTACAAAGCCCAGTTGTCAAGCAAAAGCAGGCGCACAGAGGCTGTTTTTCATTTGAATAATCGACTAAACGCTCTTCTAAACATGAAATAAAATTGAACACTTTTATACGCATTTTCATCAGAAATACGCCCGTTTTGGCTCTTAAAATCAGTAAAAGGGGGATGGCGTGTATTTTGGGACGCCTTGTTATTATTATGCTTTAAATTTTCATTTCGTCTATTTGGTCGTACCAGGAACACGACCATTATTTAAGAGAAACCAAAAGTTATTTATTTTATTTACATGCAACCTCATGAAATTCATATTTCTTCAAATAAACACGAAACAGGTCTCGTTTCCCACTTTCGATTTTCGAGGGGTCCATAGGCCTACCACCTGCCACCCCAATCCCCCTCTGGTTCCGCCCATTGAGTCATTGTACTGTGACTAATGTTTCTCTAATCTTATATTCATGTTTTTTGTAGTACACTATCGTCTGGGTTGAGCAGTCTGTCTGCGTTATTTTGGACTGATCTTGTCAAGCCGCACGTGAAGCCAATGTCAGAGTTCAGAGCCACAGTCATTGCAAAACTTGCAGGTATATGTTAAATATGGGTTTCCATGGGCAGATCCAGATAATTCCATCAGGGGGACCTTACAACGTTTATCAGTGTATTTCTCAGAAAGACATACGAACCTCTCTTAAAAAGCAATTCGATCCTAGGGGTCTAATTGCTTCTGGACAGAGGATAGAACCAATATTTCTAAGGAAACCTATAGCCACTTCTGATTTTCCAGTGGGGGTCCAGACCTTGATCTTCCCTATCTCCCGTCTGGATCCGCCAATGTTTCGTTCTCATCACATAATGGTAAAGTGAGCCTATTAACGTGTTAAAACAGCTATGTATAGGTACTGTTGGTTTATATTTTGGTAAACTCCTTCATCAGTGTCTCAACTTTGTGTGGTCAAGCTGAGACTGCTGTTGCCTAATTTTAATTGTGTCGTGATCGTATGTGTCCTTTGTGTCTTCCTCGTGGTGCCATGGGTTGGTCTGCATTATGTGACTGTGACATTGAAGTGATACTCACTTATTTATTAAATTAGGTAGTAAAGTGGTAAATTGATTTAGAAAATAATAAAGTATTCGTAGCAATGCTTTATACAGCACCAGTGAATCTAGGCTGTATCAATTTCAAAGTTCGGTCGCCCATGTTCAAATGGGTAAAACCCAGACTCAACTGAGCTTTATCTCTAGAGGATTTTGAGCACAGCTTAATTCATCTTATATTCATAGGTACATTAAAGTGATGGCTTCACCATTTAATATTATTTACTTAGGCATGTTAAAACATAGCATAGTTTAACCCAATCATGTTTATCATTTTATCCGCGACATGGGATTTCCAACAATGTGGTATGTGCGACCAGTAAAGCTTCAGATCAGCCTGCGCAAAAGCGCAGTCTGATCAGAGCTCTTGCTTGTCGTTTGAATATTCTATGACTGTTAAGCTACTGACCGAACAGCATTTGGAGTTTCTAAGCTTAACAGAAGGCTGCACAGGCTGGTCTGAGTCTACACATGTCAAAATACCACATTGGTGGAAATCACTTGTCACAGCTCAAATTTTTATCTATCATGACACGTGTAAAGCTGCATTTATATGACGCACTATAGGAGCCGCTAGTGTGTAGTAGATAATTCACTTGCCTTCAGCCAGTGGTCCCAGGTTTGACCCCCCCCTTCTTCAGTTGGTCTGATTAGACTTTAAGCTGTGGCTCCGTCTCAATATAACATAGACAACCTGACCTGGGATGTTGCATACATACATACATAAATACATAAATACATACATACATACATACATACATACATACATACATACATACATACATACATACATACATACATACATACATACATACATACATACATACATACATACATACATCAGTAATATGCATATTTGAGTTCAAAATCATATAGAACATTGACATTGTACAAGCTGTATCAGCCAACAGGGTAACGATTCAAAAAGGACGATTATATAAAACAAGTCATTTACAAGGAAGTACAAGCCATATAAGATACTAGGATAACGATTCAAAAAGGAAGATTATATAAAACAAGTCATTGGCAAGGAAGTAGCCAATGAGGTAGCCAGAAAATGAAATAATTCCAAAAATCTAAATATGTCATCCCAAACAAGTAGGACACACAAGTGAGTACAGTCAAGAAGTGCCACACTTGTCCCTGTCACCTAGCCAAAGAGACACGGAACATACATTGTAGCATTGGTGTCCGGACCTGGCATCCCCTGGAAAATCACAAGTGGCTAAAGGTTTCATTAGAAATACTGTATGGTTCCCTGCAAAAGGAATTCTACCCAATTGCTTCTAAAGGGAGGTTCGTGTGGACCTCTGTGAAATACGTCAATGACTATAAAATGTTGTCGAGACCCCCCCCCCCCCGGTTGAATTTTCCGGGTCGACCTTGCATAGACAGCCACAACGCAATTAGAGTAAAACAAACTGATTTATTTTAAGGCTAATAATTTGCACCCAGATGAAGCATAGTCCTCCTTAGCCTACGGCATGCTGGGTAGTTTTTCATGGTTGTGTTGTCGTCTGCTGACTTTTTTAAATTAAGTTTTTCAAGAAAAACGTTCAGGAACGCCATCAGAGTGTCAAACGGATTTGGTGGAGATCAAAACGGACATTCTTTCAGTCTGGATCTGGGTCCGTAATTGAAACTGTTACAAAGCTTATCAACAGATGACAAGTTGCTGCTAGCAAGGAAGGATTTAAAAGTAGCCCCTTACAATTTGTAAAATTTAATTAAAGAAATATACATATAGGTTGAGCTCCCATAGGGCTAGTTAAGCAAAACAAAATAGCGTAAAATTGCGATAATTGGCTTATCCATCAGTTTAAACATGTGTTTTGGGTACTAAAAAGAACTGTCTCATCAAGACGCCGTGTAGCATCCGTTAGTGTCTACACGCCCATTATTGTCTACGTCGACACTAACGGTTGCAACTGCAACCGTTACTGTCTACAGGGCCATGTTTACACTAAGCGGTGATAATGTACAGTATAAACCGTTATTGTCTACATTTAATGAAACAACGAAAATTAAGAAATATGACCATAATACTTTCTCAGAAGTGACAAAACAAACCATTTCTAGTTTTCACCGAGCGAAGACTCGGGACATTCTCAACATCCGCTTAGTCTGATCAGTGTCTTGGGTGACCGCATAAAGAAAGCTGGATGGTTTCACACAGAGCCAAGTTCATTGGTTTTGTCACTCATTGTTTCAAATTAATCGACGTTTGATTGGCGTTCAGACTAATTATATCTCCCCCTTTAGTGTTGAGAGACTTATTGTTTTTACCGGGGCGTCCGTCCGTCAGTGCGTCCATCTTTCTGTCTGTAAGAAGTAGCCATGGCCGCTCTATAACTTGAAAACCGCTTAATAAGCTATATTAATCAAGGGCCATAACTCTGTTGCAAATTTGTGGAGAATGGCGATGTACAATCTAAACGTAGATCTTGTTACAAAAATTGGTCTCAATCAGTATATTTGTTTTCAAGATATTAAAAAAACTGAATTCTGGTGTCAATCAAGGGCCCTTACCCTGTTGCAAATTTGCGAAAATGACAATTTACTATCCTAACTTAGATCTTGTCAATGATAATGTTTATACAAAATTTGGTTGATTTCTGTTCATTCATGTTAACAATATGTTTCTAAACAAGTTAAGATAATAAAGACAATGGATTGTGAAAATGACATACTAAGAATGCTAACTGTTGATTATTAGTTGCTGAGAAAGTATCACGCAAAACCCTGACGTACAACCCAAATCACGAATTTAATAATAAAATGGGCTAACGACAGAAAGACGATATCTATATACCCATCCACTGAGGTATGATTAATAATAAGTAGCAGTTCAAGGATTCAATTTTTCCTATATTTTGACAAGAAGTCAATCAAGGGATCAATAAACCAAGTGTCTAATGTCAAGAAATAAATCGACATTGTGAACAATAAGCGTTGATTATGCACATATTATCGACACGTGCGCCGCTTATTGTCCACAGTGCACAATAACGGTTGCAACTGGTTGCAGTTGCAACCGTTAGAGTCTACGTTTACACTAACGGTTGCGACTGCAACCGTTAGTGTCGACGTAGACAGTAACGAGCGTGGAGATACTGACGGGTCTTACAACGCCGTCTCAGCGAGACGGTTCTTTAGAGTACCGATAACATATGCTTTGGTTGAGAAATAAGAAAAATAATTTACAGGTACAAAATCTTATTTGGGGTCCTGGCTCCATTGAATATGTACATAATTGTTACTGTACTGTATATACTGAGTGCTACACCCATGTCTTATTATATGTAAGCATATACCTAACTCAAACCAATTTCTAAACAGTCACTATTCAAACTCATTATTTCTGACCAAACGCCAATAAAAATGAATTGAATTTTTGCCTATATATGTGCATTTAATTGGCAGACGTTTAGCCGTGTTTTTGAACAGTGTTCTTTTACTTCAAAGTTTTTGTGGTTAAAAATGCAAAAAAAAACTTTTTAAGAAAAATGGTTTTGATGGTAGTCTTTATAAAATTGACGTTTAGGTGGTTACAAACTGGTCTGTCTGACTTGAAAAGCACCTAACGATTGAAATTTTGCTTATGGTAGATTTTTTACGCATTTGAAAAAACGTTGCATTTTTCAAAAAAAATCGAGATTTTTTAAAATTTACCAGTAACTCCTGGTTAATTTGCTAAATGCACTATTTTTATTTGAGCATTTTAGGCCAAACACGGTAGAACTGGATTAGTCCATTTTTGGTGATTAAAATTTTACGACTTCTGTACACTTCCGGTTTCAATGTGAGAGTTTTAAAAATGGATGTGGTAGCATTATGGTTTTGTTTTTTCAATTCTCAAAGAAGAACGGTGACGTCTGGTGATAATGAATACTGGTTTAAAATTTCAATGCCGTGTTGCTGATAATATAGCGTACAGATCAGTTCAAAGTCTCTATGTAAATTGCAAGCTTAAAGCTGAATTTCAATGTTTAACCTGCTAAAAGTGTTTGTCTTATGTTGTTCATAGCAAAAACAACGATTCGATGGAAACAAAACTTTTGAGGTTTATTCTTCTTATATCACGGTAGCCAGTAACATCTTCAAACAAACAAAGACGTTAATTGATAAGGATTCTGTGGTATGGTTTATATCGTAGAAATAGTGTGACTTTTTGAAATAAGGGTACCTTTTCTCTAACTTGTCAGTTTAAGTAGTACACGTCATTTTAAATGAAATAACTTGCAGAGTCTCGGCAAAGTATTGCTTTATTTAAAAAAGCATGAGTTTTGTAAACCTATGGTTCACTATCTGAACTAAAGTAAAAATGTTAGGTGACCGATTAGAACTTAGTTTCAGTATATGATGCAAAACTTATTGCTAAATACATACTATCTTATTAAATTGTAAATAAGAAACCTAAGTGTTGGGACCAATAGTCAACCTGTAACATTGAAAATAATTAAACCATTAGATGAGTTTCCTAGTATTATCAAAATCCTAGTTATCTGACGATAAAAATTCAACGTTCAAAATAAAGTCAGACACATCCTTATATACAATTGTACAGAGAGATCTGGGAGCATTTGTAATAGTCTCATGTATGAACTGACATTACGTTTCAAAAGCTGATTTAAAAACATGTATTAGCTATATTTTGATGTTGCATGGGCCAGAACTGTACACAATATGACACCTGTGCTACATTTCAATGCCGTCATATACTAACTGACTTTAGAAACGCAACACTAAAATTCCTTTATATCTTTCAAAATACATTTGTATGTAAAATTCCTTTGCTTCGATGATGCCTTCATGAGTTGGATTCTTCAGCAAACACTTTAGTTTTAATTGTACAACTAAACCCGACGACGTTATTTACTCTGTATGAATTTAGTCACTAACACTTTGTTTAAGAAGTTATTAAATGAAAGGGTACCAACAGATAAACGCCCAATACGCCATTTAGCTGTATCGCAGACCTGCCAATAACAGAGTGGTTCATGACACAAATTTGACGCTTCTCATGTGTGCTTGATGTAAAGAAGTAGGGAATCTTTCACTGATAACATTTTGTCACATGAAACAGTTGACCCCTATCTCAAAAAGTTTACATTTTAATGCGTTAAATACATCTTAATTGGACCAGTTTTTCATGTGTTATTTACAAATAAAAAATCTTTAACATACAATCAAAATGATTGTTCTGCCTACTTTTGTTAGATATAAATTAAAGCTGTTATCCAAGTGTTGCGTTTTTAAAGTCTAACAGTTCATTTTGAACAATTCCGGTGGCAGTACGCCTTCAAACCTTGAATGAAAAAATGAGCGGATCAAGATTTCGACAGGAGGGATTCCTTTCAAACTTTTTTTTCAGTCATCAACGTATTTCACAGAGGGCTGTACAAACCTCCCTCAAGAAGTAATTGGACACAGGGGGTCCAATTGCTCCTCAAGGAGCTGTGGTCTGTACCAGTATTTCTAAGAAAACCTTTAGCCACTTCCTCGCTTCAGTGCTTTAGTGTTCTATCTACCATTGCACAAGTAATGAGAAAAATAAGTTTGAAAAATTTAGTATCCTGAATTTTGATGCCTCATTTATCATAGACCTTTGAATCATACCAGCAGGTTTAAATATATACATACAGTGTAAATGACCTTGGTTTGAAGAACCTCTTACAGTAATATGGAAATTACAGGCATTTTACAGTTTGCAGATAGAACATTATGCCCTAAAAATCGCCTTCTGCGTTCAGTGCCATAGTGTTCTATATTTTCCTACAGCTTATTATTCTTTTAGTGAGGTCTATTTGTAGACTATTCTCAACAGAAACGATTATTTATAACCAAAAGTAACATATTTAGTTATTTGTTTGGCACATCAGTAACAAACCGCTCCGATTATGCTATTAAAATGTATGTAAGGGAGGTAATTTATTTCTACAGTTATTTTTTTCTGTCAGTGCGGTCAATTTGTATAATATTTTGGACTTAACTGATTATTTGAACCTACAAGTAGCATATTTAACCATTGATTTGAAATTACACTGACAAATTACTTCAATTGAAGCAGTTTAATTATATGAAAGGGAGGTAATCTGTTTCTACAGCTTATTATTCTGTCCATGGATCAATTTGCACAAAATAATGGACTGATCATATTATTTGGAAAAAAGTAGCAGATATAGCCATTAGTCGGTCATTGCACAGACAAACCACTTCAATATAGGAAATCTAAATTTATGTAAGGGACAAATCTCCAATTTTAACCCAATTTCTTCAAGGGAAGTGACTTTCAGTAGATAGAACAGTATGACACTGAACTCATCCAGTCACGTGACATAAAAATCATTGGCCATTGGAAGACAATCACTTAGAACACTATAGCGCTGAAAGAAATTGTGTTTTTGTAGATAGAACAGAAAAGCACAGCGATTTAAGTCTACTTGGAAGAGATAGGCAAACGAAACCTTCACCAGTAGATAGAACATTTGATCCCCTTTCCAACGGTATGCATTACTCATTTTTGACCAAAATGTCACTTAGAACACTATAGCACTGGAGTGACGACTTGTGACTTTTCAGGGGTATGTAGTCCCCCTCTCCCCCTCTCTGGATCCGCCCACAAAACAAGAGTGATGAGACATAAGTGACATAATTGTTATTTTTGTAGTTGTCTTCTTTGGACTTATTGCTGTTGGTATTGCATTTGGTATTGCTCTGGTTGGTGGAACATTAGTTCAGGTTGGTTCATAATAACCAGATATACTTCACGCATGTATTTGTGTTTCTTTTGTCTGGCCCCACAGCCTATTTTTCTTTTGTGCATGTTCTTCTTATAAAGTTTTGAGAAGCTTTAAATGTTTAATAAACTAAATAAGTTCACTGGCTGAAAGATTATTTTTAGCCATGACAATCAAGTAAGAAGACACTTAAATTGCAAACTTGTAAGGAGAAAATAAAACCAATAGAGGCAGGTGTCAGTATAGTGTTTCCTATCATCTAATAAGCAGAAAGCATATTGTGTGTGATAGCGTTATTATAGTTTGTGCCTATACGCAATTTAATAAAGGTGCCCTGTAGTTCATTTCCATTATTTATGCACTGGGAATGTGTGAACAATGTTACACAAAACAGTATTTCAATCAAATTTGCAAGAAAATAATAGCCTTTTGGAGATGAATGTTTTATGTATTTTAAAACTATTAATATTCAATTGAGCAAGACAATATAGACTATATTTGACCAGCAAGATTTCAGGTGAAGAATACAATCAGGCAAAGGTTTAGATAAGTTTACAAACGTGCATTTCTTCTCTATAACCTAACACACTTGTTTGTACAATTGATGTTTACAGTTAAATACACATAAGCAAACTTAAAAACGAACACCTGATGTTGTGTAAAATAAGTGTGTTATTTTGCTACAGTTGTAGATAACATCTCATGTCTTGCTTTTTGTTTGCAAATGATCATACAAACTCTTACTCAAAATAAAGCAAATTTAATGTTATAGCAATATGATACACATCAGATGGCAAAGTTACAAATTTTATCAACATTATTTGACAGCTAGCGCAGGCCGTTATGGCAATACTATGAAATTGACCAAGTGTGTCTTGAAGAATTACATCCTTACCATGAAGTAAATGTCCCTTGCCATTAGGCATGCAAATCGACCTGAAATATTTGTTTCAACGCTAAACCAAACACTGCCCTTATATTCATGTTCATTTGATGAAATGTGTGACTTATTTTGATAGCTATCATATTTAACTGACTTAACAGTTTGATTTGAATGAACTTTTGAATGAATATTAAGATTATGCCGTAAAAATATTGACCTGGGTTATGTTTAGAAATATGTTAAAAAATGATGTGCTAAAATAACAATAATCAGATATCCGTTTATAATTTTGCTTGAGTGTTCATAACATATGAATGAATATCTTCTCACAGACTAACACTATACATATATTTTCAGATATCTGGGAGATTATTGAAGGCCCCATGGAGGACTATTGACTAGTTTATTAAGTTAAAAGTTAAATATATTGGCGATATTATTGCATATGTAATCACATACCAGCCTAATATCTATATTTTCAGATAGCTAAGAGCAATATTTCTGCTGGTGGAGGACCTCTGACAGGTTTATTAAGTTAACAATTAAGTATATATACGGTATCTAGGAGCAACATGTCAGAGGAACTAATAATCTGGAGAAACTGATACTTCAGAAAAAGAAAGACCCTACAATATAAGATAAAAAAGACTGGTTTATTATCATTATAACAGTAAAATATACACAATATAATTACATAATGTGCTTACATAATGACCTGATATCTACATTTGCAGATATCTGTGAGCAATTTGTCTGCTGTTGAAGGGTCATGGACTTGTTAAATACATACAGTACAATTGCATTTCTACTCACAGAATAGTCTTATGTCTATATATTGAGATATCTGGAACCAAAATGTCTGCTGTTTTAGGACCATCAACTGTTTATAACAGCGATTAGTCACGTATATTTTATCCAGGAAAACACATCAGCAAAATTAATAATTTGTCGTTTTTTCTGTTTAACAGGAATACTTGTGTGTCGTCTTGCAAAGCTCAATGTACATGTTTGAAACGACTCATAAAGGGAACTCATATCAAAAAAAATAATTGCCTCAAAACCGCTCCACCATGATTATGGATGTTTGAGCGCTTTATTTCTTCATCAAAAAGCATTTTTGATTGTTGATAGTTGTTGTTTTTGTAATTCATGGAATAAAGACACGGAGAAGTTTTTTAAAAAAGTAGAATTAGAATTCACACACACTGAGCAAGACCTTAAGTTCCCATACTGAGACACTGATCTTCACTACATTTGGTGGCTAGAAATAGTAACTAATCATTTGATCAAGTTGAATATTTACCCAAATATTTTTAACCATTGCTACGCCTATATATAAGATTGTGAGAAGGTTCGAATGTTATGAGAGAGTTAAGTGTTTGAATAACCAGAAAAACGTAATTCATCAGCTGTTAACCTGGGTCATGCATGTGTAAAGCAAACCACGTTGGATTTTAGACAATCATTTTTGTAGGTATTCCATTGCTTTATTTCTCATCCAATATTAATACACCTTTCAGAACACTTTGAATTCATAACATTGTCTGCCTGTTTTAGAAGAGATGGCCAAAATCTAGATCTATGGTCAGTCTTGATGCTCTGTGCTAGTTTTGTTTCCCAACATTTGTATTGAATCAAAACTGTTGCTGCTGCTTCGCCAATTTTGGGGTCAAATAAAAGGTCATATGAATATTATAGAATGATCTGAAAGTTTTTTGTGGGACGTTAAAAACTATTATCTGGGTTTTTCTCTTTGTCCTTTGCATTTTTAAAATAAAACAATACGAACGTGCACTGATGGGTATCGAACATTTCATTCCACGTGTCAAAACAAAGTTTCCAAGTAAACTTTATGGCCAAAATTGCTTTAAGGTGAAAAAAAAACGCTCATAATATAGTGACTGAGTTTTCAGAGACATAATAATTGTCTTTCATATGAATGTTCTACCATTTTTATCAAAAAGGAAGCTATTGTTTCTCAACGGATTTTGATGATGTGCGCACTAAACTTGTTATAGTACAAATGTCTGCCTTTTCAGACACATGTTTTAGGTGCATTTTCTTTTAAGTTAGCAGTTTAATATATATAACATTATATAAATATTACATTTCCTGCGCGGGTGATAGTCGAAAATATCATCCCAAGGAATGTGATTATCAACCGAGGAGCAGCCAAGGTTGATAATCATATTTTGAGGGATGATATTTTTGACTATCACCCTAGCAGGAAATGTAAAATTTATTTTATTATAACAGAACATTAGATACCTTTTTTTTCTGAAGTACTTCTCGTACTCAATAGACCTGTCATGGTGAGTGGAGATCCAAAGGGAAATAATGAACAGCCTCTTATCTTTATGCTTGAATGAAATTAAATCATTCACAAAATGGTTCTTCTTTAACAATCTGAATGCTCGACCTGATCACTGACGTTCCGTTTAACAAATTACGTCATAAAAGCTGATGACGTGAAACTTAATGCCAGGCAGCATCATTTTTAAAGGAGATACTGTACATGTGGCTGTTTTGATGCAAAATAGAAAATTTCACCAAATCTTCTTAAATTTGTCTCAACGTGTTCCTCGCGTCCTAGCTAAGAAAAACAGTACCCAGACTTTATGTTTCTGACCATAAACAACGAAGTTATTTGGAGTTTAAAGTCGCCAAATCATGCATCATGTCCGCCATTGCTGTTGAACAGCTACTGACGTGAACGAACCATACGCGCATCGGCGTTGCGCATCATGTGACCGCCCTGATATTTATAATATCACCCGCTGCCAAGGCAAACACGTGGCAGTATTTGCCGTCGCTGTAGCAACAGGTGATATTATAAAATATCAGTCGTTCGTCTATATAAGTTTTGTATGGTAAATCCACATGAGGTATAATAAAATTAGATATCAGCTCATAGAATAACCTTGCATCTATATTTCCAGATAATTTGGAGCATTATGTTTGCTGTTGGTAGTCAATTGACTGGTTTACGATGTTAACCATTTAATATTTACAATTAAGATATACACCTACTCAAAGAAGAGCCTAATATCTATATTTCAGATGTCTGGGAGGAGCATAGTTTCTGCCGTTGGAGGACCATTTGCAGAAGCATTAATTTAACAGTCAATTATATACATAGAGAATACTAGGTGAGTGTATTTTGATATCAAGTTTACCAGGTAAAGCTTTGAGAACGCTTGTTGAAATTGTGAGGCTTGCAGAGCAATTCTTATATGCGTTCTCAAAGCCAAGCCTAGTAAACTTGATATCAAAAGGTGCAAACCTGGTATTCTATTTATCAGATTACCCATTGTTTCACTCTTCAATCTAGCGATTATGACGTAATTTCCGATTATTTGTTGATTCAACGTCATTAGCGACGTCATTCAAAAAGTGCAACGTCATTATGACCTGATAAAGGCATATGCCGTGAAATAGACTACGTTTATCACGTAACGTGCAACAATGCAGATAATATGAGGGGTAACTGATAAAATGGAATTCGTAGCAACCCACAGAATAAGCTTTATTTCAATATATCTTGAAGCATTATGTATGTAGCTGGAGGACCATTGCATTAATTAGGTTAATTAAGTTGACAACTTAATATTTACAATATGAATATATATCTACTCCTAGAATAGCCAGCTATCTATATTTTAGATATCTGAGAACATTGTGTGTGCCATTGGTCAACAATTGACTTGTTTATTAAGTTGACAGATAAATATTTACAATGTGAATATCTTACACTCACAGAATAGCTAGCTATTTATATATTAGATAATTTATATAGGAACATTATGTGTGCCATTGGTTGACAATTGACCAGTGTGTTAGGTTAATAGTTTACTATATATACACTATAAATGCATATCTAGCCACATAATAATCTGCTATCAATATTTCCAGATATCTGGAAGTCTTATGTCTGCTGTTGGAGGACCGTTGACTGGTTTGTTTGTGCTTGGCGCCTTTGTTCCTTTTGCGAATTCCAAGGTAATGTGTAAAAAAGCATGCAACTCTGATTCTAATGTTATGTTCAATAGCAACAAGATTAAAAAATAAAAGTAGACTAAAAATTAAGCACTTGAAACCGAATTTGACCTCAGGCAGGTTAACGACATCCATTTAAAGCTCTAAAATTCTAAGGTTATTATATGTTATGTCGATATTCATTGACTGAAAGATGTTTTTTTTACTCTGAAATGCTTTTTTACGCTGAAATACTCTACCAATGCTATTTTGTCCTTATGATCAATGTCAAATGTCAACTTATGCATTAAAATACACAATAATTCGTTTAATGCGACCTGTCACTAGATATGTGCTAAAAATAACTTCCCAGCCATTTATTATATCAATTATCGCATCAAATGAAATATTTGCAAAGTTATCCCCCTACTTTACAATTTTTAAGCTATTAAACACTTTGTATTCTAAACGTTTTCTAATACAGTTAAATACACAATAGGTGGGGTTGTTCATTATATACGATAAGGGGTCACAAGAAGATACATAAATGTTTTTATGTACTTCAGTCCCAGATGATTGTATTTATCTATTCAAAAGGTGCAGGACCTGATGAAATATCGCATGTGTAGCATTTCATATTGGGTCTTAACTGTGTGTCAAAAAACCCATTCAGCGGTTTCCAGTAAACAAAGGTCTAAAATTTCAGGCCTTTAGATAAGAGTGCGTACCAAGAAATTAATTTTCTTATTTCTCATTCAAAACATATGTTGTGGGTACTCAAAAGAACCGTCTCAATGAGACGGTTCTTTTAAGCATCCAGAACATAAGTTAAATCTGCTGGCTAAGAAAATATTTACAATTTTACGCTAAAGATTATGTTTATCTAAACCTATGATCTAAATGATTAATATTCTTACGACATGCTTTTCAGGGTGCGTTCTGGGGAACACTTCTGTCAGCAGCGTTTTCTTTTCTAATTGCACTGGGTCAAATGACAACTCCAGGCTCAGTAAAGAATACAAGACTACCATCTGGGCCTATTGATTCGTGTCCTACAGAAGACGCCACGTTGATTGTTAATTCTACTGTGATGTCAGTTCTCAGTGCCATGAACGATACCTATGTCATGAGTGACTTGATGAATGTTACAAAAGCAATTGTCAATGGCAAGATTACATCAGAACCGTAAGTAATGCGTCAACACAGAAAACGAGTGCAACATAATTGGGACAATCTCCTGCATAATGTCCAAGTTAGCAGGAGCATACGACTCATATAAGCCTGCGCTTCTGAATAGTTGGATGAGTCTTAGTTTCCTGCATGGATAAACCATAGGTAACCCATCAAAGACTCTGATAAGACTACGCGCACGAGCAGGCTGATCTGTGCATTCAAAATGCGACTGTTCCAACTAGTAAATTGTGCTGGAAACCAGCTAAAGAGGAAATGTAAACGTTATGATATTGCCAAAGGCCGACGCTCCAATGAAAGAATTAGCTCTCTGTGGAGAGTTTTTTTGTTTAAATAGTAGTCCAATATGAAGGTAAGCTCCCTACCGTAGCGAATTCTTTAATTATGATAGGTGCAAGGAAACATAAGCCCCACTTTAGGAGATTTTTTAATATAAAGTTTGTTTGTTTGTTTGATTTGATTCATTACGTATAAGTCAACAATGTAGTTATGTTGGGATTGGTCTTCCTGGGTTGAACTAATACTAAGCAAGGCTAAATGTGTCGTGCTCAAGTACACAACACAGTGACGCTGGTGAGGCTTGAACCCGCGGCCCCTCGGTCTCGAGTCAAACACTCTACCACTGAGCCACTGTGCTCCTTTTATATAAAGTAACAGAAAAATCACAGAACACCAACAGCAATATGAAATCAGGGAGACAAATCAAAGCAACCAGCTCTCTCTTCCTTACCAAGCTTATAACAAAACAAAGACAAATACAGAACCCCCACATAGAATGACAGCAACAATAAATCAACAATGACAGTACCACCGTCTTAGAAAGGAGGGCAGCCTAAGCCGCTTGGTGGGGATGTTTAACTGCATTTCCTGGTATCAAATCTTCGCCCTAAATTCTGTTGTTGTTAAAACACAAATTATGTTTAGCTCTCAAGCTCTATTTTTAAATGGGCACTTTATAGCTATTCCTTACAGAGTAATCTTAAGAACGGGTGCTATTGAAAGACACCTTGAAATGCATTTTATTGGCGCCAACTCTTCTCCCTAGATCCTGTTCTCAATACACAAAATATGTTTAACTCGACTTGATGTTTCCTTAAGAAAGGGTGTATACAAAAGAAACCTTGTCCGACTGAATAGCCACCTTTTGACGTATATGAACGCACAATCGTTCTAGTTATGCTCTTCGTACGTAACAACCAATTTATAGGATTTATTTTTTCTTATATTCTAAGAAGTCAAGATCTATGGATACATAATTCAGCAAACAAACTAGGCAGTCTGTACGGTGAAAAAGACTTTTTGGAATAAGAATATAATTTTGAAATGGGTCCTCATTAGACAGATTGAGCCTAAAATTAATAACAGCAATTAATTTGTTCAATTTTAATAATTTGGTCACTTTAATCGTCGCCCTGATGTATTCTGGCTGTTGATGTTCTATTTATCAGTCACCCTAATATTAACTGAATTGTTTCAACATAACCTAATAAACGTTTCCTATCTCACGGCATGTTTCTTTTATCAGGTCATGATGACGTTGCACTTTTAGAATGACGTCGCTAATGACGCTGAATCAACACAAACATCAGAAATTACGTCATAATCGCTTGTTCGAAGAGTTTTCAACAATGGGTAGCTTGATAAATAGAATACCAGGTTCGTGTCTTTTGATATTAAGTTTACCAGGCTCGGCTTTGAGAACGCATGCTGAATCACTCGGCAAGCCTCGCGATGTCAACAAGCGTTCTCAAAACCTTGCCTGGTAAACTTGATATCAAAAGACACTCACCTAGTATTCTCTATGACTCTACCTCGCGATGCCATAGACTGATCTCAGTCGGTAGCGTGTCTGGCAACAGATGCGAATCTGACTGCAGATCCAGGGGTCGTGAGTTCGATCCTGGCCTGGTCCCATACTTTCATGGAGTTTGATCATGAAATAATTTCTACCGTCATTCTCCTCCCTTCCGCTGAATCATTCAAGAAGGGTTGTTGTCAGTTACAAGCGAAAGTATGTGCACAAAGTACTGTTAACTGCTTGTTCAAGCTTGCCCAGGAAAAAGTGTGGTAAGGTTAACTGGCCGTCCAGCCATAACCATAGCTGTTTGACTTGGGACGTAAAGCAACAAAACAAACAAATGATCTCATGTGTGTGATTGTGGTATTTCCCAGAATGCTCCAATGAGACATTCTATTATACTTTCGACCTGCATTAAGCTACCATTCGTCATTAAGATCTTTGTTTTGTCTGTTTTGAGTGACCGCTTAAGACATGTTTTACTGTACATTGCAATAGCTACTAAGCCTCTATGCTAGCTAAACTTTTTTGTGTGTTTTAACAACAATAAAAGTCTAAGTTTGGTTGACTTTGAATTTATAGTTATTGAGTCAACTAAAACACTTTTGTTTTTCTTTCAGAACTGGGTTCAGTCGGTTGTTTATGCTGTCATATCAGTGGTTTGCAACAGTAGGGGTATTAGGGACAATGCTTTTGGGATCAATTATATCTCTTCTAACTGGTAGGTGATATATGCTGTTTGTTACTTGAGCTCAAACACAAGCAAATGTGAAGCGACCGAGTTGGTGAAAAGTGATAAAATGTGAGGCTTGCCGAGTATTTTATCACTTTTTTGCAACGAGTTTAATAAATTTCATAATACGAGAGCACGACTGTTAGATTCTATTTTATCATATTACATAAAGATTACTTTGAAATTCCGTTTTTTGCGCAAAAATCGGTACTTTGGAATAAATATAATTTATCTATAAAATAAGCTAAGCGTGTGAAGCTTTTTGCCAAGTTTATTAGCGGTGTATCTGGCACTGTTTGTATTTTAGTCTCGCTTTTTAATGGAGTCACTACGCCACCCCAAGCAGAAAACGCAAAAACCTCTTTTTACATTGCAGATTATTTATTTGGAATGAAGTTTATAAAAAATGAAACAAAACTCAGTATTTGGAGTATAATTGGTAAATACATAAGGGGTCACGGGAAGATTTACTCAAGCACCAGTAATCAACAACTTCCTCAAGTCTATGCAGTCTGTGACCCTATTCAGCCAGCTTGAATCAAACTTCAAATACATTTGAGAATATTAACCAGTGAGATGATTACTTAGATATGGTGATATTAACAACGTTACATAGATCTCCATGTCATCGTACAATGTATTCCCATAAGAAAACCAATCTAAATGTTTTTTGTTGTTGTTTTTTCTAACGTATCAAACTTGTATCGAAATCAAACTCAATTATTGGATTAAAACTAAGCCACACACTTAAGCCTCTACGAGAAGAAACCACGAAAAGAATCCAATGGTTTCACAGGAATTACAAAAAAAACATACATGTATTTGAGACGAGATAGCAGACTGCAAAGTCTAGTGTATTTTTCCAACGATTGGAAGTTTGTAACACCGAAAGGAAAAACGTACAAATCTCAGGCTAATCTAAAAGATAATGGTGAACATCAATTTACAGGCCCCCGATAAGAGTGTATAACTAGAAATCATTTTTTTCATAGTTTTAAAACAACCATATGCTGAAGGTACTGAGATGGTTCTTTTGAGCACCAATAACACATGTTCTATCTGATAGATAAGGAAAATGTTACGATTGTACTCATTTCGACCTATGATTAACATGAGGACAATCACTGGACTCATAAAAGATGAGTAACAATTGGGCAAGAACATAGAATAACCAACAAACACAGCGAACAGACCAACTGCACATGGGATTTACCAAGTCTGATCAAGATAGTTTCTGTCTGCATCAAGAACACATAAATTCAAAGTTGCACCATGAAGAAAGTAGAATCAGTTCCAGTAAAATACATTTAAGCCATGCGCGGATCCAGAGGAGGGACATGGGGTGAATAGGTTTCTTAGTCAAACTGGTCCAGATCCACTAAAATCACGAAGCCACAAAGCCAGCATTTAATGTTGGGCCATCATGGCGTTTCGCTGGCTGTCCAATAATGGCCTGCTATTAGTGGTATTTTTGGATCCACCCTCCCTTCACCAACTAAAAAACAAAAACAATAACGTCAAGCTCGGACCCCTCCGATATAATTTTCTAAATCCGCGCACAACAATCATCCTGCTGAGGTAGAGAGATCATGTTTGCTTTACTTTAATTTATTTTCTGGCAGTCTGTATCGCCTCTTCCTTGCAGTGCCATGGATTGGTCTGTGGATGTTGATTTTCTTTGTGTTGGTTTGGTTTGGTTTGATTCTTTACGTCCCTGTAAACAGCCATGGTCATCGATTTCCTTGATTACATTTACTCAATATTAAATTCAAACGAACTGTTGGAAAACCTAATTTTAGTGATCAATTCAAAAAGATAGTAAAACGTTATACAAGGGTTGGATATAACTCGGATATCATGCGACGGTCTGCATGCCTAGTTTTAAACCCATTCACGGTTTATATCTATGGTTTCCTCTTTAATTGCACGACCTCAGGCCTCAGACTCAATGACGGCTCTGACGTAAAGCTTTAATCGGTGGGTTGGTGCCTGATGCTATTCTGTAGCTGGGCCGACGGTGGCTCAAGTTGCGGTTTTCTTTAGTTCTGACTCTCTGTGAGTCATGAGCCCTTTTCTTAGTTTCATCTTGGTGTGTTATTTTGATTAGAGTGTTTCTCCATGATGATACATTGCATTAGCTAGATGGCCTTCATGCGAGCTGAACATTTCGTGTACTTCAACAACAGCAGAATCTAGGGCGAAAATTTGGTAACAGTAAAATGCTTTTAAGCCCCCCCCCCCCCCCCTGGTGGCTTAGGCTGCTGTCCATTCTAAGGCGGTGGTTCTGTTGTTGTTGACTTTTTGTTTACTGTTACTCCATTGTGGGAGTCTGTAATTGTTCTATGTTTTGTTGTACGTTATTTTATGTCCATTCTAGTATTGCAATCATCTTGATGGGGAAGAGAGAACTGGTTGCTTTGCTAAATTTGTCTTCCGGGTGTCTCGTGATGGTTGAGCGGCTCTTCCTCGCGGTGCCACGGGGTTGTCTGCGGTTTGTAATTGTGGTATTTCCTGATCATACTCACTTTTTTAAAAATTTTGAAGTCAAACAGAAAACACACAAATATCTACGCTTACATTTTTACAACTTCATACGGCCTGTATAGCTTGGGATCACTCAACGATACAACTGTAAAATTAGTTTATTGTTGAAATTAACTAATTTAAGCCTGTTGGAATTTTCCGCACCAATCAATTGGACGAATCCACTTCGGATTTAAAGATTATTGGGTTGTAATTTTTAATGTCATTCAAATTTTAAGAAGACATTTTGTTAGTAAACAGTGCAGAGCCTGATCTGACGCCGCTTTATGCGACATCTGATCTGATACTGCACTGTTTACCGATGTCCCATAAAAATGGTCGCTAGGCTTAAATGGGTTAAGCCTGTTAGTATCGTCTTTTACAGGAAGGGCAAAGCCAGGCGAGGTTGACATGCGATATGTAACTTCATTCTACGACCGATTCTTTTGGTGTCTGCCAGAAAAGTTCCTCAAATGCTTACGTTGTGGTTTCGATTATAGCGAGGTATGTACTAGAATATTAACAAAAAAGATTAAATACTTGTTGTTATAAAGTACGCCATGCCTCATTCTTACAATGTTTTGTATATAAGGGCCATCAATCCAGCTCCTCTTCGTATACACCAGTTGGATTTTACTTCCTGTTTCCTAATATTGAGAGCAAACTTTAGAAATCGAGCATTCGATGAGACACTCATTGAACCTTTCGACACTTTTATCAGTCACCCCTAATATTAACTGAATTGTTTCATCATAACCTGATAAACGTTTCCTATCTCACGGCATGTTACCTTTATCAGGTCATGATGACGTTGCGCTTTATGAATGACGTCGCTAATGACGCTGAATCAACATAAAAAACAAAAATTACATCATAATTGCTAGTTTGAAGAGTGTTCAACAATGGGTAAACTAATAAATAGAATACCAGGTTCGCGCCTTTTTATATCAAGTTTACCAGGCTTGGCTTTGAGAACGCATGTTGAATCGCTCGGCAAGCCTCGCAATGTCAACAAGCGTTCTCAAAGCCTTGCCTGCTAAACTTGATATCAAAAGACACTAACCTAGTATTCTCTATATATCAGTTTTATGAGGATTTACTGTTTTACAGTTTAGTTTTAATTGTTTTGTAGTGAAGAAAATATGTTATTTTAAACTTCTAAACAGATTCTAGCATCAGTTTATATGCCAGGTCACACTATTTAAGGTATATCTAAGGTAAACATCAAGACCATCTAATTCTAAAATGTTGTATTGGTTAGAAGAAAAAACGATTTTGATGAATTTAAGGTCCATCCAATTCACTGTTCTTCATAGCACAGTATTGATTTTGCGATGAAGGAACTGGATTGGTGGCCGTGGTATAGGTTAGGATTCAATAATATAGTCTTCAAAGCTCAGGCCCCGAGGTTATAAAACTTTTTCCATGTTCATCTAAGCTGAGTACAAAATTTATTCTTCTCATAAATGCTGAAATGCCAATAATTGCTGGCATTTTAACAGGTATACGCATGATAAATACGACATCTGAGAGACTTAAAGCTGCAAAGTCTGTAACTTTTGATCTTTTAATTTTAGAACTAATGTTTCTATTTTTCAAGAACACAGTAAAATAACTAAAATTCAGGTACACATTTACCAATTTCGTTAATCTTAACAAATTATCAGTATCAAAACAACAGCATTTATATTAAAATCACCTGTCTATAATTATTGGAGGGACGCAAATAATTACCAACAAGAGAAAAACACACCTGTTTTATAAGATGATTCACTTTTCCGTGCAGTTTTCAGCTATAGTGAACAGATTTATTGTGAAAAAACATAACTTAGTTCTACTTTTACAAATGATTTAAAAAGAAAATAAAAAAATTCGAAAAATGTTAATAGTTGCTGAAATAGTCTCTTTAAAGCAATAAACTTCTTCATTTGTCGGTATTTTAGTTTTATGAACAGTTTATACTATATGAAAGAAAGTTTAAGAAACTACCAAACCACTATAATAAAGGGTCAAAATGTATAACATTATAGATCTGATATATTGCTCTTGTATTATTGAATTTATTAAACAAGTTGACAGGACAAGATAAAATGCGAGGGTTTGCCATTTCTAAAAAAATATTTTCCACACACAGATTTAATAAATTCGATTAAATAGGACGACGAATAAAGTTAGATTTTGTTACACCACACTAAAAGGACTTTAAAACCGAATGTTGAAAAGTTAAGATTTTGTTATAAAGGCGCTAAAGTATTTATAAGACTAGTAAGTGTATAATTAATTTATAATACCTGTAGTTAATGCACTCTCAGGCCTCGACGTTATATCAGACAAACACAGAACATGCCCCTTTAAAAGGGAGATATCAGAATATTCTATGCTTGTTAATTACTGTTAATGTCAAGGTCTGACAGCGTGAAAATAGTCAGCAAATTTTACAAACTGCGTATACGAGTTCTAAGTACAGACTTAAAGTAAATCCAGAAAACATACTAACAGTACAAAAATCCTAAACGAGTATTTTTGCAAGCAGGGAAGATCATGATAAAATTTCACATCATGAGACATTACGCCAGGTTCTGCACTGTTTGCTCAGACAAAATAGATCTTCAGAGAACGAAATAAAATATTTTTGAACGTATAACCTGTGAACTTTCAATATATGAGCCCAACATGAAATTTCCAACAATGTAATATATATGGGACCAGCAAAGGCTCAGACCAGCCTGCGCATACATGTATTCGCATTCTGATCAGAGCCTTTGCTAGTCGCTGGAATATCCTATGACTGTTAAGCTACTGACCCAACAACATTTGGAGTACCTAAGCTTAAAATGAGGCTGCACAGGCTCGTCTGTTTCTACATATGTCAAAATGCCACATTGTTGGAAATAACATGTCGCGACTCATATATACTGTTCACAAAAGTAGGGGATATTCGATAAGTTATAACATTTACCAAACGAATGTCATAAACCGGAAACAGCTAGCATTGATGAGCAAAGTCATCTCACCACCAATATGAATAAAATGCTCAAGGATTAATCTGGTCACGTATTTCTGAGACAACCATATTTAGACCAGGGGTAGCCTTTCAATTTTTACACGTGAATATCGAGGTGACGGATTATGCAATGGCTATGCGTTTTGAAAAGAAAATATCCGTTATTCAATATTTTTTATGTTCAGAATTTGTTTTGACCTCTTTGTCATCAATTTCAGGAATGTGAGGCTAAAATCTTTTAAATTTTAGTGAATTGTGATATTTTTTACATTTTTGTCACCGCCCTATCTCCTAAAAATAACAATTGTGGTACGCAAAAAAAAATCTTAAAAATATCATAATGCATCTTTTGCATGCACTAACGAAAGCATGCCAAAAATTTGATACTTTTTGAGAAATCTTGGTCTTGACCCCTAGTTTCTTTGACAACCCTTAAGGTCACCTTACCCAATTTTCAGCCCTGAAATTAATCAGGAAATCTGGCTTACATATTGCTCTATGAAATACCATTTTATTTATGCGAACAATTAGGTCTTTAATTTTAAGACTTTTAACCTCCCATTATCCCCCACTTTGTGTGGACCGTATATTATTGACCAACATGTTACTCTGCATTGATTGCATCTTACACAAAACAAAAGAGGAAACCAGGAATATAGACACAAGTGCGCCACATTATGCTGTTTTCTAATACTGTACATGTAGGTTCTCTCTATTCCTGAAGGATCTGTTTTTATTTTCAAGATTATTTGTACGAATATAATATTTGTGCTGGTGTTTAAGGGCTACGAGAATGGCATGGATATTTCTCCCCATATTTTGTCAAATGTATGGGCACATGACTGAAAACAGGCCCGAGGTTACAAAATATTTTCATGCTCAACTCAACTGAGCATGAAATTTCAACTGTTCATAAAACTAAAATACCGACAATCGCAGAAGTTTATTGCTTTAAAGAGACTAAGTCTGCAACTATAAACATTTTTCGATTTTTTTTCATTTTCTTTTTAAATCATTTGTATTGAACGTGTGCATCATAAGAAGAAGACTGTGTAATTAAAAAATATTTTTCTCAACCATAACATATATCATGAGTACTCGAAAGAACCGTATCTATATCAATGAGACGATTCTTTTGAGTATGAAAATACATGACTGTTCAAATTGATTTGTGTTATAACCATAATAACAATTGTTCGGTCAAAATCCTTATCTGGACCAACTTGAAACTCTATTAGCCGTGACACGTGATTTCCAACAATGTGGCATTGTGATACGTGTAGACTCAGACGAAACTGCGCAGCCTCCTTTTATGCTACGAATCTCCAAATAATGTTTGTCAGTATTCTAAAAATCAAAGAATATTCATGCGACTAGCAAAGGCTCCAATCAGACTGCACCTTTGCTGGTCGCACATACCACATTGTTGGAAATGCCATGTTATGACTCATAGAATTTTATTAACCCCGTAAAAGGTCAATAGGGGTCGAGGCCATCCCCAATTGAAATTACAATCAAAACAAAAATTATCTGCAATATGCCATACAGACCCTTGAGCAGATAATCATAATATATAAAATAAGTTTACGAATATCTGCATACACTGAACCGAAGTTCTAAGTAGCCACTTTTCAATTTCTTTTTTTCTGTCTAAGCCCTAGTGATATGGAAACTATTTTTTGCCCAAGTACATGCCTCGTAATGGACTAAAGTTAAGCGGTGTTTTGGAAGAGTTTTCTATCACTTCACGATTTTTGGGTAAAATATTTTACTGACCGTTCCAAGGCGGTACTTCTTTTGTGGATCTTTTATGTTTTTGTTCTGTCTTGTGTTTGCTATGTTTTGTGCGCGTCTGTTTATATGTGCTTCGTGGTCACCTGCTGGGAAAGGGCTGACCTCTTGGCTCTCGTTTGTGGTGTCTTCTGTGAGTTTTTCACTTTCCCATTGGTATCCTGGGTCAGGTGTGGTACTTGATTGTATCGATTCCTGATCTTTGCAACCTTACTTACTTCAAAAACGCAATAATCAACTTTTGAAGAAAATAATTGTCTTGAGTGCAGTTTATATTCAAATTCAAGTACATGTGATTGCAAACCTGCCTAGTCGACTTGAAAAACACCAAACATTTGGCATTTTGCTTATGACAGATTTTTTATGAATTTTTAAAAATTGATACTTTTCCAAATTTTCATAAATTTTCGGAAATCATCAGCTGCACATACTAAAATCATTGTATGTGTTTTATTTTATGTTAATATGTTTGACAAAACGTCACGCAACTTTATGAGCCCATTTGCTAACGATATTATTTACTAATTTGGTATCCACTTCCGATTTTAACGTGAAACTTTAAAGGTCATTTAAATGGCATTTGTTAAAGATTTCTTTCAATTTTAAGTAGAACAGTGACGACAATTCATAATAAAGAACCCCTGAAAATTGCACTGCTGCGCAGCAGATAGTAAAGCGTACGGAGCGATGCAAAGTGAGTATGCAAACTGCATTGTTAAGCTAAAATCCTTTGATTAATTTGTTGACCGTGGCTGTCTTCATGTGAACGTAAAAGAGAAATGGATAGTGCAATTGTCAAAAATTTGTTTGATTCTTTTCATCTTATATCACAGCTGTTATTAACATCTTCAAACTAATTAAAATATACATGGATAACGTATCTGATGAACAGTTTATATCACACTAAAAAGTATGACTTTTGAAATGACGGTACCTTTACTCGGACCTCGTCTGTACAAGGTCTACAAGTCATTTTGAAATGAAATAATTTGAAGAGTCTCGACAAAACCTTGGACCTTTTTATAGAATTTAAATTCCGTGAGAGCGATTTTTACTTTTTGAATGGGAGCAAAAATTGTATGGTGGCTACTTATGACTTCGGTTCAGTGTATATACTGTAAATTAGAAATTTCTCGGATGCAAAGTTTTGTAAAATAAAACCCTAGCGAAATGTCGAAATCACTCTGTCGCTTACTGGTGTAGCTGAATCATGCCCTAGTCTATGCAAATATGCCTTTAAACGCTATTTGCGAAATAAAATCCTTGCAACAATTCCCAAATATAGTACCAGCTCGTTGCAGCGAAATTCAATGCTCTTGAGACTTTCCACATTATAATAATGGGAGAACCGTTACTGAGTTGGTAGAGTTCTGGATTCGTAAATTCTAATCCATTCGGTGGGGCGGTGTTGTGTCCTCAAGCAATGCAGTGTTTGGTGCGTGTTTAACCCTGGAAAACATCCCGACATTACTGTAAAGATGTTGACCCGAGGCCACTAGGTTATTTTTTTTTGCTTGCACAACTCAGCTGAGGATGGATTTCATCCTGCTCATTGTTGGCATTTTAACATTTATCAGCTGGAAAATTACAGTATCTAATAATTTTAAAGCAAGCGCAATCTATAATTTTTCAGGCCTTTCTTTTTTAAGCAATTGAAATTCCATGATGCTCAGTTGAAAGTTGAATTGAAAATAAACACATTTACCAAAACCGTGGGTCCAGACGTAACGCATCAAATCTAGCAAAAATACATATTATGATGATGATTTTCAGTTGTAATGTCGGCGTAGTGCGGCCCCCGCCTAGGCATATAGAGCGCGCACAAAACACCCAGCTTTGTGCATTGAAAAAGGAGTTCTGGCTGTAGCCCGCCATTATCCTACACCGGACAAAAATGCATATTATTAATTAACAACTCAATATATAGCACTTATACAGGAACGTGCGTCGGTGTCATACTGGTGTGGTACTTTCATACAAACCGTATTTGATTTTACCGTGGACCTACATGTATTCAGCTTACTTAGGACCTATACGGTTTACCTTGTACAATATGGATTTCACCCTGCACAAAATGGATTTCACCAACCATAATATGGAATTCACCTTTGACAAAACGACACCTGTTTTACAAGTTCAACTATTTGTTTTTAATGTTAAATGTTTCCCAATAGTTTTTATTCCTTTGGAGTTGATTCCATGATAACTAATCAAACTTTCCTAAATCTGAATTTAGTCTGTCAGTCGTATATATAATAATCAATAAAACCGTATTGGCTATCAGTTGAAAGTAAATGTATAAAAAATGCCATTTATTAAGTGATTTCCATTTTGCTCATTTACAGGTCCTTGGTCAGCTGTTTTTGCCCTCGACCTTTGACTATAGCTGACCTCGGATCTGTAACTGAGCCAATACGAAATCACTTGATTAATAACATTGCACCTTTGGGTTATATTCGAATGTTTTTCATCGGATATCTCACAATTCACAAAGTGCACATGCATGCTGGTGCAATAAGTCAGTTATTGTATGGTTTGCGCGCATGTACAGGAGATAATCCACGAGCTAAAGCTCGTGGATTATCTTCTCGTACATACGCACAAACCGTACAAATACTTACACATATAGTCTGAGTGTTCACGACATGTACATTTTAGCCAGTGCATAGAATTTCCAACAATATGGTATATGCAACTAACAAAACCTCAGATCAGTCTGTGCGTACCCGCGGTCTGATCAGAGCCTTTATTAGTCGCTTCAATATACAATGAGAGTTAAGGTATTGACTGAGCATTATTTGGAGACCATAAGCTTAAAAGGATGCTATACAGGCTCGTCTGAGTCTACACATGTCAAAATGCCACATTGTTGGAAATCACATGTCATCGCTCATATAGTCGGAGTGTTCACGACATGTACATCTCATATGTTACATGTAGCTATTTTCATCCAGAAACCTATTGTCAATGGCACATCTACAGAACTTTCCATTGAACTGGTGTTTATAACTACGAGCGAAACTTTACTATTTTCTTATTTCTCAACCAAAACATGTGTTGGGGGTACTCAAAAGAAACGTCTCAATAGGACGGTTCTTTTGGGCACCCAAAACATATGTTTAATCTGATAGATAAGATAACAATCGAAATTTTACGCTGAAAATTTTGGCTTAAGTGTCCCTTCGTTACATGTAGCTCTTTATATACAGACACCTATAGTCAATGGCACATCTACAGAGCTTTCCAATGACTTGGATGTTTATAACTACGAGAGGGTTATAACAGAGAATGACACGTCAACAGAAATGATAACTTCCATCTCCGAAGATCACGTGTCAGGTAGAAAGCTATAATACAATCAAGATTGTTGTAACGCCGTTAATTCTGGGGCGTAGCTACATATACTCAATGACGCAAGTGCGTACACGTTCGGACCAAAAATATGGAAAGATTCTGTTACAGTTCTGATAGATTATTGATACTATGTGTATTAATCGTGTGCGTAGAACGAATATTAATCTCTCTAATTCCAATTTTGACACAATATGTGAAGATGTTGGTATCGCCTCCTAATAGGCACCCTTTGATGAATTATCACCAATTAACGCAAAGTGAATGAGGACCTGGTCATATACGAATTTTATGTTTATCCATTACCAAAGGTGTGTTTACCTTGGCAAACAGCACAGACCCTGATTAGACGTCGATCTTTGCCGCGTCTCATCTTTGTCTACGCTGTTGTATATGTTCCCTTTTTGCATAAATTCATTTTTTTTCACAAATCCGTACTTTGAATTTAAGGCTAGCTATGCCCCTGGTTATAGCAATGCACACGTCAAAGGTTAGCAGTGATTCTATTCAGTTCCATCCGCTATCAAACTGGGATTTCTTTTTAAGGAAAGAATTTGCTCCCCGTAGGAGCGAATTCTTTCCTTAAAGAGCAGTCCCTATAGTATGTAAAACAAAATTTCCACATTAGATGATTCATCTTGAATGTGTCCAAATTTTCAATACGCACGAACGTAAATGCGTAATGGGAGATATTTCTCTAGCCATAATTGATATAGAGGATCTTGCATGATAGCTCATGTTAATTGTTTGGTTGAATCTATTAAACGAGTTGAGAAAAAACGAGTTTTAATGAATTAAATGATACAGAAGCACAAATGTTATATTTGTTATATTATGTTCATCATATGACACCAAAAGATCAAGTTAGTATAGTCAGGAAATACCACTATCACACACCGCACTGTTTAATTACCTGTACCAGGTTTGCAAAGTTATACAATTAGTTACCCTTGTAGCACCCGTTAGTATAAACGCACCCGTTAGTGTAAACGTTGACAAAAACGGGAGCGATCTCTCCCGTTATTGTCAACGTTTACACTAGCGGGAGCGTGTGACGATAATATGTGCGATACCAACGCTTTTTGTTAACAATATCGGATTTTATTTCCTTACGTTTGAAGATAGAATATTTTAGGTCCTTTAAAAGATACCTCAAAATTATATAATCAAGAAATATTTGTCAGAGTGACCTGTATTAATTTTAGGACAAACTTCAGGTCATACTTACTTGCAATCAACAATGTTAACAGGCAATTTTAATCACTTTTAACGTATTAAATCGGCCTATTTTCCTTTGATTATTATTATTTATTGAAAATCTCTAATCTTAACAAACGTGACGGACTCTGATGAGACGCCACACTTGGGTTTGCTTATGATTTTTGCATGGCACGATTCTGCAGTTGTAGATATACCTAAATATGGACAATGTAATGTTTTAGAACGCGCAGCTGAATTTATCAATAGACACGAACCTTGAGTGTTACCGTTTGATAATGGCGTATGCCCAGGTTTGACATCTGATCACAATCAACGTGGTTTGAAGTTGAAACCCACAATATATGGATCTTCCCCTTCCACTTCTTCCAAAATGCTCATAAACTATTAAGCTGTCTATGTGGCATGCACATATTGTCACCATTACCTTTTCTATTGTATTGAAATGGACTATTATTATATAGACAGATAGCTTTAACGTAATTAAACAGGACAAGCCCCGACGAGACGCCACCTTTAATTGCCTCTACATGGGTCTGCACTGTTCGCTTATTTCGCATTTGCAGTACAAGAGCCTGATTCCTTAAAATGAATTGCTTGGAATAGGCGTGAAACAAATATGCATATGTAGATTTACTATGTATGACGGAAAATGCAAATCATCCGATTCACCTTTCACTTTCCTGATATTCGTTTACAGCTTTGTATGTGGTGTCTTGTCAGGTGCAAGTACATGTATGTTATCATATGTTATAATGCACAGGTCAAGATAATAAAACACCCACTAACTTACGTATTATTCATGTTTCAAATAATGATCAAGATATACGAAAAAAACCACTGGAACTGAAGACAGTAGTTTAAACTGGTCTTAATCAAGTAGTCAATGCCGCAAAGTTGGTTTTGTCACGGCTGCTCATATGTCTGCGATGAATGGTTATCTCTTGCAATTTCAATTTTTTATTTAAAAATTTTCATAATGTTGACACTTACGGTTGCTACTGATTTTTGGGTCTGCATTATCGCCGCTTAGTGTCCTGTTTACAGTAACAGGAGCGATATCTCCCGTTATTGTCAACGTTTACACTAACGGGAGCGTTTACACTAACGGGTGCTACAGAGCCTATTAGGTCAATATATTGTATCATAGTAAAATGCTGCACATGAAGCATTTGTCATGTCCAGGAGTTATTGCGGAATGTTTGAACCCAGAATTAGTAAATTATAATATTATCAGGCTGTTTTTGACCATTTGAAATGTCACTTAACTGAACAGCATCAGTTCGTGTCATTTGCAAAGTAGTCAGGAAAAAATCAGAAAAGTTAACAAGTACAGGCATTTTGTGAAGAAAAGGGTTTGACACTTTGATTAGGGGTAATTTGGTACGCTGAATCCGAAAACCAATGTTGGCAAGCTGAGAAATGACGTCTTAATGACCTTATTTGCATATTTTCAACATGGCCGCCAAAAATCATGGAATTTGACGTATGACTGAAATAGTTTATTTTTTTGACAATGTTCTTGTATCCAAAAGCATTTGTATTATGTCCTAAGATCGTTTTACCATTAGAGTAAATGGTTTTGGCGGCAATTTATATAATTATTCCATGATATTACCGTATTCATGGTAATACGTGTTTGTTTAGTCTATATATTCATATAAACGTGCCTTATTCAGTATCCTGCTATCATGTTAGTTTTATTCATAGCACGATTTTGGACTGTTTATCAGCTTTTCAAGCAATAAATGAGAATCTTTGATAACCAACAAGTTGTTTTATTTTAAAAATAACATGTCATAATGTACATGCCCAAATATATGGTACATTTTGTATCTATAAAAATAACAGCATGCAAATTCCTCAGTATCCTAAGGTCTCATTAGACCAACCTTGCACCATCAGGAAAACTTCTAATGTGTGTCAAATTGTTTTGGAAGACCACCTAAATGGGAAAAAATATTGCCCTAAAGAATAAACCCATTTGAGCTATGTGAAATTGCATGGTTTCCATGGCAACGCACAATGCGCTTTTAAAGAATGGGGATGTCCCTACAAAAGTACTCATATCTCAGCAGCAACTCATCCGAAACTTTTAAACGTGGTACCAACTAAATGTTAAGACGTAGGACTTTCATCAATGTTCAGATATGCAAATTATCAATTTTGCATAATCCTGAATATTAATTAAAACATTAGAAATTAGAGGAAAATCGTAAAAATTAAGGGGGTGTACATGCAAATTTATATACAGCTCAGCTGCTTACTATCCTATACTACCAGCCTTGGCACCAATTTAATGCTAATACAGAGCATGTTTACCTAATGGTCCAATATGCAAATTATCTATAAATTGTAGTCATGAATATTAATTAAATATTAGAAATGAGAGTATATTAGATAACAATTAATAGAATGTATATGAAAAATTACTCATATCTCAGCTGCTATTTATCCTAGAATCAATACTCACTTACTTTCTAAAGTTGTTCCCAAATTAAAGTCCAGAAAAAGTCCTATAATAGTGTTGTTTGATATGCAAATTATTTAGTTTGTTTATTAATGAGTATTTTTGAAGATACAACCTTATTGATTCGTTTTCAATTTTTATTTAGTTTTCTATAGTTTTCATCAATAGTCATGAATATGTTTGTTTAAAGAATGTCTATTTGACCATAAGAATAAAAAAAGCTATGTCTCAGCCTTAATTTGATACTTAGATTAATTGTCTGGAACATTCAAAAGATGAGATAGGGGTTATTTTAGAAGTAGACCCCACTATTTTTCCTACGTTTTTCTCTCGTTTCTAATGTTTACATTTATGTCAATATATTTAAAAAAAATGGATAATTTCACATAATGACTATTGAGTAAAACAAAATGTCTTAGCTTTTAAGTCGTTACCAAGTGTTGTAGTCTAGGAATATTAGCAGCTACGTTTTGTAGGTACACCCTCTTAATTTTATTACCATTTTTCTCTCATTTCTAACATTTAAATTAATACTCAAAGATATAATCATAAAATGATTTGCATATCCGATCACAGCATTAAATGTGTCTTAGCATTTATTTGATACCAAGCTTGTTAGTCTGGGACAATTAGCAGATGAGATATAGGTAATTTTGTAGATATATCCATTTTAATTTTTCTGCAATTTTTTCTTTCTTTGTTTAATGTTTTCATTCATATTTCCAAATATGTAAATAAGATTTGTATATTGGACTATTGTGTTAAAGTACTATGACTCACCTTTCATTTAATACCAATTTGGGAAGTTTAAAATAGTTAGCAACTGACATATGGTTGTACGTACACCCCTTTAAATTTTCTAACATTTTTCTCTTATTTCTAATGTTTTTATTAATATTCATGAATATGCAAATTAGATAATTTGTATATCATACTATTTGGTTAAAGTGTAACGTCTCAACTTTTATTTGGTATCAACTTAGTAGTCTAGAAAAGTTAGCAGCTGATATTAAGGTAATGTTGTGCATACCCTCCCTATTTTTTCTACCATTTTTCTCTTATTTCTCATGTTTTCATAAATATTCACGACTATTCAAATTAGATTATTTGCATATCCTACCGCTGGGTAAAAGAAAGTTGTTTAGGCTTTGATTTGGTGCCCATTTTTACAGTCTATGATAACTAGCAAATAACATATGGGTAATATGTATAGGTACACCCCTTATTTTTTCTACGATTTTTTTTTATTTTGTTTATTAATACTCATGAATATGCAACAACAAAAATTTGCAGATCAGCACATTGAATAAAAAACATATGTCTGGGCTTCAATGTGGTACCAGGATCGGTTGTCTAGGATGAGTTGCTGCTTAGATACGAATCATTTTGTAGGTACACCCACTTTCTTCAGAATCATATCGTGGATTTTTTATATTATGGGGGAAGGGTAAATTATTCTAGCCAGTTTTTTCTTTGCTATTTAGCGACCATTTTGTTTCGCCAGTAACTGACAGCTTGTTTTTCTTGAATTAGCGGAAGAGAGAAAAAATCCATGAAAGTATGTGCGGCACGCAAGAGTCGATCTTAGACCTGCTTGCAAATATTCCAGCTACAGTGCCTGATGGGTTGCCATAGACACCATGCAAGTTTATGTAATCCAAATAGGTTTATTTTCGGAGACAATAAGAATTTTTGGTACTCAGTGGTCCCATTGAACAATGTTGCATCCATGAGTAATTGTCCTTGGATGCAAGGTTAGTTGAATAAGCCCCTCCTCCTCCTGAGGTGTGTGTGTATGTGGGGGGGGTATAGTTATTCTATGATTTTTACTCTATTTTTAGTTTAATAAATTTTCATGAATATGCAAATGAGATAATCTATATATGACTATTGGATGATAGGTCTTGTCAAATTTTATCAGTGATGATATAATAACATGCAAAAAGGACATTTTGGGGCAGAATTCACTTGAAATTTGCCTTTTTAAATAATTTTCCCTTATTTTCTGAAACTTTCATCAGTATTGATGAATTTGAAAATTAGATAACTAATCTGCATATCAGATCATTCCATCAGTTGAAAGTACTCAATCTAAGCTTTAATTTGCTATCAAGTTTAATGGTGTAGGCTGAGTTGCTGATTTTGTAGGTACAGGCCCACTTTCTTTATAATCACATTAACCCCCTCCCCTAGCTGAACCTTACAGAGTTTTGTTTAAATTGCCATATTTTCATGCAAACAAATGTGATCTCATTGTGATGCATTGTTTAATTTCTCAAAGTTAATAAAATCATTCCTGACACATTTGGCCAGATAAATTGCATACTAGCCTATTATGAAAAAACCCTAACTAAGTCGGAAGCAATATTTTTTGCTCAAGTTGTCCCCCTTGATAACCTAGTGGTCATATCTTTAATTCTAAATGCATAAATTGATGTCAGTGAAGAACCCCAAGCATGAGAAGATGTTTTTGGATTGATTTATACCAGTTTGGCATCCTTAACATGTTACTCTATAGATTTTTATGGATTTTTCTTCAATTTGGCGGCCATCTTGGAAATATTCAAATCAGATAGTGAAGACGCAATTTTTCAGCTTGCCAACATTGTTTTTTGGAATAAGCATATCAAAATACTCCTAATAGGTATCTCAAAACCTTTTCTTCACAAAATGCCTGTACCTTCTTAAATAAGCGTCTTTTTCTGATTTTTTTCCTGACTAAAGGAATGATTCATTAGGAAGCTAAAATAATAGGTTACCTGGTCATGTACGGTGAAACTAGTTTAAGCCCTGCGGTAAACATGTCTTTACTGACCGATCCAAGGTGGTTATTCTTTTGTGGATCATTTTTGTTGTTTATGTTTCGTGGTTGTCATGCTTTCCTGTCTGTTTATTGCAGCCTTGTGGTCCACTGCTGGGAAAGGCTGGCCTCTTGGCTCTCTTGTATGTTATGTTTTATTGTGTTTTTGTCACTTTCCCATGTGGTGCCCTGTGTCAGGTGTGGTACTTGATTTTATCGATTCCTAATATTTGCCTCCTTACTTATGACACAAAATAAAAGTATTATTTCCCTTACATGTAGCACCTGTTGACGAGTATGATCTCCTGTCAGCAAAGACAAATTCCCAGTTTTCCTGCAAATGTTTCCTGGTAATACTCACTTGGTTTAGAAGACGTTGCCATATCCTTATCAAGGCTTATATGAGTCATTGTACGTCACTTTAGGTAGGATGGTAAATGTAGCAACCTCTCTAATGACATACAAGCCTTGCCAGTCAGTCATACCCAGTGGTGTTTTAACTCTTCGCATGCTAGGTATTTTTCATTTTCTTACTTTTTCGAAATTAATGTTTTCAAAACAGTCTTTCAGAAAAACTATCAGAGTGTCAAACGGTTATGATCCAGATCAGGACCGATGTTCTGTCGGTCCTGATCTGGGTCCAAACTGTTTGCAATCAGCAAAAGTCGCCGCTAGCAAGTAAAGAGTTCATCATATGCATTGCGTTTGCAAGTGACAGCTCTAAGTTTATTATATTTCCTTTGTTCATTCTGTGTTTGGCATGCCTACGATTTTAACAAGATATAAGAGTATAGTCTAAAGTCACGAGGCAAAAAATGGGTGAACTTAACGAACTCACGCTAATCTACTGTAGTGACAGTGCCATGTCTAACAGCCTCGCTGTTGGGTTAACTCTTTAGCGACATGGTTAGAGTGGTCGACTGTCACGCAGGAGTTCTGGGTTCGAATCCTGGCGGACCCAAAAGATTTTCCCCTTGGAATTACTTCACTGGTGGCAACGATAATTCGGGAGCGCCTGAGTCGGCCTCTGGGAGCGGTAGAGGGATCCCCTAGGTTGTGGTTGATGCCCGGCTCTCAAAAAAAAAGGGGGAAGAGTGTAGTGACAGTGCCATTCCTTACAGCCTCGCTGTTGGGTTAACTCTTTAGCGACATGGTTAGAGTAGTCGACTGTCACGCAGGAGTTCTGGGTTCGAATCCTGGCGGACCCAAAAGATTTTCCCCTTGGAATTACTTCACTACAGTAAAAAGTGTAACACAGTGTCTAGACATTACATAAATCTGTGTTTACGCAATGCCATGGCTGGTAGGTTGGTTTGAGGTTTATAGATATGGCCATGTTGAGATATCAGTTCATCTAACCACTCTTTGACCTTGGCAAGCTTGACTAAGCTGTTCACCAGTACTTCCATGAGTTCCCAAAAAGTCTTTCTATGTGTGATTTTCTATGTGGTTTCTGCAGCTCTTTAACTCCAATTTAACTTTAATTTATGTGTATATCCAGCTCAGAAAACAGTTCTTAAATTGGATATGTCGGTCAGACCTTTAGATAAGCATGGGTAATTAAAAATCAATTTTCTTTTTTCTCAACCAAAGCATATGTTGTGGTTACTCAAAGGAATCGTCTCAATGAAACTGATTTTGGGGTAACAAAACCAATGTTAAATCTGATGGATAAGAAAATATTTACCCTAGCATCCAAAATTAGGTTACCTTGCACCCCAAGGACAATTTTTATGAGTGCCAAATTGTTCATTGGGACCCCTTGAATGCTAAACGAAGTGTTCCTAAAAAAAGGTTGGTATGGGCTATGTGAAAATGAATGGTTTCTATGAGTCTCAATAACGGGAGTAAGCCTAAAAATTCAATCCTATCTAGGGTTCTACTTATTGCCCAGGTCACACATTCACGGACTGGACGCCGGATTAGACACGGATACAATTCAGCATCATTCATGGCAATATGTATTGGTCCGTAGCTTTACGTATTGCATCTATAATCATACGTAGTAGTACTTTAACATAGGTATATAGTGCATCCGCATCGGACTACGGAAATTGGCATTTCCTGGGTTATCCGTGAGATTTAATCCTTAGTGGAACCAGCGAGGTGATCCGTGAATGTGTGACCTGGGCATATCATAGATCACTAAAAGTGGTGCCAAATAAAAGCTTAGACACATGCCCTTCCTCCTGTGGTCAGACGTAAGCTGCAGACAACTGGATGAAAGGACTTATCAAATTGGATCACTGATGATATAAAAACTTGCATCAATGGTGGTTTTATGATGTTTTTGGGCTGAAATATGTTTATTCATGTTTGTTTGTTTATGATTTTACCTCTTGTTTTAATGTTTTCATGAATATTCATGAATATGCAAATTTGATTATTTACATATCTGACCACAGGAAGGATGGCATGTGTTTATGCGTTTTTTTGACACCAATATTAATGCTCAAGGATAAGGAGAACCCTACATAGGATTGAACTTGTAGGCCTACCCCCATTCTAGAGACGCATATAAGGGGTTACCATGTAAACCATGCATTCTCACATAGCCCATACCAAACTTGTTTTAGGGCAACTTCTTTTCGCATTTAGTTGGTTCCAATGGACAATTTGGCACCCATAAAAATTGTCCTGGGAGATGCAAGGTAACCTAATTTGGATGTTGGGCTATTTTGTTTATATGGGCCTAAGAACTGTGCTAAATGAATTTTCCAATTGGTACTCTTAGTTCAGTCAGCCACAAATCGTATTGAAAGTCTGGTTTAAAGGGACCTCAGGAATGTTTTGTTTATGCGTTCAAATCCTGGTCTGATGACATTATTTAGATGAGATATACAGGAGATTTACTGTTTTGAGGTGAATACCAAATATATTTCATCAAGTGTGTTGAAAACATCAGATATTTCACTCGTGCTGCGCACTCGTGAAATATCTGATGATTGCAACTCACGAGCACTCGTGAAAATTCTGATGTTTTCAACACACTCGATGAAATATATTTGGTGTTTACAGAAAAAAAAATCTTTTTATTTTATACTTTTTATAGGCTACATGCACATGATGCAATGTCTCAGCCACTGAAAAAGGAGTTGGTGAAAATGCAAAAACGAAAATCCTTAGCAAACCCAAATAATTTTGGTACCAAAAAATTTATCACGAATTAACTAAGAAAATGCATACCCACACTTGATGTTTTCGTTCACAAATAAGAAAGTTATGGGCGTTTGAAGGTCTGAAGTGGAATGCATTAATTGAATGGAAAAGTCAGAGGTAATAAAAAAAACGCTACAGTGAAAATATTGGCTGATATCAATCACTAGTCAATCACTAGTGATTGATATCATATCAATTCACTAGTGATTGATATCACTTTTATTTGGTTTTGATATGCATTGATTTCACTGCATCTCAGTGTATTTGGGAACTTCAAGGAAGCCTTTCTTTAAATATAAAAACTGTATTTTATGGTGAGCAAGAAAAAAATGTATTATATGTGTGAGGATGAGATAGAAAAATACGTCCTTCACGATCACCGTTTGTCATCACTCAGCAAGCCTCGAAATGTCAAACGGAAGCCTCATGATGCCAAACAGTAATCCTCAGGATGGATTTGTTCTATCCCATCCTAACATTCATTATGGATTCTTATATTGGTTAGATTAATGTAAAGGTTAGTTGAATGGTTAACATGGTTAAGCTGATATCAAAAATTCGATTAAATTGTGATAAAATATCTCATAATTTAATAAATAGTTCATGGTTCACAACTTTGCTTTCCTCTTTAATTGCACGCAGGCGGGTCGGACCTCAGACTCTATGACGGTTTCGACTTTAAGATTTATCTCTAGATGAGAGCGTTGGGGTCTGATGTTGTGTCTTTGGTCTGGCCCACCTGGGTTTTTTAACTGGTAAATTTATTTTGCTCCAGTATTCAGTTGTATGTATGGTTGAGTCCTTATCTTTGTTCTATCTCCTTTTTAAATCTTGTATATAAAGAGGAGTTGATTCATCGATAAGTTAGGGATCTTTCATGCAAACCAAACTGTTTTTGCAGCCTTGTGATCACCTGCTGGGAGCGCTCTGACCTATTTTCTCACTTGTGTGTGATGTTTTTATGTGTTTTGTCACTTTTCCATATGGTATGTCAAGTCAAGAGTGGTACTAACTTGTTTGTTTCGATTCCTGATCTTTCCCTTCTCTTTCACGTTTATGTATTACAGGAAAAATCCCTATGCTTGAAGCTGAATCACAAACAGAAAATAAAGAGCATCAAGTGCCTGCACAGAATATGTCAGATATAAGAAGAAAAACTAATCATGGAATATATGAGACGAACAATGTTATTGACATGGATAACATGGAGCAAGAAAACCTAAGTGTAACAGTAGAAAATGGTGTAACAAATGTGGAAGCCAAAGAGAATGATATAGATCCGAATGCTACAATAGTAAATGGTGTCACAGATATACTGTAACCCCCAAAGAGGCAACACATGACAATGATCAAAAACATAACATAAAAATACTAGACTCGATGTAAGTTATAAAGATCATTTACACTACACCAATATTCCAATCATGGTTTATAGCTGTGGTTTCCTCTTTAATTGCACGACGGTGGGTCAGGCCTCATACTCTATGACGGCTCTGACGTAAAGCTTTAATCGGTGGGTTGGTGCCTGATGCTTATCTGTAGCTGGACCCACCATGGCTCAACTTGAGGCTTTCTTTAGCTCTGACTATCTGTGAGTCATGAGCCCTTTTCTTTGTTTCATCATGGAGTGTTAATTTGATTAGAGTGTTTTCCATGATGATACATTGCATTAGTTAGATGGCCTCCATGCGAGCTGAACATTTCTTGTACTTCAACAACAGCAGAACCTAGGGCGAAGATTTGGTACCAGTAAAATGCATTCAAGCCCCCCCCCCCCCCCCCCCCCGGTGGCTTAGGCTGCTGTCCCTTCTAAGGCGGTGGTTCTGTTGTTGTTGACTTTTTGTTTATTGTTACTCCCATTGTGGGAGTCTGTAATTGTTCTATGTTTTGTTGTACGTTCCTCATGTCCATTCTAGAAATGCAATCATCTTGATGGGGAAGAGAGGGATGATTGCTTTGCTTAATTTGTCTTCCTGGTGTCTCGTGATGGTTGAGCGGCTCTTCCTCGCGGTGCCACGGGGTCGTCTGCAGTTTGTGATTGTGGTATTACCTGATAATACTCACTTACTACTTTTGACACCATTGGATTAAGGCAAGACATGCATGTAGTGATTTTCAGAAGAACTGAATGGAGAAGAACACATGTTTGAGCCATGACTTGAAATTTCCAACAATGTGGTATGTGGGACCTGCAAAGGTCAAGATCAGCCTGTGCATACACGCAGTCTGATCAGAACCTTTGTTAGTCGCTTGCCTTAGGATACTGACCAAACATTATTTGGAGTTTATAAGCCTAAAAGGGGGCTGCACAAGCTCGTCTGAGTCTACACATGTCAAATTGCCACATTGTTGGAAATCACATGTCGCTGCTCATATCTGAAATACATAATACAAGTTCTGTGTTTATGTCTTGTTCATAAGCAAATCCAGAAAGTTTTGTCAGAGAGAGCCCAACTTCTCTTTTCCAACTCTTACGTGTTTTTTTTTTCGTTGTTGTTTTTCGTTTTTTGTGTTTTTGATCTTAACATTTTGAGTTGGCCATCATCGGCCCGCCAACGAAACGCCATCTAAATTGCGTTTCGCTGGCGTGCCGATGATGGCCCAACATTGAATACTGGCTTGGTAACTTTGTAATTTTGGGGGGACCCGGACCAGTATTGCTAGGAAACACTATGTTTTGTGATTTTCAAGGGGGGGGCAGGTGGACCCACTACCCCTTCCTCTGGTACCATTCTATTAGCTGAATGTGAAATGCAAGAGGTTGCTGCAAGTGAAATATGCAAGCCTAAATATCAGTTATAACAGTTTGCTGACAACGTCATGTGCAAGCCTTAATGTCATTTATACCAGTTTGCTGACAATGACATGTGCAAGCCTAAATGTCGGTTATACCAGTTTGCTAACAATGACATGTGCAAGCCTACATATCAAGTATACCAGTTTGCTGACAACGCCATGTGCAAGCCTCAATATCAGTTATACACGTTTGCTGACACTGACATGTGCAAGCCTTAATATCAGTTATACCAGTTTGCTGACAACACCATGTGCAAGCCTTAATGTCAGTTATACCAGTTTGCTGACACTGACATGTACAAGCCTAAATGTCAGTTATACGAGTTTGCTGACAATGACATGTGCAAGCCTTAATGTCAGTTTTACCAGTTTGCTGACAATGCCATGTGCAAGCCTAAATGCCAGTCATACCAGTTTGCTGACAATGCCATGTGCAAGCCTAAATGCCAGTCATACCAGTTTGCTGACAATGACATGTGCAAGCCTAAATGCCAGTCATACCAGTTTGCTGACAATGACATGTGCAAGCCTTAATGCCAGTAACATTATCTTGCTAGCTGTGGAATTTGCAAGGTCAATGGACAGTAAAAGACTGTTCATCACATCAATATTGTTCTATCTAAGCAATTCCATAGTCAGTATTGCCATGTAGGGCCTAAAAGTAGCCTTATTTTGTTGATACACAGCATTCTGCAAATGTTGTCTCATAAAAGGAATTGAAACGAGAGACGAAATGTCATCACAGTATACCTGCGCTATTACAGCTTGATCCATTAGAACTAGCTTCATTATTGTTTTAGCAGTTACGCACTCCTTAAAGCTGCATGGTCTGTATTTTTTGATCTTCAAGTTTTAGAAATAAAGTTTCTATTTTTCAAGAATACAGTAAAAATACTCAAATTTAGGTCAACATTTTACCATTTTGGTAAATCTTAGCAAATTATCACAATCAAAACAACAGCATTAATGTTAAAAATCAATTGTCTTGATTTATTAGAGGGGCGTAAATAATTACAAACTAGAGAAAATACATATGTTTTTATAAGATAATTCACTTTTCCATGCAGTGTTCAGCTATACTGGATATATTTATTGTGAAAATTGTTCCAAATGATTTAAAAAGAAAATATTTTTTTCGAAAAATTTTCATAGTTACAGACCTAGTCTCTTTAACATAGACAATGCCCCCTCGAAAACGACCATGCCTTACATGAATCACACAGTAGCTGTTGTTCGTCAAGCGTGACCCAGCTTCTACGCCACACGCGTTTGAATTTGTTCAGGACCAACCACGTTCAATATTTCAAATTCAGCCGCGACATTTGATTTCAAACAATGTGGCATTTCGACAAGTGTAGACTCAGACGAGCCTGTGCAGTCTCCTTTTAATCTTAGAGACTCCAAATGGTGTTCAGTCAGTACATGTAGCTAAACACTCAAAAAATATCCAAGCGACTAGAAAAGGCTCTGACCAGTCTGCGCGTATGCGCAGGCTGGTCTGAGCCTTACTGGTCGCACATACCTCATTGTTGAAAATCTCATGTAACGGCTCAATAACAATTATTGTGATCATGAGTGATTTAGTATTTATTAATATCTAAAGATTACGTTGCACAAAGAACCCAGAAGATTGAGGGCAACATATCCATGCACGGATCCAGAGTGGGGACGGAGGTTCAGAACCCCTCACCCTGGAAAATCACAAAACAATAGCTATCCTTAAGAATACTGGTCCGGACTCCTGGAAATCACAACGCTACCCCGCCAAAATTCAATGTTAGGCCATCAATGGCGTTTCGCTGGCGGGCCGAGGATAGCCCACCTATAGATGTATACTGGGTCCTCTTATGAATACTGGTAGGATTAATTAGCCCCCCTCTCCTTCCGGTAAATAAATAAAGGTGAAGACTTATAAAAAATATAGACCCCAACACCCGACGGAACGGTATGGATCCGCACATGGTGTCATGGAATATTTAAATGTCTCTGATTGATCCTGTTTAATACATAATGATATTGCGCCTAAAAATGTATATTTTATATTTACATATGGCCAGGTCACACATTCATGTATCACCTCGCCGGTTCCACTACGGATCAAATCCAACAGATGACCCCGGAAATGACAATTTCCGTAGTCAGATACGGATGCACAACGCAAGTACTACTCCGTATCATTACGGATGCAATACGGAAATATACAGACTAATACGGATTGCCACGGATGACGCAGGATCGTATCCGTGGCTAAACCTGCGTCAAATCCGTGAATGTGTGACATGGGCTTATACAGTGTAACACATGTCTTGTATATCATAATATTAAGACAAGACCAAACTCTCCTCTAGACCTGTGTCGCCGGTGCACATTTTCAATGTGTGAACAATCATAATGCAAAGTTTGAATATAAAGGAATGTAAAATGGTGTAGTTATAGATTACACACAAATTACACAAACTAGATTTTATAAAATGTCTAAGTTCAACACCACTCACAAAATAATAGAAAATTTATCAAAAGCGCACAAAATAGGAGGTGCACACCTTCAATGTGTGAACAATCATAATGCAAAGTTGAATATAAAAGAAGGCAACGCAGATTCAATGTGTAAACAATCGGTATACAACGTTTTGAATATTCAGAAATTAAAATTGTTGTAGTTACAGATTACAAACACATTACACACACATTGCACAATGAAAGCACCCCAAAGGTGGTGTAGTCGTAATAGTGCCAATGTAATTAGTTCAATACTCCATCAAATATAATAAAATATTGTAAAATGTGCAAAGTTATAAGCTGCACATCTTCAATGTGTGATCAATCATTTTGCATAATTTGAATATAAAGGAATCTAAACTGTTATACAGATTATACAAACAAAACACCCTTTAAGAATTTAGATAGAAAACAATGTCTATGTTCAACACCATCAAAAGATGATAAAATATTTATCAAATGTGCACAGCTTCAATGCGTGAAAAACATTATGCAAAAGGAAGGTGGCAAAGATCAGTAATCGATACAATCATGTACCACACCTGAACCAGGATACCACATGGGAACGTGACAAAAACACAAATAAACGCCACAAACAAACGCCAAGAGATCAGCCCTTTCCCAGCAGGTGACAACAAGGCAGCAATGAACAGACGCGAAAGCATGACAAACACTAGACATAAATAACACAAATGATCCACAAAAGAAGTATCACCTTGAAACGGTCAGTAAGAATATTGAATATAAGAATACTGGAGGGCTAAAAGTTACCTGTTTCACGGCGCCAGCCTCACCCTTAGTTAAGATGTAGATCAAGACACATAGATGAACAGACAAGAATGCACGACAAACACGAAACAAACAACAAAAATAATCCACAAAAGAAACACCGCCTTAAAACGGTTTGAAAATAAAGGAGTACAACTGTTGGAGACTACACAGACCAGATACCATCTTGAGGGTCCTTGACATACTGAAGATATGCACCTTATATTCTGTGATATTTTCTCTTTTCCGGGGATGTTGAACTTAGACATTTCTTTCCATATCAAGTCCCTTAACATGTGTACACTCATTATACAAAGTTTGAGTATAAAGGAACGAAACCTTTGGAATTCATATTACACAAACTTGGCATCCCAAAACTGTTGCGGACAGACGGAAGAACAGAGTGGAATCACAACTAGACCTGCGTTTCGCCAAGTGAGTGAGTGTGGCATGTCATGGCCACGTTGTTGGGTTATCGTGAACTGTCAAACAAAGAACACCATAGAAAACATCACAATAGTACTGAAAATGTTGCAGTCAGAAATTGTATGAAACCTTTCAAATACACACTATAACCAATTTTGTTGCACAGCATATGGTCACAATGAAGGGACTGACCACTTGGCAATCTTGTATGTGATGGTTCCTTGTGTTGTTGTCACTTTCACACTTGGTGCCCCGCGTCAGGTGTTGTACTTGATTATACCGATTCCTGAATGTACTAGTCTCCAAACTACAATATATACTGACAGACTTTTAAAACGCAGAGCTTGGTTAACAGCTTTAATTCATGTCTCGTAAAAGAAGGCAGAGTTATCATTTTCATTGTGTGTTAAAGAGTGTTCATTTGTAAGTATCACATGGAAAACTTGTCCATTTAAAATGAATGTAATGCATTAAAATGTAAACTTTTTGAGATAGGGGTCAACTGCTGAATGTGACAAAATGTTTTAGTGAAAGATTCCCTACTTCTTTAAATCAAGAAACAGGAAAAACATCACATTTATGTTATGGACTTTGTTAGTCATCGAGAAATCACTCATATTGATTGGCATATCTGCGATACAGATTATTTGTGCATTTTGCGTTTATTTGTTTGTACCCTTTCGTTCAAAGACTTAAAATCTCCTCTTCTTAAGAAATGTTTCGGTGACTAAACTCATACGGAGTAAATAATGTCGTCGAGTATAACTGTACAATTAAAACTAAAGTGTTTGCAGAAAAAAAACAACTCATGGTGGCATTATCGAAGCAAAGGAATTTTACATACAACCGTCTTTTGAAATATATAAAGGAAAGTTAGTGTTGCGTTTTTAAGTCCCTCAGTATATAGTTAAAAATGTTCAGCTGCATGAAATGCACAAAATATGAAATGTGTGTGCATTTCATACCTTGACATTTTCTGCGATTGAAGCGGCAAAACATGGTATATCTGATAACCTCGCGAATATCACTTTTTTTTAGTTTGCAAATTCCTAATATCTACCTCAGCAAAGTCAAAGATTGTGACATAGTGGCCAGACTGCGTGGATGCACAGGTTCGTCTGAACCTTGACTGCTTGCTGATACAATTAGTACCAACATGCACGCTGTGTCAGTGGCGAGTCCAGACTTTCTGGAAAGAGGATTCATACGTTTAAAGGTGTGGGGGATCGCTTGGGGGATCGCTTGGCTAATTTTATCTCATTTTTCTTAAATATCCCATGAAATGAACTAATTTAGTCTCACTGAGACCAAATTATTACATTTTCATGGGATATTTAAAAATGGGGGTCGGAGATGGTTATCAAGCGAACCCCCTGAACCCCCTTTGGATCCGCCACTGTGTTTTATGACATATTTGATTTTCTGTTAAGAACTCTTGATGTTCTCTTATTTTGTTTTTGTCTTTTTTAGACCCGAACAGAACGTTCATAAACATTCATATGTCTCTATTATTACTTTAGGGTAAATGAGACTTACAAAAATGATTCCTCCTAAAATTTACATGAACTGTCAATTCAACTTGCCTTGGGAAAAGGCCCCTGCCAAACACTATACTTAAGGAATCTTCCAACGCATACAGTAAACAATTTACTACAAAGGCTTAATTATGACTGTTTAACAATTTCAATATTCTAATGTTCTGTTGTTACGCAAAAAATTCAATATAATTCACATTATTTGTGAAAATTTCGGAACAATACATTGGGTATTATTCAAAATACAGATTATTTAATTTGAAAGGGTCGAAAGCGAAAGTCACAAAATATGGCATTTAGGCTCAAGTCTGTGTTTCAGTGAGGTTATTTTAATTTCATTTGTTATGCTGAACAATACAGAAAAATGTCATTCGGAATAAGAAATGCATGGAGTTCACGATGGGTCAGACTTCAGACTCCATGACGACTATGGACTATGGCATATCACTTCCATCGGTGGATCAGCGCCTGATGTTCAGTGTATTTTGCTGGGCCACTGTGGCTCAGATGTTTTTTTCTTTAGCTCTTGACTGTCAATGCGTTGAGGACAGATTTCTTTCTTTCCCCGCAGTATGTTTATACATTTGATTGTTTCTCCGCGGTGATAAATTGGATGAGTAAGAAAGCCTCCACGCAAGCTTAACATCTTTTCTTGCTTGACAACAGCTGAATCTAGGGCGAATATTTGGTAATAAAATTTACTTAAGCCCCCCAGTGTCTTCTGCTGAGCATTCTAAGGCGGTGGTTCTGTTGTTGTGGAGTCATTGTTAATCGTTGTCTCCATTTTTTGTGGGGAGTTTATGGTTGGTCCTTGTTTTGTTGTGCACTACTTAGTTTCTAGTTTGCAATCATCTCCCTGGGAACGAAATATAGCTGGTTGTTTTATCTTGATTGTCTGTCAGTGTTCTGTTTCTCAAGCTCACGGTGCTGTGGGTTGGCATACAGTGTGTAATTGTGGCGTTCCCTTGTCATACTCACTAAGTCTTACTTTTTCAGTTTTTTTTTTCAGTTCAATTTTAAATCTACGCTGTAAGCACTATCCGCACGGCTCTATTGATAGCTAGCAGGATAAATGTTTTACCATGGTCATCCTGTTAGTCTGATCGAAACCCAACCGAACCCATATGCGATGCAATTGTCAGGAATTATCTGCGTATTGTCTGCACAATTTTATAGATATAGAAGATTTTGTTTCATTTTATATATTATAGAATGCAAACTGACTAACGTTACGTTTGAAAATAATTCAGAATCATATCTCATAAAAATGAAATACAATGAATCTAGGGCGAATATTTGGTAATAAATATTAACTTAAGCCCCCTATTCTGTTTCCGTATTGATTTGTTTGAAAAATGGTAAAATTGAGACTTTCTTTTTTTTGAAGTTTTCAACTCAAACTTCCATATTTTAAAAGTTCTGAGTCAAGTATTTCTGAAAATAATCATGTACTTCCGGAAAACATTAATCTAATGTATTCAGAAATGTTTTTAAATTCAAAATTCAAGTTTGCAAGAAAATGCGAAAACAAAAGTGTATGCGTTAGAAGATTCCTCTGGTGTATATCCATTATATAACATTTAACGATGAAACTGACAATTGTCTATTGGGGCACCAGCGTACACAATTGTTTTGTCATCATATTTTGGTTCAAGTATAAAAATTCAATATTATAGGTTCACTTATTACAGCGACTATATCAAAACACAAAGAAGCATTCCAGGTACATCATGTAAAGGGTACTGGTAAACCCTTTGTATTTTAATGCGGTGACCCAATAGCTAATCTCATACCGAGCTTTCCCGACATGTTCTGATTAGCTCCGAGCTCTCCCGATTAGAAAAAAATATCTGGCCAATCAAGAAAACTTCCCAGCAACGTGACGTATATTTAAATAAGCATTGCAGATACCCAATGTCGACAAGTGAAAACACGCGCATTTATGTAGTTTTCGGATATATAAGGAATTCCTATCGCTAGATTGACTGGATAGCTCGATGCCACATTGCCAATGATGTTTTTGGCGATATTTTGAGTCATTCTTCAAATGGTAAAATTTTTACCTAAACACCGACTCAGTAACACGGGTGATGTGACGTACTAAAGACTGACGTCACCATCCTGTAAACAACAATGGATGCTGATTGAAAAACATAAAATTGGTTTTCGAGCTAACAATAAACATACAAAGCGTCTTTAAGTGGTCCCTTACAACACATCCTCACTTCGTATGCAATGTATACAAGCCTGTTTGCTTTCATAACAGAATTTCTTTTGGTGTTTTGATGCTGGCCTCGAGCACATGGCTGCTCGGTCTCGTGGTAATGGAACAAATTTCGATTGGCTGAGAAAGTCATGTGATATAAGTACATGTGACTTGAGTCCCGATGGAAATCCGAAAAAGTACGGAAGGCTTATGAAATCAGCTATAATGATGACCTTATCACCTTCAAGTTTTACACACTAAGGAGAATATTCTTTGACGTTTCGCTAACTGTAAAGGCGGCGCCTCATGAATGCGTCATTAGGACTGGTCTACCTTAACCATAGGTAAAAGCTGAAAATGAGGCGTGGTTTTATTCAAAAGTATTTGCATCATCTTGCGTCATTATCTCAATATAGACGCAAAACACATTATTTAGTCCTTAAAACGCCAGCAAAATGACTGCATCTAAAATGTCTATTTAAAATAAGCATAGAGGCAAACATTCTGGTCGGGGTCTACACTGTTTGCCTATGAGGCTTCAAATATTTTAGTGGACGACAAAAATACATTTTGTGATTATGCGCTTTAAGGGTTAATTAATGTGAGTTCAATGTGTATACTGTTAAGATTTTCATGAAATGCACGCATTTTTGCGCGGCCCAAAAGCATATTAACTCTTTACCAAATTATAAATAAAACCTGATTTCCCTTCCTTAGCAGATGAAATAGCCGAACCACGCCCAGATATGAATATTAAAGTTGCCGCCCTTACAGTAAGCTAAAAGTCAAATTATACTGGTAAACCCTTTGTATTTAAAGATGCTCCGTAACTATGAACATTTTCGAAAAAAAAAATATTTTCTTTTAAATCATTTGTAAAAGTAGAATAAAGTTATGTTGTCTCAATAAATCTAATTTCTACAGCTGAAAACTGCATGGAAAAGTGAATTATCTTATAAAAACAGGTGTATTTTCTCTTGTTTGTAATTATTTGCGTCCCTCCAATAATTCTAGACAGTTAATTTTTAACATAAATGCTGTTGTTTTGGCACTAATAATTTGTTAATTATTACGAAAAAGGTAAAATGTATACCTGAATTTTAGTATTTTAAATGTGTTCTTGAAAAACAGAAACATTTTTCCTAAAATGAAAATATCAAAAGTTACAGATTATGCAGCTTTAAATGCGGCGACTCAATAACGATGACCTTATCACCTTTAAGTTTTACACACTAAGGAGAATACCAATATTTGAGCCGTGGCATGGGATTTCCAACAATGTGGTATGTGCGACCAGAAAGCCTCAGATCAGCCTGCGCATACGCGCAGTCTGATCAGAGCCTTTGCTAGTCACTTGCATATTCTTTGACTCTTAAACTACTGGTCGAACATAATTTGGAGTTTCTGAGCTTAAAGGAGGCTGCATTTGCTCGTCTGAGTCTACACATGTCAAAATGCCACATTGTTGGAAATCACATGTCACGGCTCATTAACTCTTTGCATTCTGGTTATTCTGTATGCTTATTTTTTAAGATGACTTCTATTGCTGAGTGAGCTTACCTTCCTGTGGAACAAATACTTAAAAGGAAAACCAAAAACATGGACGGCTTTAGAACCGTATACTCATGGAGGAAAATAACATGCTGTAAAGAAAGTGCAGTAAAGAGATACCTGTTAGCTATTTTCATTAAACTTTGTTTTATTCTTTACGTCCCAGTAGACATTTTTCAGGGACGGGTTGAACCAGCACTAATAATAAAATCATTGTGTCTACTAGTGACGTCTGCTGATAACCTTTGTAAACAATTCAGATTCAGATCAGGCCTGACTAATCACTATGACATAATTGCAAATAATTTTGTATACGCTTGTACGTAATTTCAACAACTTTTCAGGCATGACCCTTACTCGTTTATAATACTAACTAGTATGGAAATGTGATGATATATATCAAATTATTAATAATTTCCATCTCGTCAATGTGGTCAGGTCTTTGATTTGGCAGTTCACTGTATTATTTTTTCTTGTATATCTTGGTCAAAACTTTCTTAATTTTCAGTAATAATATTTGGTACCTTAAAGCAGATACAAATTACCATATTTCAAAGAAGTGAATATATCAAAGACTGATCGGAATCACTATAGTTAATGCTTAATAGCCACATGTAAATACATGTAGGAGTAATAGGATCGTTTGAAGTCTTTGATGAACTGCATGATAGAATAATTATCTTTAATTTGATTCCGCTTCTTATTTCTCTTTCAAATAACTGTTTGTTAGCCGTGTCTTTATCCAGAAATAACCTTTGTTTATTTTTATGTCACACTGTAGGTGAATACATATATTTTCAATAAATGTGTTTCAAATGTGTGCGGCGAAAACAAATGTAATAGTTATACTATGGGTTGTCCGCCTGTACGTGGAGCTTATCCACGAGCATTAGCGAGTGGATTATCTTGCGTACAGGTGGACAAACATGGTTTAACTATTTTATACCACTTACATCAGTGTATACCTTGCACGTCACGAGATATTTTGTGCTAAAGTTGTCAAGGGTGGTATAAAGTAGCGGCCAGAAATGCTGTTATTTATATCTTTTATGAGCAAATTGGTGATTCTTTAATCAAGCTAGTAATTGTTTATTTGGTTGTTTACCCCTATTTTTTCTATTCAAAAATATTAGCCGGTACCTTATTTGAACAAGCTCACGAGCTATTGTTAAACCTTTTGTACCTTAAGGGGTTTCCAGTACACAGATGGTTTATTACTAATCAGTAATGTACATAAACCTCATTGAAATGCAAATGCTGCCTTATTCTTCCGTCCCCGCTGAGTCCACCTTAGGACACATGCGTTACCAAAGCGAATGCTCTGGTAAGATTGCACGTAATAATTATGCAGGCTCGTCTGAAAACTCGCTGCTCGCTAATGTGATACATATCAAATTACCGCGGGCTGTCACACATGCCAAACTGTAATATAACGGAGCGTCTCGAAATGCAGAGTTTATATTGGTTTAAACAGTATTTTATTTCTTTATATACCATACAAATATTTAACACCTTACATAATCAATGGATCAGGATCAATAAATCCATTTCAGAGTTTATATTAGAGTTGATGCATTTAATGAAATTCGTGATATTTTTTTAATATGTTTTCTATTTTTTTCTTATTAATTTCCATCAATTTCCAAATATCTTATTTGGTATCTTATATTCCTAACTTAATTAGGATTTTTAGTATGTACGTATATGGTTCACAACAAGATGTGTTTACTGTATCACTTTTATCTTTCGATTGAAATATAAGTATGCATATGATTGTGAGGGTGGGATAGATAATTAAAACCCGACCCAGGGATCACCGTTTGTCATCACGATGCTTGCCGAGTGATAACAAACGGTGATCACTAGGGACAGATTTTTCTATCCCATCCCCACACAAATAATGGATTGTTTTTCTTGCTCACTTTACGATCCCGCATTTTTGATATTTTAAGATGCCCTCAGAAGTTCCGGGATACGCTGAGATGCGACATAACATGATTGCGTCCTTTTAACATTATAACGTAGTTGATTATAATCTTCTTAGTTCGCGTTGTGTTTTCAAAGTCCTTTTGGAGTTTTTAAGTCTTATAATTTCAGCAGCAATTTTCACAATTTTATAAGTCATGTCCTGACGAAGGTCTTTGTAAGACCGAAACGCGTCGACTTTAAATAAATTATGTTCCACTAACCGTTGATTATTGTTGGTTCTGTTTTCTCCTTACTTTCCTGAATTTTATAAGTTTATTAAATCTTCTTAAGTCCAACTAAAATACTTCTGTAAACTAGCTATAACCAAAGTTCCAAATCTCTCAAAATCTATATACCAAAGTCTATCCAAAGTCTATATCCAAAGTATAAACCTAAATCTTAAACAAAGTCTAAAGCTCTGACACTGGGTTTCATCTTATATACCATGAAGTCACGTGATAGAAGCTGACCACAGCGCCACATAATGGCATCATCACTAGCCTATCATATTTCAAGTTTACTATAAAGCGCCCTCTACATAGATAAGCCTCCATTTATATCAACCAATCAGAAGATACAAAAGTGAAAAGTGAAGTGACAACTTCACAATAAGATGTCACAAACGAGAGCCACGAGGTCAGCCCTTCCCAAGCAGGTGACCACACGGCACCAATAAACAGACGAGCATGTAAGCATAATGAAAACAAGACAGAAATAACATAAATGATCCACAAAAGAAGCCTCGCCTTGGAACGTCAGTAAAAATATTTTACTGGAGGGCTTTAACCTGTTTCACTGTGCACCAAATTCACCCTTAGTTCAGATGTGGATCAAGACACATAGATATTTGGTTTGCATGAAAGAACACTAACTTATTAATGCATCATCTCCTAGAACATATAAATCAAGATATAAAAACGGAAATAAAGCAAAGATAATGACTCAACAGTAAATAAAACTGAATGTCTCTTTTGTATGTCTCAATTTTTCAAGATAAGAAGTTGTCACCATTTTAAGCAAGTCAGTGGATACAGATGCAGTCCTGTTTTTTCTTGTAACCAAGCAAAGAAAATTACTTTTTTGCTGTCTGGTTTGTCGTCTTTTGAGTCTCTGGTTTATGTCTATCAGTATTTGTGACATCTGATCAGCGAATGCATTGGTTTACCTCAATTTGTTTTGTTTGTTTGTATTAATGTGTTACATCCCAACCAACCGTTTTAGTCATGTTGGGACGATTTCCTGTCTTCCTAGTTTGAACCATTACTAATCAGCGGATAAAGCGTCTTGGCTCTCGTTTGTGGTGTCTTACTGTAAGTTTGTTACTTTCCCATTGGTATCCTGGGTCAGGTGTGGTACTTGATTGTATCGATTCCTAATCTTTGCATCCTTACTTAATTTGATTATCAGAGTTGTTTTGTCTGTGCTGAGTTGCGGTCCTAAAAAGTCTCCCCGTACTTTCATTTAATGCTCTTATTATTTCAATCCTCAGGATTGTGTGTACAATCTCTTCCCATTATATGTCCTTGGAGATGATGCATTGATAAGTTATGGGTATTTCATGCAAACCAAACATCAATGTGTCTTGATCCACATCTGAACAAAGGGTGAGGTTGGTGAACCTTTAAACCGGTTTAAGCCCTCCAGTAAAATATTTTACTGACCGTTCCAAGGCGGTTCTTCTTTTTTGGATCTTTAATGTTTTTTCTGTCTTGTGTTTGCTATGTATTTGTATACGTCTGTTTATATGTGCCTTGTGGTTACCTGCTTGGAAAGGGCTGACCTCTTGGCTCTCGTTTTTGGTGTCTTACTGTAAGTGTGTAACTTTCCCATTGGTATCCTTGGTCAGGTGTGGTACTTGATTGTTTCGATTCCTAATCTTTGCACCCTTACTTACTTTTGCAAAAGGACACAACACTGTGACTCTGGTGAGTCTCGAACTAGCATCCCTGTGATCACCAGTCTAACGCTCTATCAACTGATCCACTTTGCTCAATCCGTCCTTTTGTAAATACGACGTCGTGCTTGTGATGACTCACTTTTGTACCTTGGATGAAACCCAGTAGCCACCTTATGGTACCATAAAAGCACTGGCTGAATGCTAAGGTGCTCAAGTTTTAGTTATCCAGTGAGACTTTGTCTTGTGTTTGCTATGTCTTTGTGCGCGTCTGTTTATATGTGCTTTGTGGTCACCTGCTTGAAAAGGGCTGACCTCTTGGCTCTCGTTTGTGGTGTCTAACTGTGAGTTTGTCACTTTCCCATTGGTATCCTGGGTCAGGTGTGGTACTTGATTGTATCTATTCCTGATCTTTGCACCCTTACTTATTTTTTATATGTTACTATTGTCTGAGCCTTAAGCTACGCACTCATTTGTATATATGCAAGCTGTATATGCTCTAGTATGTCTCTGCACATGCTTGTCTGGGCATTAACTAATTGCCTATATGACAGGAACCAAACTCGTGTATCATGCCTGCTTTACCCATTGGCTCAGTGGTAGAGATCTCCACTTGGAATCGAGAAGTCACTGATTTGAGCTTATTATTTCGTGTTCTTGTGCAAGACACTTTATCCTTACTTCTCAGTACTGGCCTTGAGGTTCAGTCTCAAACTCAAAATAAAGCGCATTGATTGGCTGCTTGCGGACACTTAAAATAAAGGGCACTGATTGGCTGCTTGCTGACATGTGTCCACAAGCAGCCAATCAGTGCGCTTTATTTTGAGTTTGAGAACGAACTAAGGTTTTATAACCTCGAGGCTTGGCTAGCACCCAAGAAAACGTCCCAACATTACTGATTTATTTTTATAAAATATCAACTCAAACAAACATTGCTGCTTTCTGAACATACAAACTCTTTTCCATAATCATTAACGCCAATTGATCTAAAAAGAATAATCAGTGAACAGGTATGACAATCCACACAGTCATGTTCTCATTTTGGAGGCATAAGAAAGAAGAAAAGAACATAAATATAGAAAACGAGCATGGTGACATAGGCTTGTTAAATAATTATAAGTTTCTATAAAAATCCCTACAAAGTTTTGTGTCACTGTAGTTACATTATGTGACCTATTTCATCAAGATACACTAATGGACTTTAAAAACGCAAACATCGAAATTTATAACATTTACTTACTTTTAATGTCTCAATTTTATTGAGATTTGGCAAAAATGAACATCAACATGTCATTAAAACACGTTTTAAATTTCATGTCAAAATAATTAACAATGTTAGAGCAACAGTCTATCAAATAGTAATACCCTGTGGTTCTAAAATTGCAATTTGAAATTTGTCTAGAAATTGTGCATAATTTTAGGTTATTGTGATAAAATATTTTTAATTAAAAATCAGAAACAAATTACTCTTGGAGTCCTACTATTTGTCTGGCACTGACAGTAGCCGGTCGGAACAGATATCATCGATGTAAATATCATCGATACATCATCGACGTAAGTTGGCTCTTAACGCTGGTCGCCATTCTTGGACCAGAGCTGATCTATTTCGATTCTAACACACAATTAACGACGAAAACACATTTGAAGTCTTCAGCTTCTTCCAACTTTCCGCCATTGCACTGAAGAAATCCTGTCATAAGTTGGACTGTGTCGCATATGAAAACATGTATATGTAAAAATCAATTTTACATTCTTTGATAGTAAAACACAATTAATGAAAATTCTTACTTTTAAGCACTTCAGTATCAAAATATACAATTTTTATACATGTATACTTACAAGCTACATGTAAACTGATATTTTCTTTTGCTTCATTGATAGGTAACCATCATTGGCGTTCAGTATTCTACCATGATTTATTACTTTCGCGGATCCCCCAATATTAGTGATCATTTACTATTAGTGTATTAACTCTTAACAGACAATCCGCACATGATAGCCATGGAAATATTATATTCCTTTTTCCATCAAATGCAAGTTCTTGGACAAAGGCAGACAAATGCGTTTAATCATATTGGCCTTCCTTCGCACAATTAGTCCTCTAACATTTATAAGCTTGCCTCACCATTAGCAACTTATGTTAATGAACAGTATATATTAAATACAGGTACATACTGTATTTCGCTCATTTTCTGGGTCGTCAAGATGTTAGCAAAGTTCTGAAAATGAATAATGCACAAAGCTTTTGCTTGGAACAAGGAATATACATGTACATACATTGTACTATTAGGGGCGAAACAACCAGGGTAAATTGTACAACTGATAAACAAACAGTGAATTATTACTCAACAATTCACGCACTAGAGCTGATCTATTTCGATTCTAACACACAATAAATGACGAAAACACATTTGAAGTCTTCAGCTTCTTCCAACTTTCCGCCATTGCACTGAAGAAATCCCGCTATAGGTTGGACTGTGTCGCATACGTTTACATGAATATGTAAAAATCAATTTTACATTCTTTAATGATAAAACACTGTTAATGAAAATTCTTACTTTTAAGCACTTCAGTATCAGAATATACAATTTTTAGAGTAGTTAAGTTAATCTCCCCTTTGCCCTTGGTTTGAACATCATTAAGTATGTTTAGAATGGTATATTTAAGAAATAGATCAGCTCTAGCAGTGAATTGTTATAATAATTCACTGTTCGGAGGTAAAATCCCGAGCGTGCAGCGCAAGTAATTTATGTTCGTACAACTGACCGACAAACAGTGAGTTATTACTCAACAATTCACGCACTAGAGCTGATCTATTTTGATTCTAACACACAATAAACGACGAAAACACATTTGAAGTCTTTAGTTTCTTCTAACTTGAAGAAATCCCGCCAATAGTTTGACTGTGTCGCATACGTTTACATGAATATGTAACGTCTTTCAAGCGTATAATCTACGTTACACCGTCTAACGACACGACTGACGTCATTTTGCAATAACAATTGACGTCAGCTAGTGTGTGCTTACCACGCGTTTTAAAAATTGACTATATTCTTTTTTAGCATTGGGTCTATAGGCGAGGGATGTTAGAAAATATATTACGTATGTCCTATCATTGTCACGACGACTTTTGCAAATAAATCACAGATTGGACAATTTTCACAAATGACTTTTAAGCCTGTCTGACACAGAACACGATTGGGCACTCGTTTCCAATACGGTATACTTGGTTATGCACGGGTTGACTCTTACGAGTATTGAACTTCAACCGTGTATGGGTACGATTTAGACTCGAATGTAGCACGAGTATGTACGAACAAAGCACGGATATACTCGATCAAGCAAGGTTTGTCTTGGTTTGAACACGATTTGCAAAACGATTTTCATACGATTGTTGTACGGTTCCAAGTACGGTCTAGTACGGTGTGTTACGGCCTAGTACAATTAAACACAACTTTTACTCGATTAACTGGACATTTACAGGGTTTACATACGGTCTCACTGCCTTTTTAACGAGTTCAGCTCCATACGATTAATATACGATATTGACACGGTTGATCTCACTCGTGGAGTGGCCTTCATGTACGGTCTTATAGATCTAAAGTAATTCAAGTTGAAATGAGGCTTTCGAAACAAAATACTGCAATTCTGATATTTGTGACGTCACACTTTGGGACAGCCTAGCGAGTTATTGCCCTTGATTTGATCTTGGCAACATGCAAATGATTGTATTAAATATAACCTATTATATAACCATTTTTACCAAATATCTGCGGTTATACGCTGAGTACTACGAGGCCATATTTTGGCATTTTTGGACCCCACACTAAAAGATGTTTCTTCTTAATTTTAACTAAATAAAAGTGAGTATAGTAGAAAGTAGATCCCACGGTCTGTCAAAATGTTCACAAATATTGGCGTGCTCGTGAGTATGTTAATACAAGAAGCTATGGCTCAGACGAGCATGTGTATCAATATTACGCAAGTAGAAGAAGGCTCCTGCCAAACAGTCTCTACTTAATCATAGTATAAAAGAACACTCATTTACCATATGAAGTACACAGAAACTGCAACTAACACATTTTTAAAGATACCATTTATGTGGGCTGCCAAAACCGGCAAGTGTTGTGTACTTATTTGATAGGTCACCATCATTGGCGTTCAGTATTTTACCATGATTTGCTACTTTCGAAAATCCCCCAATATTAGTGATTATTTACTATTAGTGTATCAACTCTTAACAGACAATCGGCGCATGATAGCCATGGAAATATTATATTCCTTTTTCCATCAAATGCAAGATCCGTGGACAAAGGCAGACAAATGCGTTTAATCATATTGGCATTCCTTCGAACAGTTAGTCCTCTAACTAGTATAAGCTTGCCTCACCATTAGCAACTTATGTTCATATACTATATATAGGTACACCCTGTATTTCGCTTATTTTCTGGGTCGTCATGTTGTTAGCAAAGTTCTGAAAATGAATAATGCACAAAGCTTTTGCTTGGAACAAGATATTAGGGGCAAACAACCAGGGTGGATTGTACAACTGACCGACAAACAGTGAAATAATACTCAACAACTCACGCACTAGAGCTGATCTATTTCGATTCTAACACACAATAAACGACGAAAATACATTTGAAGTGTTCAGCTTCTTCCAACTTTCCGCCATTGCACTGAATTAATTCCCGCCAAAAGTTGGACGGTATCGCATACGTTTACACGAAAATGTAAAAATCAATTATACATTCTTTGATGGTAAACACAGTTAATAAAAAAAATCTTACTTTTTAGCACGTTAGTATCAAAATATACAATGTTTAGAGTAGTTAATTTAATCTCCCCTTTGCCCTTGGTTTGAACATCATTAAGTATGTTTCAGATGGTATATTTAAGAAATAGATCAGCTGTAGCAGTGAATTGTTATAATAATTCACTGTTTGGAGGTCAGCTGTAAGGATGATCAAACCACGAGCGTGCAGCGCGAGTGATTTATGTTCGTACAGCTGACTGACAAACAGTGAGTTAATACTCAACATTTCACGCACTAGAGCTGATCTATTTCGATTCTAACACACAATAAACGCCGAAAACACTTTTGAAGTATTCAGTTGCACTGAAGAAATCCCGCCAATAATTGGACTTTGTCGCATACGTTTACATGAATTTGTAACGTCTTTAAAGCATAAAATCTAAGTTACACCGTCTAACGCCACGACTGACGTCGTTTTGCAGTAACAATTGACGTCAGCTAGTGCGCGCTTTCCACGCGTTTTAAAAACTGTGACTATATCGTTTTTTAGCATTGGCTCTATAGCCGAGGTGTGTTTGAAAATATATTGTGTATGTCCAATCATAGTCACGAAGGTTATTGCAAATAAATCACAGATTGGAAATTTGACTTTTTCACAAATGACTTTTTGGGAGATTTCATGATTTAACAGGACAGATCCTTTCGATAGTTCGTTATTCTGTGAGTCGTGACTTCTCGGAGGGTCGATGTACATCGCCAGGCGTTGATGTAATTTCACCTAATGTATATAATCATATCGTCCTTTGTATAAACGTACATTTGGACAAACAATGCAGACAATGACAAGATGCCGCAATATGCCTCGTTTCCCCTGTTGGCTTACACAATGTTCTTTTAGAATTCGAACAAAATGAAAAACTCTAACCAAAAACCCCTTATAAATTGTGTAACCAGTCTACCAGGGTTCATAGTGTTATCTTTCATGATAAACGATGCTATACTGTTTTGCAGCTGAAATAAGACGAACACATTTTCAGGAGAAAATGGCACGATAAGGGTAACATGATAACAAAACACACTATTTACAGTTTTATCACATATCATAAATATCAATCTTTGAGATCATTTCTGCTTTTTATGTAGGGAAGAAATGGTATATATTTCACAAATTTGTAACGCAGTAATCGTTTTGGTAGCAACGGTAGATACACCTCATATCCAGCGTCGTACAGTTCTGGGTCCAGCTTTACTTCAGTCTGGGATGTTAGTGGGGCTTGCCACGCAGTTATCCCCCTTTCATCTTTGCTCCCTGTAATTCACAGATATATATTTAGCCTGGCATGTACAAATGGAATAGAAAAAATTATAGCATATAATCACATGACGTCGCGTCTGGAAATGATATAAAGCCATGTTATAAAATCGATAAACAGATTTCGTAACGTTACATAATGACGTTCATTATAACGTTGCGCAAAAGATGGACAAACTCTTGACGTTTTCACACCAAAAAAACGATTTTAAATTAATTTTGATATCCTGTAATAAATATAATCTAACATTTATGCTTGTGTATAGTTGAATTTATTAAACAAGTTTGGAAAAGTGATAAAATGCTCGGCAAACCTCGCATTTTATCACTTTTCCTCAACTCATTTAATAAATGCAATTAAACTCGAGCACTCATGTAAGATCCTCTATTTTAACATACAATATAGTGATGAGAGATTAGGATTATGGTTGACTGTCACTGGCTGCTGATTGTTGTATCTCTTCCCTTGAGTGTGGACTGAGCTTCGTGCTTGGTCCTTAAATTGGCGAAAAAGTATGTGATTAAATATTACAGAAAACATGTCCAATCTTATTTCTGTTACTCGTTGTAACGGCTGTCCGTTCTAAGGCGATGGTTTCGTTCATGTTAATTCTTTGATTATTGCTCCTCTTATTGTTTGTGGTGTGTGAGTGTGTGTGGGGGGGGGGGGGGTGTTATGTCCTTGTTTTGTTATGATTTACTTAGTGTCGTTTTTAGTTTTGCAAGCATGTGTCTGGGAAGAGAGAGCTGGTTGCTTTTATTCGATTGCCTTCTGGATGTCATGTTGCTGTTATTATTGTTGCCTCTTTCTCGCAGTGCCGTAGGTTGGTCTGTAGTGTGTGATTGTGTTATTCCTGGTCATACTCACTACAAAAGAAAAACACTATTTAACATTTTTTCATTTATATCACGATGGCCATTTATCATATATTTTACAAAGATTACCAAGTCTACTTGGAAATCTTTCAGTTACGTAAATATACCAATAGATTAATAAAAGTAAGTAAGGGTGCAAAGATCAGGAATCGATAAATCAAGTACCACACCTGACCCAGGATACCAATGGGAAAGTGACACACTCACAGTAAGACACTAGAAACAAATGCAATAGGCCAGTCGTTTCCCAGCAGGTGACCACAAGGCACATATAAACAGGCGCGCACAAAGGCATAGCAAACACAAGACAGAAAAAAAACATAAAAGATCCACAAAGAAGTACTGCCTTGAAATGGTCAGTAAATTATTTTCCTGGTGGCTTAAACCGGTTTCACTGGGCCAACCTCACCCTTAATTCAGATATGGATCAAGACAATTAGATATTTGGTTTGCATGAAAGACCCCAAACTTATAAATGCATCATCTCCTAGAATATATAAATTAAGATATAACAAGGAGATAATGGTGCTGTCACATATTAACGGATAAGTTTAACGGACGCCGAACCAACAGAAAAATGCAAAAATGTTTATCCGGTGTTATCCGTTGATGAAAGTCGTCTCGGTGGCGATGAGGGTCTTCGTGGAACATGCAAGGAGAGCATAAAATGCACGAGTAAGGCATATCAAACGGACAAGCAACGGACAAAGATAGGTCAACTAACGGACTTTGCAGTATGAGTAACGGATGTATACGGGACAAACTGAATATGTACCGTATATGCGACGGACAAAACGTTCGTTGAACGATCACAGAACACACTTGACCAGTCAGGTGACGGATAGTATATCTTTCGTCAGTTGAGTCAAATTTGGGTGATAAAATCATGATGCCACCCAAAGGAAAGTAAACAAAAGCGCTGCAAAGGGCAGAGGAAGAGGGCATAGGCCCGGCTGGTTGGGAGAGGGTACTTGGATACTTTCATAAAAACATAGGCTTGGGCCATTTTTAATAGTTCATCTTTGAATTTCAATATTTTTGGGGGTTTCAGAAAGACAAATTATTTGTGTGAAAAATCGGATGGGGAGGGGCGTGCGGGTATGATGAAACTTTTGATATTTTTTTTTTGGTTGGGGGGAGGGGATGGGGGCATCGCACAACTGTCTGTTTTTTTTTTTGGAGTTATTTCTAAACATTCTATGGTTTTTCTTAAGGTCGAGATACAGAATTGAAATATTTTTGGGGGTTGCTAACTTTCAATTATTTTTGGGGGTATGCCTCATACTTCTGATATTTTTTTTTTGGGGGGGGTAACAGTTGATGCTTGGTCGAAGTCTACCTAGCAAGAAAATTTGAGTATACCCCACCTCATGGGGACGTAAGAAGACTGAAAGATCTCCATTTTCTACTCCTCTCATTAAATTCTGACTCTCACAGGATAGATCATGGTTTTGTGTTTCTGTTATGAATCTACTTTATTCTGAAACATCCTCCCATGTGAAGTTAAGAAACGAAATGAGTATGTGATATTGGGTCGTGGAGGGGTGGGATTGGAGTCGAATTTTGTTCCATAGAGAGATTTCGTCATTGTTTTGATCTCATAAACTACCATTTCGCATCTGTTATTTGAACGTTATATACGCGCTTCTTGTCCGTTTAACATACGTTACTCGTCTGTTTTAATCATTACATGTCCTGAAGTTGACCGTTTCACAACTCAGGTTAAATGGACATCTGCAGATACATACAGGGTATCGACAGGATGCCTGAAGCACGAGGACTGGACAAACCGCAAACTAACGCACAAGAAACGTTCATCCACCAGACATCTTTATCTGTTTGAAGTTTTGAACATGACAAAAACCTACCACGGATAAGACCGTACATAACGGATATTACCTGACACATAACGCATTTACCACATGAGGAGCTGACAAGAAACGCATGTGACAGACACGAACGGACAGAAAATTTTACTGTTCGTTATGCGTCCAATAGCGCTATCAGGTAAAGTGTGACAGTCGCTTAAAGCAGAGATAAGGATTCAACAGTAAATAAAACTGAATACCGCAGCAAAAGAAACCTAACAGGTAAACCCCCGTGGGCCCGACAAACAGCCAACGTATCAGGGCCCTACCATCTCATCAATAGATAAGTTTTTATGTCGGAACCGTCAAAGAGTCTCTAGAGTCCGACCCATTGGCATGCATTTAAAGAGGAAAGCAAGTTGCCGAACATGATTGGGTTGATCACCAAGTATGCAGTCTGTTGCAATACATTAATGTTATAGCCAATCATTAGATAATGGGAAATTATTTTGATGAACTGCGCTGAAAAATTACAATCTTCTTCAATTTATACATCAAGTCATCATAGAATTCAGGGTCCGAAAATCGTTGTCACAGGAGAGATTTCTGTCCAACTTGGAATTTAGATATCAAATCATTGTATCGTCTATAAAATTTAGAAAAGGTTTTGAGAAGTTTATGATACTGATAGCCCTGTTTAAGAATTTCTGAGTTAACAATTTATTGCGAGTGTTGAAGTCAGTAACATAGCCAGATGCTCTAGAAAAACGAATGAGTTGAGAGTAATAGACTCCCTAGGAAGTAGAGCGAGGATCATCACCATCTAAAAATGGGAAATTGACAATTTCGAAATCAAAGTCGTCACGTTTATCATAAATTTTGGTAGAAACAATATCATTAGAAATTGACAATTGCAAGTCTAAAAATGCCGCTTCAGTATTAGGGGTATTGGCTTTTATTAAGTAGTAGCTCTGAAGGGCATGTTTGACTTACCATATTGTCAAAATAAGCATTATTAATGTTTAAACTATTGTCCAAATATCTGGATGTAGTGTTAAACCCATCAATAACATCAGCCTGCATATCATCAGAAAGAGACACCATAAAGTCCCACTCATAACAAAACTGAAATAATCAGCAACCAGGGGAGCACAATTAGTGCCTATAGGAAATCCAACTACTTGTCTATACAGCTTGGTGCCAAATCGAATAAAAATGTTATCCAACAAAAAGGTCAGCGCATCACAAACATTTTGACATGACCATGCATGATATTTTTTAGGTTTTTCCGAATTAAAAAATGCATTTCTGTCATTACATGCAAGGTAAGGAGAGCTGTCTCTCTGGAAAGTTCTTCAATAAGATCAATAAGTTTATCTTTAATTAAATTATGAGGTAGAGCAGTGTAAAGTATAGAAAAATCATAAGTAGACATATTGGTCGCATTGATCTCTCATACACCTTTTCACAGTACTTGATAACATGTTCTTAACAGCTTTAAGACACGAAGTGAACAATTTAGAATGTTCTGTTGTCGCACAAGAACTCGAATTAGCAATAAATTTTGCTTTATATGGTTTTTATGGAGTAAAGGTAACCAGTACAACGTAGGAACCTTGTCTTGATTTTCTTTAGCTTTGACGCCGAAATGTAGGGCTGTATGACAACCATCTTAGTTAAGATGACGAAAAGAAGATTTAGTTTTAAGGGGTAAAATATGTGTATTACAAGAGTAAAATGAAATAGCAGTATCAATAATTTTAAAAATGTTAATCTTCCATTCCTTCAAGGCATAAGATTCAACATTTTCCTGTTTGCACCAACTATTACTAAAGTCATTTAAAGAAGCAGCGATCTATCTCTCTACTACATGTAGGGAAACCAATATTAGAGGGAAATCTATATCTAGGACCTTTAGAGATAATATTGCGAACTCTAGCGTCAGGAATGATATTTAGATTAACTGTAATCACATGCCCTGCAGAGGGGTATAAATGACTAGAATTTTGACAATCTCAGGAGTCAGGATATATTTGGAATATATGAAATCCCTAATTTATCCTTAAACTACTATGTAATCAATAAACTCCATACTTTTGTTAATGAATGAATTTTGATAAAATGTCGTTTATGGTTGACCTCAGAATTGATATAAAGACTAAGGAAATGTTGAACAAAGCACCTTGTAAGAAGTGCTGCTTTATATAATTTGTTTGCTCTATCGTAAACTTTATTAGCCTCTAAAGACTTTTTCTGCTGTACCTGGATTTGCCAAAGCCATATGATCAATATGGCATTGTTTTCCACTCTGGTTGAAAACACGTGCATACTTCAGTAAAACATGTGTTAAACAACAACTCTCTAAAAGACCAAAAATTGGTTTCAAGACAAATTATCGCTTAATGCAGGCCAAAAGTATTGCAGAATGCTCCATGAATGCTTCATCAAGCTAACAATTGTTATTAAGATCTTTGTTATGTCTAGTTTTTGAGTGGCCGTTTTACACAGGTTTTAATGTATTGAATGTTGCTTGTTTACAAGATAAATGGGAAGGAGTGTTGTAACTTATATTAAGCTTGGAAATGGTTAACCTACCCGGAACTGTGTTGTCTAAGAAAAATGCAATTACTGCTCCTGATAGATTTGGATTAGCTAGCAACATTTGAATAACCTGATTAAAAGACTCATTTCCTGAAAATAAAGAAATTTATACATATAAAATAGCAAGTTTCGAATTCGCCTTTAAGAATATGTATATTTCAACAAGTTAAAATAAATAAAAAGTTGATCAGATAATAAATTAAAACCATCAGTGACTGTCTGATTGAGTTCAAGGTCTTAAGAAACACTTAATTTTATTTCTATCTTATACATATTTAATTGTGGTTTTGTTGTATATTAATATTTATATACTTAAACGTTGAGACAATTTAATAGCAATTCAGAACTGGCATGCTATCAAAATTAAAACAATGATATTTTCAAAGCAGAATTAATCAAAATCGCTGTATGCTTTGAAATATTAATTATTTGAACTGTGGGTTTGAACAACCTGGCAAATCATTTACAAATATAAATGCTGCATATCTTACATTAAATACTGCTACAATGAATGAGTGTTGTAACATTTTGTTTGCTAGTTTGCTGTTAATGCTGTACGTCCCAGCTGATCTGCATGTTTTTGCTATTGTTTTTGCATTCAGCAAGCCCGTTTTCTCGCGATGAAACACAATTATTCTACAAACCTGGAATAAACTCTGGTTTATTTGCCTTAATGTAGGTTGGAATCATTAGGCCAAGTATCACAGATACACCAATTATAGCCATATTTCTAGACGATGCGAGTGAAATTACCTTTGAAATATAACAAAAATATTATTGAGATAGTCATAAGGTTAGAAATAAAAATGTGGTTGTCATATGTTCGAAAACGTCATTTTGAATTACTGGACCCCTTTTGTTAAAAATCTAAAAAATACATTTTGGTTTAGTTTATTAATATATTATTGCATAAAAAGGAAAATATTTCATCAATATTACATAAACACATGTATTTAATTTCAAGGTATTTAAAGCAATATATTTAACATGCTCTTGTTTACACTGTTAATTACAAAATTCTTGTAAGGCACCACCAATTTCAAAACGACGATTGGCGAGGTCTATATAATGAAATAATATTGATGGAGGCAGTGTATTGGTAACAGCCTTTATCGCATGATGTCGTGTTTGGGAGTAATAAATCGCCATGTATTCGAATCAATAAACCATTACTGTTACATACACCTATTTCAAATAGCGACCCCATTTCTCAAAATAACTATGCAACGGTCAAACGTTTTCTTTCCAAACATTTTATTTATATAAGCTATGTGATGAATCCATAACAACAATTAGTTCATCATGACAAAATCTAAACGTTCTCACGTCAAAATTGTTATTTCAAAGTAATGCCAATGCCATATATTACATAGAAGCATACATTTGTGCTTCTGTATTAATTAATTTATTAAACTCTTTTAAAAAAAAATAAAATGCTCGGCATGCCTCACATTTTATATTTTCCCCCAATTCTTTCAATAAACTAAATAATACATCATTTATATACAACATTGTACCATGATATACATGGCATTTCAGCAGGGTCTGCACTGTTTGCTAAAACAAAATAAGTCTTCAGAGAAAGAAGTACAATTGCTTGGGAAAATTATAACCTGTGACCCCTCAATAAATGCATTTGACCATACTGACTTAGCTGTATCAAACTTTATCTAGAGGAACACTAATTACGCAGCATGTAAACAAATACTAAGAATAACATCTAAACTTGCAACGTGCAAACTATCTCTTACCTGTAAGTTAGACAAGACGACACCAAGGAAATTGCTGAACATAACAAGTGCAGCCCCACCAAGTACTGGATATGGTATTGTGATAAACACTGCAGAAAACTTGCCCACTATTCCAAATATTATATATAGAATTCCTGTACAAATAAACACCTGGCGACTGGCTGACTGAAAAAAAAAATACCAAAGCAACTCATGTTTTAATCCTTTGTACAATGGAAACTCATAGATGGGTACTTTGACATACAAGTAGTTTAAATTTTTTTATGATTACATTGCAGACTCTCATGTATAGTGATTGTAATTATCGTTGTCATATTTATTAGACGTATCACATGAATAGTCAAGGATTGTAAATTACCACCAACAACAAACATAAATGGTTAGTGTAGGCTAAATATAATCAGACACTCATATTTTGAGTCCAGTTTTTTTTATACAGGACGTTGTGTCATTTTTAGAATTGTAACCATTATACCTGAAGGGGTTGGTTACTTTGATGTAATTGCATTTTTTATATTTACATGTGTTACTTCTTTTATCTGTGTTTTTTTAATGTTTTAACAATTGTTAAAGTCTAGGGTGAATGTTTGTTGACCAATAAAATTGAATAAAGCCCCCACTTCCACCCACCCCGTGGCTGTGGTTGCTGTCCGTTCTTAGGCGGCGATTCTGTTGTAGTTTATTGTTGCTCCCATAGTGTGTGTGTATATATCCTTGTTTGGTTATATATTACGTTGTGTCCTCTCTAGTTATGCAATCAAAGCTGGTTGCTTCACTTTCATTGTCGTCTTGGTGTCATGTGTCTGTTAGTATTTACTTCTTCCTCACAGCGTTGTGGGTTTGTCTGCAGTGTGTGATTGTGACATGCATCAGTTACCTCTTCTATTTACTGCATTGTTGCATGCAGACCTGATAAACGTTGCCTATCTCACGCATGTGCCTTCATCAGGTCATTATGACGTTACACTTTTTGGATGACGTCGTCCATGGCGTTGAATCGATACTAATGTTGATTACTACGTCATAATCGCTACAAAAGTTAACCAACTTGTAAACTGATAAATAGAATACCAGATTCGCGTCGTTTGATAAGTCTCGCGATTCAAAGCCTTGCCTGGTAAACTTGATATCAAAATACACTTTGGTTATCTTTGACATGCCTGTTACAAATCTTAAACAAGGCCGGTTAGTTAATTTTTCTTAAATATCACCACCAACAACAATACATGATCAGTGTAGGTTAACTTTAATCAAATTTTCATATTAAGTGAGTAATATTATAGCCATGGTTTTTAAAAGTCTTAACATGCCCTGCTAGATATTGATTCTTAATTATCACAAGCAAAAATAATGCATGGTCAGTGTAGGCCAACTATTATCAGGCTTTCATAATAAGTGAGCAATATCATTGCCAGGTTTGTTAAAAGTCTGAACGTGGCATGCTAGCTAACGATTCTTAATTTTCCAAAGAAAAATCTATGCATGGTCAGTGTAGGACAACTATTATCAGACTTTCATAAAAAGTGAGTAATATCATAGCCATGTTTGTTAAAAGTCTTAAAGATCCACTGAAAAGGTAAAAAGTTGTTTAAACAAATATTTCAGACAATAGAAGTTGTAGTGAGAAAAAGATTGCACAAAAACGCATCAAAACTTCCTATCAATTCAAAAATGATGCATTTTTAAAATTTTGGACTGGAAGTTATTTCCTAAAACTAAAAACAGATTCTATCCCACAAGGCATCATCCTGTGATGTCATATGAAGTTTGGATTTATTTTATAAATTTAATTGTTTGCAAATGCAAAGAAGTTGTCAAACTTTGATATGCTTTTTCTTCGAAAAAACGAAACTGGTCTCGCATAATTGGTTTTGTGTATGTTAAATTTCATTTAATTAAAATTTTATGCTTCAAATTATTATTTTAATAAAAATTCAAAATCATTTTAACCCTGTTTTCTAATTTCAAATTATAAAACTATTATTAAAAAAGATAATCCAAAATATTGGTTTATTATGATTTTTTTTTAAATTTCAAACCAAACATTTTAAAATTAAAATTTTCTCGCATTTTACTCAAACTTAAAAAAAGCCTGTTTGAAAATTCAAATTGGCATAATTTTGTATTTATTGGAATTTTTATGCGGTTTTCAGCATTTTGTTGCATTCAGATAAGTTGTTTTGCTTCAGTACATTTCTAAAACCTTTTTCATATGACCTTTACCATGGCCTGCTACAATGTTGCTAATGATGTGTTTAATCTAACTTGCATAAATAGTAAGTATTTCCATAACGAAGCTGGTAAGTAAATATTTCTGAGTAATCACCACCAACAACAATACATGATCAGTGAAGGCCAACTGTATTCAGAGTTGGATATTTTCGACAGGCTAAATTAATATTTACAATCAAACATTCTGTAATATCCAAATCACATTTAGTTAATTTAGCTTTTATTGTATGCTCATGCAAATTGTAAACTTTAATCGATAACATATGGATGGTTGAAAAATAGCCTGTTGTGACTATCTTGTTTGTTACTATATATAACAAAGCCTAATATCGATGTGTGATTTATTATTTTACTAAATATCAGCAACAGCATATATGTTAATATAGCCTTCAATTCGGATATAAACAGCCACTGGAATTGTTTGCCTTATCAGTTTTTTGGCAAAGTCACATTGCAATATTAGATGATATATAGAGGTGACTAATGCCTGTTGTAATAGACAAAATTGAGTAAATTCTACAACTTTAAACCTATAAGTATATAAAGACCTAGACAATATTGGAACACAAAGGTCGAAATCACTATGTGGTTTTGCACAAGCCCAAGGGGAAAATAAATTTCAATGGGGATTTTTCAAGCCTACACTTCAGGATTATTGGATTCCTCTCCACAAGGAGAATGTCAATTTGGGCTTTATATAGATAATATGAGCCGCGACATGAGATATCCAACAATGTGGTATGTTCGACCAGCAAGGCCTAGTTGCTTGAGTATTCTACTGACTGAACACCATTTGGAGTGTCTAAGCTTAAAAGGAGGATATAGAGGCTCGTCCGAGTCTACTCTTGTCAAAATGTCAAATTGATGGAAATCTCATGCTGTGGCTCATATGTTTATGTTACTTACCTTTGTAACAGAAATTGCACCAATATTGCCACCATACGTTGAAGTCGCATGGCCACAACCCACAGCTCCAGATAGAAAGCTGCACAGTCCCTCTATAAATATACCTCTATTGACTGCATGTGCAGGTGGAACTGGTACTCGGCAAGCTCTTGCACAAGCAAAGTAATCTCCAATGGAATCCAGGATTGAGATAATGGTTGCAATAAAACATGCTACGAAGGCCGAGAAACTAAATGAGATGTTCCCATATTGTCCTGAAATAAAAACTTAAGGTGTACCACTGTATCGTAGTGCCAAATGCAAACACTGTCAATGATCAAAGATTTCAAACACTTTGTCAACAAAATATTGGTTTTCAGGGCTGGATTTCAAAACATGCTTGTTGGAATAGCAAACTGAGAAGACCCTAATTAGACAGTCTGGTCTTGGTCTGCGCTGTTTGCGAAGGTCGTTACGGCAAGCATTTAGTGTTAGAAATTTTAGTAAATCTCCCGCAAACACCATTGATAAGAATGATCGCGGATCTGTTGTCATAGTACTAATAAAAACGGTCCTGTCGAGTGTATCGATGTCTTGCCTTTATTGCGCTGCTGCCCTTGGTGTTCTTAGTAATTTAATGCAAGAAATTTGTCAGTGCCGCATAAATGACATTGGTGCTGTAACAACGAAACTATGAAAATGATGACACTTACTTGATTATTTTGACATCTTAATGTACACTTTAGAGTAAAAATTACAAGATGTAATGAGGTTTTCCTATTGTAGTCCTTATAATTCAAAACACATGTGAGTATGATCAGGAAATACCATAATCATTTCACAATAACCAGCCCATGGTACCAAGAGTAAGCAATACAAAAACACATATAGACCAGACAAAATAACCTATCGCTGACCTTTATGCATGGCTAAATAAAAGTGAGATGATGCAGTTTAAATTAAGAATCGCCAGCGAATCTTACCTTGTCAGGAAGTTTCTATAAATTTAGTGAATCGAGTTACAGTACATACGTTATTGACAACCATTTAACGTATCTCATCTGCATAAGGTGTGTCGTTATAAATTTTTCACGATAAAATGCATGGGTGACACGATCTTCTCATTGTTTTTTTACCACGTGCAATCTCATTCAACATCGTACGTTTTCTCACATACAAAATAACCGAAAAACATCTAATCACTTTTTATCTTCCAAAGCTAATATAATCATTTAAATATTTCCGAGACATTTGAAAAGGAGCAGAGCACAGGGTCAGATCCTTTTGAACCAGACCGCTATCAATTGAAGAAAAACAACTACAGTATATGAAAAGGAAACTAAGTATAATAAAACTATAAGTAATCATAGGGTTTGAAACACTGACTGTTCGGAAAACTATATAGGGACTAAAAGTTGTCTCCCTTACCACTTGAGCTAAGTACACGTCAATAATTTGTGAACGGGGCAGATAGATACACGTTCTCGTATAAAGGATACCAAAGTATCCAGACGCTATAATATTAGAAATGCGACAGAGTGTGAAACTATGCTAATAGAGGTCAGTAACATCAGGTGAATTTGTCTGGACTATGCAAAAGTGAGGACTACCTATATACGTGTAGCCAATTTATAAACCATACCTGGATATGGAAAATTGAACCAAGGGCTGTCAGTTATTACTGATGAGCGTGCGTCTGTTCGAGTATTATAACTTATATGGTTAGGATCATCTGTGATGACACCAGCAGTCGTGAGAATAGCACAAAGAGCCCAGTTAAACAAAATTGATATTAAGATCTGAAATAATAAATATGACAGAAGTTAGTTAGATTGTTAATAAATTTGAAATCATTTACTGCAAACCACGTAATATTTGCGGTATATATATGATCAGAAAGTTAGAAAATCAAAAAAGTTTGCAAACATGGCATGATGAGCTTATCACAAATCTGGGTTGCTTTCATCTTTTAAATAAGCCATTGTTTAGAACACGTTTTATCAAGTAGTTTAATGATTTGTATATATAATAATTGGCATGTTGCTGACTTCAACACTCAATATAAATTGTTCACTCAGAAACTTCTTGAACAAGGCTATCGGTATCATAAACTTTGCAAAACCTTATAAATTTTATCGCCGATAGTATGATTTGATATCTAAATATCATGTTGGACTTAAATCTCTTTTGCGCCAAGAACTGTCAGAACCGGAGTTCTATGGTGACTCAATGTATAGGTTGAAGAAGATTGTTGACTCTTATAATTTTTCAACGCAGTTTATTAAAATAATTTCTCCTTATAAAAAGATTGGCTATAACAGTAATGTATTGCAAGAGACTGCATGCTTGGTGGTCAACCCAATCACGGTTGGCAACCTTGCTTTCCTCTTTTATTGCAAGCCAGCGGGTCGGACCTCGAACTCTATGACGGTTCCCACTTGGAGCTTATCTATATATGAGATGGTTGGGGCCTGATGCTTTGGCTGTTGTCAGGCTGTTGGATTTCTTTTGCTCTGAGATTCAGTTTTATGTTCTGTTGATTCCTTATCTTTGCTTTATCTCCTTTTTATATCTTGATTTGTATGTTCTAGGAGATAATTCATGGATAACTTAGGGATCTTTTGTGCAAACCAATCATCTATGTGTCTTGATCCATATCTGAACTAAGGCTGAGGTTGGTGCTGTGAATCTAGTCTAAACGTTCCAGTAAAAACATTTTACTGACCGTTCCAAGTAGGTGCTTCTTTTGTGGATCATTTTTATTATTGATGTTTCGTGTTTGTGGTCACCTGCGTGGAAAGGGCTAACCTCTTGGCTCTCATGTGTGTGATATTTTATTGTGCTTTTATCACTTTCCCGTATGGTGTCCTGGGTCAGGTGTGATACTTGATTGCATCGATTTCTGATCTTTGCCTCCTTACTTACTTTAAATTAGTAAATGGTAACATTTGAGACTCCAATGAGGATTGCATTTCCATAGGCATTGGTAAAATGACTTACAGAAAATACTTGATGAAAAGGATACCAGATGATTCTAAATCCCAAAGATGGTGTCCATACTGGTACCGGCATGAGGCGCTTTGCAAGGTACAACGACAAGACTACAGCAACACCAGCTGTTCTGCAATTAAGTAACAACATTTAGAGGATCTTACATGAGTGCTTATGTTTTATTGAATTTCTTAAACGAGTTGGGGAAAAAAGATAAAATGCGGGGCTTGCCGAGCATTTTATCTCTTTTTCGCAACGAGCTTAGTAAATTAAAAAATACAAGAGCACGAATGTTAGATTATATTTATCATATGACAAGTACTCTGAAATCTCATCTCTGGCGTTAAATCGATATTAGTTTGTCATTATGTGCGCAACGTTGCTACGGACGTCAAAACGTGTCCCGTAAATCTATAAACCACTAGTGGTTTATCGATTTTATTGCATAGCGTTATTTCACTCCCAGACGCGACGTCATATGATAAAACACAACAAGATATGGGTTATGGGAAAACCTGACTTTGTTGCATGCGAACAACAAAGGCGCAAACCAACCTGCACATCTGCACAGTCTGATCAGCGCCTTTATCATTCGCTATCTGGAATGAAAAGTAGTCAAACTTGCTTCCATTCAAATAAATCAATATTCAAACTAGTACAAAGTGGATGAGCAAGCTGGTGTTTTCCCCCAGTGTTTTGTCAACAAAGACACCTCTGTGCATAATTTATCATTTTACACGAACTAAACAGGCCTAAGTAAGCGGAGTAATCTATTGGAACAAGCTCTGGCCGCTGGAAGCATCTCCAATCGTATTTTCTCGATCATTTGTTTAAACAATTCTCATCATTGTATTTTGTACCTGATAGGTGATACAGCGTGCTTGTTCAATCAGGACTATAGTGTTTCCAGGACTTAAGTGACCCCCGTTTTTTGCTAATTATTCTTTAATTGTGATTTTAATTGAAAAATTAATTAGAGAAATGAATTTAGATATATACCGCGTAATTGAATCTTTTTTTACCACATAAATATGAGTTTTTGTATAGACTGGGATTAGATGTAATTTTGGGGTGTTTTTGCTGCTCTTCTTTGAATTAGTCCCCAAGTGAACCTAGCGATATAAATAAAACATGGCTTATACAGGTCAGTGGAGGTAATTCGTCAGTCCCACAGATAAGAGTGCGTAACAAAAATTATTTTTCCAATTTCTCAACCAAAAATATGTTGTGTATACTCAAAACAACCGTCTCGATGATATGGTTCTTTTGAGCACCCAAAACAAGTGTTTAAACAGATGAAGACAATCGCTACTTCACGCTAAAATTGCATAACTGGACCAGTTTTCGTGCATTAAGCTATGATTCAATGCTTATACTGACTCATAAACTTCACTGTACATCTAAAGTAGATGCATTGAATTGGCATGTGTTAAAAATGATTCAACTAACAAGGTTGTCTGAACCTTAAATAATGGCTGAATTTTCTTTCGAGATAATTGTTTCCTAAAATATGTATTTAAGGAGTACAAGTAGGCTATCAAACAGTATGGATCAAGATAATGCCCAACATTTTTTAACTTGTACTTGCCTTCGGCTGTTGACAAATTTTATCAGCGAAATAGCTTTAGCAGGCAAATATTTGATGCTCTTTAAGTTTAATGTATATCCCCTATTTCTCGTCAACTCTCTAATTTGCTTGAATTATTGTCATAAACTCTTTACTTACTAGTGTCGTCTGCTGATTACCTTTGCATATAATTTGGACCCAGATCAGGCTGACAAAACGTCAGGCATGCTCTGGATCCAAACTGCTTGGCAGTCTATTGATATTCCCAAAAGATCATTTTAGAAAAAAAAAAACAAGTACCAAACTGATTTTGAAAAAAAACAGCAGACGACAAAACCATGACAAATTACCTCGTAGGCAAAAATAGTCAATAATGCTATAGTCATGTACATGCATGTTTCATGCTTAAGTCTTATATTTGCCTGCTTTCAATACAACACGGTCTAGGACCCTATAGACTTTTACAATTGCGTGCGTGCGTGTGTGTGTCAAAATGATGACGAGTGAGGTTTGCGTAATAGATTTTCGTTGAATCATCGGATATAGATATTCTTGTAGGCTAGTACATATCATCATAGCAATGCTAATATACCACGTGTATCTATTGGGGTACACATAGCTTTATTCACAGGGAAAAACAACTAAGTTATTCTTTTGTACAGGGGACTTGGGCTTCAGTTACAAATAAGGGCGTCTCCCAAAAAGAAGTTTTAGTTACGCGCTGTGCATTTAAATCCACATGCAAAGTGCCGTTCTTCTAAGTTCAATTTAAAGCTGTTTAAAAAAAAGAAAAACGGGGGTCACTTAAAACCTGGAAACACATTAGCGTACCAGAACTGTACTTTTCTGCACAGAGGTGTCTTTGTTGACAAAAGCTGGGGGAAAAAACTTCCTATTTGACTCGTTTATGAGATTCATATAGAAACTTCTTAGATTTCAACAGATTTTTGGGCCACACACAAAGAGAAACTATTTCTACACGGAATAGCATCGCTATAATTAACTATCTGTCGCTTGATACTTCGGTTTTTTGTTCATCCTACCTTTGTTTATACTTTTTACCTTTGGAGTGATCTCGAAAGTTCCGGATGTGTCGTTGGAATAAAATACCGATATCTCCTTTTGGAGCTCGTTCCGCTGCTTACCACCCGTGCACTAGGTGAACAACAAACAAAAGTACCATTCAGCGGCAGTCAGTGTTCCTTATGATACATGTGTTTTTATTCGAAGAAAAAAGGTCGAATATGAAATTTTAGTCCAGAAGATAAAAGCCGACTAACGTAGGATCAGATAAGTCTGCACATCTGTGCAGCTTACTCTGAGAAGTCAGTGCCTGACACGTGTCTGGCTATCAGGGAGATTAAGATTCCAATATGCTTACTGTATGGTTATGGATGCATGAGCGTTTAACTAAACGTATGCTAATATTTCGTCCTCCTGAATTTATTAGCAAAGAGTGCTAACGCTGATAAAGTCATGCAAATGGCGGCAGTACGTAACAATTCACAAATATCGTTTAACCCTTGTCCTGCTGAGCCCGGATATATCCTTTTTGCAAACAGTGTAAATCTATTATAGATGAACCATCTGATCAATATGCACCTAATTTCCACTCTATAGGTCAAAACATGCTTACAGCTGGGATGCAGCAGGTTCATAGAATAAGAAATGGGTAGAGAAGTGTAGTTCATACAAATATTCAGCATGACAAGGGTTAGTATAGACTTACGACAGAGCTATACCCCAGTTGACTTGTACGAGATTGAGCATAGCGTCTACAAGCAGGATCGTGATCAACACCATACAAGGGACAACAGTTATTGGTCCGATATATTTCAGCAGTACTCCAATTAGACCGGTAAACCCAAAAAGTGCATGAAGAAGTCCAGCTACCATGAGACTTCCTGAAAGCTAGAATAATTTACACAAAATTTATCAATTTGTCAATCTATAGCAAATACATTCTTGTACACCGAAAAAGGATATCTGATATTTTATCATTATCTTAACCATGCTACCTTACCCAGGACGTCAAGTAACGCCATCATGTGAAATTGCATCTAAGCGTATTTAGGGATATCTGGAAGGTTATTTTAAAATAAATAAAAAAAATATATAAAAAAAAACAGTGGTGAGAAAGAAACGATCACCGTTTGTCACCAAACGGCGATCCGAGGGCCGGATTTTCCTATCCTACCCTCAAATTCACATAAACTCTTATAATCTTGTACACTGGATAAGGATATCTGATATTTTATCCTGGGTGGTCAGAAAATCTTATTTTACCCATATTATCTTACCCAGGCTGTCACAAGAGGGCTGTTCATTGGTTGTACATGGTCGTCAAGTGACGTCAATGTTTAGTCAAAGTGACGTCATCTTGTGATATTGCATCTCAGCAGTCAATAGTGAACAAGAAAAAGAATCCATTATTCGTGTTAGAATGTGATAAAAAATCCCTCCCTCGCGATCACCGATTGTCATCACTCAATAAGCCTTGTGATGCAAATCGGTAATCCTCCGGATGGATTGTTCTATCCCATGATATATTCTTTTATAAGATACAAAGTGATGAACTACAGGAAAATATTGATTAAATATAATGTATATATTAAAACAGCTGTATTTCATAGCCGTGAAAATATAAAAAAGTCGTATTTCACAGCCGTGAAAATATAAGTTGTATTTCACGAGTGAAATTGGATGTCCTCTGCTTTCTCCATTGACTTCCTTGAGCCCACTTCAGAATTTCGAACGCCCGTAACTTTCTTATTAGTGGACAAAAGCGTAAAATGTGGATATTCACTACCTTAGTTGGATCGTAAGGAAGTTTTTTGTAGTAAAATTGTCGGATTTGCTGAAATATTCCCTTTTTTACTCCTGCTCTTGTGTTTTTCCCGACATCCCAGCAGGCACACATCGTTGATTCAACATTGATTCAACGTCATTATGTTGAATCAACGTTGGATCTATGTTGAGTCAACAACGTGTGGCTGCTGGGATTGCACATTATGCAACGTCATCATTATTATGAAGTAATGTGTGAACGTGTTTGACGTCATTTAGTGCAAAAAATCGGTCATGCTTAAAAGTGTAAATATATGAAAAAGAAAACTCAAAATTTTGACATGGTTATGCCATTTATTTCATCTCGTGGAGCGAGAAAATGTAAATTTCATTCGTGGCTTTGCCACTCATAACATATGCATTTTTGCTTCACCCGATGAAACAAATAGCATATTAATTCCAAAAAATTGAACATCCTCTATATATTCAATGAGATCAGTAAAATATATTTAAGCCTCCCAGTGGATGTAGCTGCTGTCTCAGGAGCATCAGGGTGTTTTTATACATGTAGCATATAATGCTTTTGCGAAGTTACATGTAGGTCATCGAAAATTGACAGGATGTTGTTAATATCAATAATGAAAATATATAAATGAAAATATATACTAAACATTTGGTAACACATCTTCACTATTTACTCACTTCTTCTTTTATGTGTATGTCTTTTTATCATTTACATCTAATAATAACTGCATTGTTATGCTGCACGTTGACCTGATACACGTTGCCTATCTCATAACATGTGCTTTTATCAGGTCATCATGACGTTGCACTTTTTAAATGACTTCAATGACATTGAATTGGCACGAAATAATCGCGAGTTTGAAGGACGAACCAACTGGTTAACTGATAAATAAAATCTCAGAGGTGGGTAACAAGAATGTTTTCGTTAATTAAAACTAACGATGGCGTTACGATGACAATAGCAAATGAATAGCGAAGATATAATGATTACGACAGACATGTAACAATATCGATTCGTTAGCTCGTCGTTAGTAGGTGTTTCGTTGGTTAAGCAACGAAGTTGTGTAAAAGGATTTTTTTACACCTTTACTTTAAAATGCGGAAAATATGAAGCCATAAGGCCTAGAGCCTTGATATTTGGTATGTTGCATTATCTAGCAAACCTGTACCAACCGTGTTTAAAATATGCCCCTGGAGTCAAAATAGGCCCTCCCTGAGACTCATATGTTTTACATGGCTTATATACGGAAAACGTGAAACATCTTCTTGTCTGAAACAACAAGGCCTTGAGTCTTGATATTTGGTATGTATCATCAGCTAGTAGACTTGTACCTAGTTTGTTTATATTATGCCCCTGTGGCCAAAAATAGGCCCGCCCTGGAACCCATATGTTTTCTATGGGTTTATATAGGGAAAAAGAGAAAAATCTTCTTGTCTAAAACCACAAAGCATAGAGTCTTGATATTTGGTATGTAGCATCATCTAGTAGACCTCTACCAAGTTTGTTCAAATAATGCTCTGGAGCCACAAAAATGGTAGGTCACCTATTTTAACAAAAGCTAAAATAGGGAAAACATAAAAAAACGTATTGTCTGAAACCACAAGGCCCTCTCTAACTCTCCGCTGAACTATCTTGTTGAAAATACTTTAATAACTGTTTTAATTTTATGCTCTGTTTGATTATCTATCTACACTATTTGCAAATTGTATTAAACAATGCTGATACACTGTTTGTGCCTCTTACTACAATAATAGATAACCACCTTGTTTGACTCTATTACTACAATGAAACACAGATGGTTTACTTTCAATTGTCTGTTTGACAATCGTACTACAATCATGCCGATTGGTTTGGTTTAATGCCCTGCTTGTCTCTCTTACTACAAGTATAAAAGGTACCTTAGTTTTATACCCTGTTGACCCTCTTACTACATCAATACACCGTTTGCCTCTCTTACTGCAATATTGCACAAAATGTTTAGCTATTAACCCTGTTTGTTTCTCTTACAATGTACTACAATAATGCATACATGTTTTAGTTTAATACGTGCTTGACAGTCGTCTTGCTTAAATTATTAGCAAAAATCTTACGGATTTGGTGTACGAAATATGTTATTTTTCTCTGTATGAACATCTATCTTTGGTTCTGCTACTAAAATGGTTGACAAAATCTATTGGATTAATCTAAAACTCTATTTGACAATCTTGCAATAATGATCAGATGAAATTAAAAGTTTAACACTTTATTAGATTGTTTTGCCGTACTTCATCTCAGCCGGCTTATGATTTTGATTAGTATCGCGAGTGGGTGCGAGCAATGAAGGCTCTAGCGAGCTTTTGTTGTTCGCCTAAGGGATAAATATCAAAATATCATAGTGAGCTTTCGTTGTTCGCATTAGCGATTAATACGGAATTCTCATATATTCGTTTGTTTGTTTGTTTATTTGTTTTGTGCTTAACGACGCATCAACCCTTGTAGGTCATTAGCGTCAGACGGTATTAAACTAAACATGATGTGGATGGAAAAAAGTAAACATTTGTATAATAAAATAAAAGGAATGATGATGATGATGATGATGATGATGATGATGATGATGATGATGATGATGATGATGATGATGAGTTTGTATAATGATAGTTATTTGCAGTACGATTGTTGACACGAGAGACCACGTACGATATCTGACAGTTTCAAAGAGCTATTCAGATAACTGTACATGTTCTTTAACTGAACAGAATACAACATTAAAGAATCTGTAGTATGGTCTGATACAAAAGTAAAAAAAAAACATGATTTTAAACATTGCAATTTAAGTTTTTAAAGAGATTTATTTCTTTTAAAATGTCATAATACTGTCAATATGTGTATCTTGAAATAACTGTTTCATGTTATCAACATGGAAGCAATTATTTCTTACTTGTGCAACGTCGCCACATTCCAAAAGGAAGTGACGTACTGTGAATGGTGCATCGCAACCAACACATTGTGGCTGCTCTTCACCTTTCAGTAAGTATGAATGAGTGACTCTTGTATGACCTATGTGGAGTCTAGTTAAAACGAATTCTTCTTTTCTAATGTTTCGAACAACTGATTGATATTCACCAATTGTTGGTTTTATCTCAAGAAGTTTATTTCCAATGCTGTTATTCCATAAAGTTTTCCATTCTTCCAAGATATATTTATTGATAGATGGCTTAAAATTGGAAAATAGAATCTTAAAAGAAGTTGGTTTTAATAAAAGCGATTTTTTGCTTGCTGACCTACCATCTCATTCCCTAGAATGCCTGTTTGACTAGGAATCAAACAGAGAACAATTTCTTTTTTCGCTAAAAACTCGTGGCATTTTTCTAAAAGTTTCTGAAACTGTGGCTTCTTTGAACTGGTATGGTTCATAGCTTTCAATACAGAAAGCTTGTCGGAAAATATAATAAATTTATTGTTAGTGTCATTAGTTCTTATAAAATCCAAGGCTAGATCAGCTGCGTTGGCTTCAGCAGTGAAAATTGATGAGTCGTCGGGTATATGTTGCATATAACTATGGTTGCCTGATATAACAGCACAACCAACCTTTGAGTCTTCCTTTGACCAATCAGTATAAACTTGTTGATAATTCTTACAACAGCTTTGCAGCCGTCTGAAATCATCCTTTAATTTATGTGTATTTGATTCAGATTTTTCCCGGAGTGTAAATCGAAAAGTATGTCAGGTTGTTTTACACACCAAGCTGGAATATTTGGTGTAAAATGTTTTTCACTATATTGTGGTTTGATATTGGCAACTTCTAAGAGTGGTGAAATTCTGATGCCAAATGGTTTAATAGCTTTAGGCTTTTGTTCATATAAATCAACATAATCAGGTGGGAATGTAACTTCATGAGCAGGATGTGATGGGTTAGCCACAAGTCTTATAGCATATTGCAAAGAGAGTTTCTCTCTTCGTGAGTATAATGATGGTTCATCTGTTTCCACATAGAGCTTAGCAACAGGAAAACGTCTCAAAGCCCCTAAAGCTAATATAAGTCCTTGAATATGTATAGGATCAAGCATTTGAAGATATAATTTTCGTGCAGAGCCATATATAATACAGCCATAGTCTAATTTTGACCTGACTAGAGACCCATAAAGCTTGAGAAGTGTAGTTTGGTCTGCACCACAAGAAGTATGGAAAAGCACTTTAAAAGTTTCAATGCTTTTAAACATTTAGCTTTGAGATATTTAATATGTGGTATAAAACTGTGTTTTCTATTAAATAAAATGCCAAGGAAATTTAGATTCCTCAACAACTGGAATAGGTGATCAATATAAATGTAAAACAGGATCATCATGTTGCCTGCGCAGCTGACAAAAATGTACACACTGTGTTTTAGATTTGGAAAACTTAAAGCCATTGCTTGTTGCCCAATTTCCAATCTTATTCAAATTTTGTTGCAGTTGACGTTCAATCGTCCCCATGCTTTATGAACGATGACAGATACAGAAGTCATCAGCATATAATGAGCAATCAGTAAGATTACCTAAACATTTTACAATATCATTAATTTTGATATTAAAAAGTATTGTAGACAGAACACCCCCTTGAGGTACACCTTGCTCCTGGTCATAATAGTCAGACAGAGAGGAGCCAACCCTAACTTGCATGGTGCTGTCTGCAAGGAAGTTTTCAATGAATGTAGGAAGCCTAACTCTTAATCCTAGTCTGTGGATATATTTTAAAATGCAGTATCTCCATGTAGTATCATAAGCTTTTTTCCAAATCAAAAAACACAGCGACTACATGTTCTTTTTTAATAAAAGCATCACGTATGAAAGTTTTCAATCTAACTAAATTATCAGATGTAGTGTGGTCAGATCTGAAACCAGACGGAACCGCGATATATGTTAAACACCTGAAAGATTCATCCTCCATGCTCCCCACCACTATGGAGCCCAAAAAGGGAGCACTTTAATGGAGTGGATTTCCGACCTCCAGTGCTAGAGATACATAGAAGGTATACTTGCACAAATAGAATCTGCACAATTGTCCCGTTTTAGCCACTGCCTTCTAGGATTGTTTTATAAAAGAAAGAAAATATAAGATAATGGACACATGGTCGGCATCAGAACGATACTATAGAACGAATATATAAGAAGTATTTTTTTTACATTTTCAGAACCCTGGGGCTCAGCATGACAAAGCAGATTAGAAAAACCGGGCCTTGTTTCTACCTCAGTCTACCCCGTCAAAGAGGCCAAAGAGACGTGTTGAGTCATACAGACTTTCAAAACGTCCTTATTCTGCATGCTCTCATTCTCCAGACCATCCCCTTCGAGTTACCGAGAAGCCACCCACAGCAAACTGGTGGGCCCTACTTTAAGCACTCCCAGAGAAGACAAGTAATACAATCAATATCGTCATCCGTGTGAAGTTTGCCCCAGAGACCACAGCAAGGTGGTAGGGACTCTCCAGGGAAATTCTCATATGGTGGCTCAGATAATGATAAAATGAACTCACCGCTCCGACATTTCCAAGTATCCTTTCCATCTCGACATCAGTGACGTCAGTCATGTTGTTTGTACCATTGGTAGATAATACTGAAATTATGTGTAGGGTAAAGTTGGGTAAAATCGGACAGTCGGCTAAATTCGGACAGCGACCTTGATTGTTTCATACTTCAATTATTGGAATAAAAAATAAATTAACTAAGCAAGCAGTGAAAATCCTGATGAGACGGCTCATAAGGAGCCGTCTCATCTGGATATCCACTGTTTGCAAATGTATGTCCGAATTTACTTGATGTCCGAAGTTACCCGACTTTACCCTAGTACATGTAAGTCAATGAGCGCAGTGGCTCAGTGATAGAATGTTAGACTTGATATACTGAAGAGACGATAGTTCGAGACTCGCTGGAGGCACTGTGTTGTCTCTTTGAGCAAGACACTCCATCCTCTGTTTAGGTCTGGTACAACCCAGGAAGGCAGGAAACATGACTGAATAGTGTTGACTGGGACGAAAAGCATCAACACAAACCATATGAATAAATATGCGTCGCTTCTCACAGATTTACAAATAATTTTGTTATTATATGTAGGAAGTGAATAACCCAATTGTACGTCGATGCCAAATATGGATACCTGTCCTTCAAGAAAAGTTTTGATGTAATATATAAATGTACACTACGTCAAAGTAGAAAACAAACCCTTTAAAATTCAGTTTTACACCGATAAAACGTTACAGTTTCGACTACCACCATAGGCGGATAAAAATGAAAAATGACCCTTTCGTCAACTTGCATGGACCTTGCTAAAATGTTTTAGGATTTATTCCTCTACTGCGCAATTGCCCAGTTTATAAATATTTCTTCAGCATATCATTTTGCCAACACAAAGGTCAATGTTTATATCCGATTTCTAGAGTTTGTTTCCATTTCTAAAATTTTGACATTCTTAAAATTCTCAATACGTTACAGACAATGCATGAGCTAACGATATACATTTTTCATTCAATAAAATGTCTGAATGATTAGGTTGCTATGAATTGTAGTATGCTCAGTCGCCCTGTACTATCATCCCGTTTAACTCTTAAATATTATTCCAGTCGATTGATATGCCTATGTGTCTAGAACGCAGTCAAAATTTAAAAAATGTATTGAAAGCATCGAGCCATATTTTGTGCGAGTGGCTGTATACACCAGATTAAATTGGAAAACAATTTTATTTAATGATATTCAAAATTATAGAAACCTTATGTTCGTTCTAAAAAAAGTTGCTTGTTCCCAAAATCAGATTAACTTATACATCTATATACATGTAGCTCGGGGTAGTACCAGCTAGCATTGAAAACCAATAAAGGACCAACCGTTTCGTTGCTACTCGCATGTACACATTTTGGGTGTAAAAGAAGGCTCAGGTGTTTTATACATTGTAAGACACGCAGAACAACTTTGTTGCTACACACAAGCTTTTAAAGAATGAATTTACGCATAGTAACGGTTACCTCATGGGTTGGCCCAAATACTTATTTCTACTTGGATTGTTTCTACAACCTCGCAACTAGCAATTTAGCAATATACTCCCATGAAACATCTCAAGATAAGCTGTCAGAAGCAAAAAATAGACAGTCTTTTAATGTCATTCAGGTGCATGACAAACTACATGAAAAGTTGTTCATTTTTACATGCTCATTTCTTTTAATAAATGAAAGTGGAAGTGGTTGAGAATTTGTTTAAAGGAAGCTTATGGCGAAAACCTCATTTATTGAAAAGACATATGTTGTAGGTACACGTTGGAATTGCCTCAAAGAGGCCATTTCAATGTGTACCTACAACATTATTACTGAAAATAAGGGAAACGTTTTGGAAATTTACATTTTCCAAATATCAAGCTCATTGTCTTTACCTCTTTTACACATCCCAAATTGCCAATCAGAATTAAAATTCCTGTCACTCTACTGCAAGTTATTTATATTTGCATGACAGCTATATCTCCAATTTCGAGTTCATGAACTTTCTCTTTGCTAACTTGCTAGTTGCGTGGTTATACAATGTAAGACCACGTGGTTCATCACAGGATATTTTGGAAGGCAAACAAAGCCTTTTTTTAATTTTACTGAATGCCAATGTTGACGTATATAGTGGAGCTAGAAGTCTATATTAGTGTTTACAAGTTATTGTATGATTTGTCTGTCTGTATGGAAAATAATCCACAAGCTTTAGCAATAATTATCTTCATCTACATCCATACTTTGTGTATGCCAGCATCGATGTCCATGGAGAGACTTTGCGGATGCACAGCATTCGCTGTTTTCAATGTAAATACGATAAGTACCGAACTCTTAGCCATGCTTGTGGACAGCATGCAGAATAATTGACCTAATATAAAATAGCATTACTTGTTTTTGTTTGTGTGGCCTCTTCAGTCGAACAAAACGTGTTGTCAATAGAACCTATTATAAGCAATGGTATGACGTAGGAGGCAGCAGCACCCTGATACAATGCTAACCTGTAATGGATAAAAGAAATAAATGAAGTTAAATATAGCATACCAAAGTTGAGTTCATACCGCACCCTCTTACAATTGTACATTAAAATTGAAAATGTTTTATCTGACACAAATATAAAAAATACATATGCAAAGAATTGCATGTCCAATGTGAATGTGTTGCATCACAGAGAAGAAAACACAATTGTTAATGATGATGATGATGATGATGATGATGATGAGGAGGAGGAGGAGGAGGAGGATTTTGCATATAAAACGGTTCACAGGTTGTGCAATGTCATACTGTTTCGGTTTATGCCTTGCTTTATATAATTGAGCCATGACATGTTAATTCCAACAATGTGGCATTTTGACAAATGTAGACACAGACGAGCCTGTACAGCCTTTTTTTAAACTGAGAAACTCCAAATGGTGTTCAGTCAATAGCTTAACACTCATAGGATACTCAAGCAACTAGCATAGGCTCTGATCAGACTGCGCGTATGCGCAGGCTGATCTGAGGCTTTGCTGGTCGCACATACCACATTGTTAGAAATCTAATATCACGGCATATATGTTTTGCATAACGTGGACTTCTTGCTACAGTACGTGCGACGTACACACTTTCCAATGCAAGTGCGCGCACTTACCAGTGGTCATGTCTCGGATTTAACCCAGCATTGAGATTGGATTGCAAGGTAGTCGTCTATGTGATGGAAGGTGGTGTACATGTAAGACTGCATTTAAAGGTATTCAGTGATAATCATGATATGATGCTTCCCACAGGATGGGAAATCATTGTGTCAATTACGTATAGAAATATTGAAGAATGTGGTAAACCAATCAAGAAAAGTCGTCTGCTTTTCTCTTCTGCTGAAATGTTTAAGTAGCCTCTATGGCAAACAGTGTGGACCCAGATCAGACTGCTCATATAGGAGCAGTCTGTTCTGGGTCCGCACTGTTTGCTTCCATACTTAATTTGTCAGTAATGTTATGTAATTATTTGCAGCAGACGACTTCAGCAGACGACATTTTCATGCATTTTTCTTGGCGCTTTAAGGGTTAACTTAGCTGAGCTTGAAATTTCAATTTCTTTACATGTAAAAACTAAAATGCGGAATAAAAGATATTTTTCTTCCTTTTTAACTCTCAGATGCCAGAATAAATTATTCTGCTTATAGATGTTTAAATACTATCAAGTCGCTTATGTACTGTAACTTGTATAGTGTTAATCTGTTTAATTTGTTTACCAAGTTTCAGTTGACTGCGATATTGGAGATATTGATGGTAAATAAGTTATTATAAACAAGTTGTTTATTGGATGATAAGATTTTTCTAGAAGGATGACTAATCATCTAAAAATTAATAATGTATTGTCATGGAAGTTACTGGAAAAGTCCAAAATTCTCTAGAATTTTCTTTTTCATGCCAATAAAAGCCTTGAGTAGGTTCTGGATGTAAGTGGAATCGTCCAGGAAAATGTAGAACTTTCCAGAACCCATGTATTGTTTTACATTTAGCATATGATATTATACTTGATACCTGATCACTCTGGAACTTTCTTAAACAGTATATATAAGAGTAATTTTTACATAAGGGCATCTTTGAAATAATTCACCATTTAAAAGTCAAAACCTTTTGTGCTGGAATTCTATACTGGAAAACTGTGTTTAATTTATTCATTCTGGATTACTTTGGATTATTCAGTTTTGGATTCAGACCTAGTGTTCATTTGGATTTAACTTCAAAATCTGAGGATCAGAAACTACTGAAAGATTTGTGTTGCTAAATATTCTGAGGGACAGTTTGGACATATAAGGCACTGTAAATTAGTCTTTCTTTGATTGTATAAATATTTTCCATTGCTTTTGCAATGATAATTTTATGTTTAATAAATTCTGTTAAATTTTAAAAGTGCCTTTTGCTGACTTTCCAAATATAATAGTTTTGGTTTCTTGAATTCTTTTCTAGTTACCTCGACTCTTTGGCCCAGTGCTTAGAGCATTGGTCTTACACCAGGGCGACCCTGGTTTGATTCCCAGTGAAGGCAAGGGATTTTTTCAGCTATGCTTTCTTTATTACAACTATCATGTCGTAAGATGGGGGCTCACGTTCGGAACTGGACCTTAATTTCGCCTAAAAAGGGGTTTCCGTCATCATGAATGATGACTTCTTTGAAGAGGGGGAGCGTTACAGGCCAGGTACTCTCACCTATATATCTACATAAGGTAGATTTCGCATAGCTTCTAGTATATTATCAATCTCTGACAACTGTGTCAGGGAGTCGACTCTTTGGCTCAGTGGTCAGAGCATTGGTTTTACACCGTGGTGACCGGGTTTGATTCCAAGCGAAGGCACAGGAAATTTTCCAGCTATGCTTTACTTTGTTACGTCTATCATGTCGTAAGAGTAAACTACCTACATGTATTTGCTAACTAAGTGGTTGTGTTGTTGTATTTACCTAACGCCAACCAAATTCATGGCAAGTGTGGTAACACCATTCATAAACAGTGTAGAGCTCAACAACTTTGTTTTGAATGCGTCATTGTGGGAAGCGCACACGGCCTGGGCAACCAAGAGTGACACCACCAATGAACCGGACAGGGAAAGCAGTCCTTGCTGAAATAGAAAATTAAAGTATACAGTTACATTTATTACCCTTCCGTCTATATACGGAGTCATTGTCTATTTTTTGCTATTGCCCAGGCAATATATTAACTATTGACTGAGACTATACCATGGTCTGGTTTTCCACTTCACTGTTAATGACAACCATGTGTGGGTACATGTACTCGTTGTTTTAGTTAGAACAAGCGGATTATTTTGAGACCAACATTGAGCAGATTAGATAAACTTTTCTGTTTTGCATCATAACCGCATCGTCTACAGCAACTCTATTCAAGGACGTTGCTAAGTATGTAATCTAATGGGGCGGGTAATAAAACATTTATTTCATGCCCGTTTGTATTATATTCAAACTATTACCCCTCGGTACCGTGGACGACCTGATGCACTATTGCACGAATCCTAAGGCCGAGTTCAATAGTTTGGCTATTCTACAAAACAGGCATGAAATAACTGTTTTTTTACCCAACGCATTTGATGACATACATAGCAGCGTTACTTCAATGGAGTTGCTCAAGATGATGCGGTTTTGTTGAAAAACAGATAATTTTATCAAATCTGCTCAAACCCTTTGTTCTCAAAATGTTCCGCTTGTTCTTACTAAGAAAAAAGGTACCCATACTTTATGTTTCTGGTCGTAAACAACGATGTTATGAGTGTTGCAAATTGCCAAATCATGCCTCATATCCGCCATTGCTAATATAAGGTCTCCAGGTGTAAACAAACCGAAGCACAACTTCGTCACGCAAGTCGATAAGCGCCTTTGTGTTACTAGCACTGAAGCGGGAAACCAGGCAATTGCTTAGTTCCAGTCAATATCCAAAACTATTGCCTGGGCAATAGTTCACTGATTCACGACACAGCAAAAATGCTCAAGTACTCCTATATTGCCGGTTGGGTAATAAATACAGTTATTGTTTGTCAAAACTGACCCGAGACATATGAATATTCAATGACCTTTTACTCAGTCTTCGTGAATCTTCGTAAAACGTGCGCTGTAGATTGTTGTACAATTACTAATCTGAAATAAATTAATCACATTTCCTCGATAGCCTAGAGGATAGTCGAGTGTTTTTAGCACTCAAAAGATGTGGGTTCGAGTCCAGAAACATTTAAAGTATTTTTTTCATTTTTTTTTTCGATTTGCTAAGTTCTTTGTCTATATTCTTGATTTGTGCACAACTGGATACATTTATTTAAATTTGACATGCGTTTATGTAACGAATACAGCACCGTGAATAATTTCAATAAGCCTACATGTGATTAACATTTTGCGCGCTGAATAATTTTTGAGCTTTTTGTTACATGTATCATCTGCTGACTTTTTAATCAAAATTAACTTTTTCAAAACTTCTTACAGGAACACTATCAGTGTGTCAACTGGTCTGTATCCAGATCAGAACCGACGTTCTGTTGGTACTGAACTGGGTCTAAACTATTTGCAAATGTTAGCAGCTGACATGGAAAGAGTGGGGAACTCATGGAATAAGGATTGCAAAAGCGGCTAAAGTATACAAATGAAAGATGTAAAGCTCATCACAAGATGATGTAAAATATACGAACAATATTAACTTAAAAAAGAAAGCAAGTTGACAATTATATATAAAAAAAAGTTCCTTCCAAGTTTCGATCCAGGTATGCTTGATTTGTAAGTAGTCAACTAACCACTAGGCTATCAGACTATTTGCATTAACGAATTGACATTATCTTCATATCCTCTGTAAAAGCGTGACCACGGTCGGAATACTCCACGAAAACGCACGAAAATCACGAAGATTTTGGCGAAAATTAATCAGTCTAAGGTCAATTTTGGCAGACTATATTAATCATTCTATTTGAAATATGGGATTTATAAACAGAGGGAAGTGAAAAATCCGATAAAGAAACGGGTGCAAAAGCAAGAGTTTCTTTATATGATTTTTCATCTCCCAAGACTTATAAATGCCATAATTTAAATAGAATGATTCAATAAACTGTATGTTACACGTATTCTGCTTGAACTGCTAGCTCAACTCAAGAAAATACTACAGTATGCGATGTGGCAAAACTAGTGGGGACACAACATGTCTAATTCTGACCCTGAGTAGTAAGACATCAGCTGTTCCCTGCTGAAAAAAAAGTCCACCATTTTGGAAATTTTCTTCATCGAGTCCACCTCAAAATTTCAAACGTCTGTAACTTTTTGCTAGTGAACGAAAACATAAAGTGTTGGTAGTCATTTTCTTAGTTAGATTGTAACCGACATTTTGGTAATACATTTATACTGCTTTTCTACAAATTTTTTTGATTTTTGACCTTGATCCTCCAGTTTCAGTGTTGGAAGACAGAAACGTTATGCAACGTCATCGCATGTGTTATTGGCGTCATTTGTTACTGTGCGTGACGTCGTAAAAGCAGAAGAGCGTTATGTTTGTTAAATTGTAACTTATAAAAAGAAAATGAATATGGCATGCGTTTCATCTCATCATTGCCTTGGGTCACTTGTGGTCAAGAGAAAGGAGTTTCGGCTAAAGAGATTTATTTCCCTAAAGGAAATAAATCTTTCTGGACAGAAACACAATTACCATTTTTATCTGTTTGATAAATCATAGATTTCTCCATCCAACATGGAATATAAGCCTTTATATTAGGGTACGTAAATAAACGGAGTTAAACGTTTCTGTATTAGGAGCAAACAATAGGATTTTTATTGTACATTTTATTTTTGAGTAGAGCACAAGTAAATATTGCATATACATGTATATCGTGAGTATTCACGACACTCCCAGCAAAAGAAACAAACACTTAATTGACAATATGCATAGATAATTGTAGCTTTCAAACGTGGAAGAACATTTTTGTTTATCTTATTCCATTGCGTTTTTTGAAGTTATCAGTACCGTTACATATACATGTAACACATATGAACTGAACACATACGAAAACTTCATATGAAGCTTTTTGTACACATCATTTACTGACAATTAAGCACAAAATGAAATTATCAAACGATACTGTAGCTCATGTATAGTAATATCCATAGTTCAAATAATGTACTCTTTACCTTTAGTAAATAATTATCCAAAATAAAAGCACATTGTAAATATACCATTTATATTTAGTCTTAGTGTTCAGAATACCAGCTATCTTTCACTATTGTGATTTGGAAATAAATCAGTTTAGCGCCACGGTAGGCGTTCTGTTGCTCAAGCCTTAAAGTAAAATACTTGCTCACACGTCTAATGGATTCTGGTTGAGTCACGGTAAGTTCATCTTCACTAATAACGATTGGAATGACGTCATCTTCCTCTGAAATTTCACTGTACATTAGCGCAGCAGGTTCACTATCATCACGAAGAGCGTCCTGTGAGGTATCAGAGTAAAAACTGACGTCGTCAGAATGATCGCCATCTTGGAAAGGAGAATCGCGTATCACAGAAGTGTTATCATCAGTATCACGCATCATAGAAGCGCTATCATCCTGGTAAGCAACAGTTACTGCCTTACTTGTATCGCTATCGTTGGCATCCTCATAATCCTGAGTCTCGCAAACGCCTCTCTTAGCACCTCAAGCTGCTCGCCTAGATTTCATTTTGGAAAATCCATGAACTTTCTGCAGGTGAACATGCAAGTATGAACGCCTTATTAATTTATACTTGCAACCGTCGACAATACAGTTCGAGAACTCATGTTGTAAATGCTTCTCCTCCACATGTCGCTTTATTTTTTTTTATATTTGTATCTTTTATTACAGGTTTCACATACACAGTTTCCCATTTCAAAACACAAATCCTTTCGCCTCTAATGCCTACTTTTAACTGCAAAGAACACGGGAATTATATCGCACGTGCACCACGACGAAATCGCTAATCACTCCAACCACGTGGTATGTACATGATTTTATCCATTGTAAAGAACTTTGCTCCGCTTGAAAGAAAACAGGTATCTAAACACAATGCACTTAGTTACCTGTACACACAGATACACAGATTTCACTGGTAAAACGCACTGTTATAGCGTTGCTCCTATCAATTTTGAATAAGCCATATGTACACATTAAATTGTAACTAGATTAGTTCTGTTTTTAAATTGTTTGTTCGAATAATAACCCAATGTCTAAAGTCAACAATTCCCAGTCATGTTGATTCAGTCCTTACAACACAGCTGCACATTCCTGGACCAACTGGAAGGTAAATAATATTATAAATATTAAGTGATATATATGTTCTTATTATTTGCTTCACTTTGAAATAGAATTGCACACAAAGTAAAATCTGTAAGGAGACTTTGCATGTATTTAGCACTAAGATTCTCCTGAATTTTTAGTTTAGCAACTTGTTTAGCCTCTCTCTATGGTCTGTTTGCTCCATGGGAACTGGCGGCTGTAAATTTTGCTACGTATCTCTAAATCACCACTGCTACACTCAAGCGGATACAGCAATCTCAGAGGTCTGTTTAGCATTTTTTAATGGTAGCTGGACCCTGGCTGATCTAATAAACTTGCCCTTACTTTTATTTAGTTGGATCACTTTGTCTGTATTCCAACTGCCTCTAGGAACATTGTCCTTGATAAGGACAATGTCTCCACATTTTGGCACTGCAGGTGAGTAAGAGTCATTGTTTAATTAATGTCATTACTTACATATACCAATGGTCAAAAATTGACCACTGCCTCAACTTCTATTATCAGGTTTTGCAGCTGAATCAGGTAAGCATTTAGCGTCCAACAGATTTTCTCAGATAGCGTTTTTCAATCCCAACCATTATTTCTAAAAATCCCCCATCCAGGGAGCTAACTCTACTATAAAATGCCAGTTTATGCCGGAAGATGACTCAAAGGATTGCACTTCGTCACTTCTGATCGTATTTTTCCACATCTCTTCTAAAGTTTTGCTTGCAGGCTTGAAATATGCAGCATTGTCACTTATGATTTCCACTTGTGTTCCACGTTGAGCAATAAAGCGTTTAACACTACATCCAGATATTTGGACGATATTTTAAATATTAACAATGTTTATTTTGACAATATGGTTAGTCAAATATACCCTTCAGAGCTCCAACTGAATAAAGCTAATACCTCTGATACCGAAGCCGCATTTTTAGACTTGCATTTGTCAATTTCTAATGATATTGTTTCTATCAAATAAACGTGACGACTTTGATTTTGAAATTGTCAATTTTCCATTTTTAGATGGTGATGTTCCTCGTTCTACATCCTATGGAATCTATATTTCTCAACTCATTCGTTTTGCTAGAGCATCTAGCATTGTTGCTGACTTCAACACTCGCAATAAATTGTTAACTTCTTAAACAAGGCTATTGGTATCATAAACTTTGCAAAACATTTTCAAAATTTTATAGACGATACTATGATTTGATTTCTAAATTCCAAGTTGGACTTAAATCTCTTTTGCTCCAAGGACTTTCCGAAGTGGAGTTCTATGGTGACTTGGTGTATAAATTTAAGAAGATTGTTGACTCTAATAATTTTTCAGCGCAGTTCATTAAAATAAACTCCCATTATTTACAATGTTTATTTTGACAATATGGTTAGTCAAATTTACTCTTCAGAGCTCCAACTAAATAAAGCTAATACCTCTGATACCGAAGCCGCATTTTTAGACTTGCATTTGTCAATTTCTAATGATATTGTTTCTACCAAATAAACGTGACGACTTTGATTTTGAAATTGTCAATTTCCCATTTTTAGATGGTGATGTTCCTCGTTCTACATCCTATGGAGTCTATATTTCTCAACTCATTCGTTTAGCTAGAGCATCTAGCATTGTTGCTGACTTCAACACTCGCAATAAATTGTTAACTCTGAAACTTCTTAAACAAGGGGTTTGGTATCATTAACTTCGCAAAAAATTCTCAAAATTTTATAGACGATACTATAATTTGATTTCTAAATTCCAAGTTGGACTTAAATCTCTTTTGCGCCAAGGGCTTTCTGAAGCGGAGTTCTATGGTGACTTGGTGTATAAGTTTAAGAAAATTGTTGGCTCTAATAATTTTTCAGCGCAGTTCATTAAAATAATCTCCCATTATTAACAATGTTTATTTTGACAATATGGTTAGTCAAATTACCTTTCAGAGCTCCAACTGAATAAAGCTAATACCTCTGATACCGAGCCGCATTTTTAGACTTGCATTTGTCAATTTCTAATGATATTGTTTCTACCAAATAAACGTGACGACTTTGATTTTGAAATTGTCAATTTCCCATTTTTAGATGGTGATGTTCCTCGTTCTACATCCTATGGAGTCTATATTTCTCAACTCATTCGTTTAGCTAGAGCATCTAGCATTGTTGCTGACTTCAACACTCGCAATAAATTGGTAACTCAGAAACTTCTTAAACAAGGGTTTCGGTATCATAAACTTCGCAAAACATTCTCAAAATTTTATAGACGATACTATAATTTGATTTCTAAATTCCAAGTTGGACATAAATTTCTTTTGCGCCAAGGACTTTCCGAAGCGGAGTTCTATGTTGACTTGGTGTATAAGTTTAAGAAGATTGTTGGCTCTAATAATTTTTCAGCGCAGTTCATTAAAATAATCTCCCATTATAAAAAGATTGGCTATAACATTAATGTATTGCAACAGACTGCATGCTTGGTGGTCAACCCAATCACGGTTGGCAACTTTGCTATCCTCTTTAATTGCACGCCGATGGGTCGGACTTCAGACTCTATGATAGTTCCAACTTAAATACTTATCTATTGATGAGATGGTAGGGGCCTGATGCTTTGGCTGTTTGTCAGGCCCTCCGGGGTTTGCCTGTTGGATTTCTTTTGCTTCGGTATTCAGTTTTATTTACTGTTGAGTCCTTATCTTTGCTTTATCTCCTAGTTATATCTTGATGTATATGTTTAAGGAGATGATGCATAGATAAGTTAGGGGTCTTTCATGCAACCAATTATCTATGTGTCTTGATCCACATCTGAATTAAGGGTGAGGTTGGCGCGCCGTTAAACCTGTTTAAGCCTTCCAGTAAAATATTTTACTGACCCTTCCAAGGCGGTACTTCTTTTGTGGATCTTTTATGATTTTGTTTCGTCTTATGTTTGCTATGTCTTTGTGCGCATCTGTTTATATGTGCTTTGTGGTCACCTGCTGGGAAAGGGCTGCCCTCTTGGCTCTCATTTTTGGTGTCTTACTGTGAGTTTGTAACTTTCCCATTTGTATCCTGGGTCGGTTGTGGTACTTGATTGTATCGACTCCTGATCTTTGCACCCTTACTTACCTTGAAGGCAAGAAGAAGCTTTTCTGTCATCATGTCTTGTACCAACTCTAAGTGCACAGCTCTGGTAACCATACATGTTAGCAAACATATCCACACCTTTAGATGTTCATTTGTTCTTCTCACAAGTAAAGGTCCAAAGTAACCAACATCAGTTCTGAGAATGGACACGCCTCACGCGTAAAGGAGCCATCATTGGCATGTTGTATGGTCCACCTTCACTTCGACGGCAGACTGAACACTTAAAACAGCTTTCACCAGAGAACGACCTTGAGGTATCCAATAATTTGAGCAAACTCCTGCAAGTGTCTGTAAAATTCCTGAATGCATATTATCCTTTTGTACTTTCTCAACAACCAAACATGTATACCTTTCGTTTTTGGTAATAGTATTGGCCTTCTTGCTCCTTTAGCCAAGTCTGACTTATCTAGTTTACCCCTACAACGCATAAGTCCATCACTGCCCACATATATTTCCAACTGAATCTGTAAGCTTGATCGCTTACCATTTCGCAGATTATTCAGCTCCATTACATACACTTTCTGCTGAATGGATGCTATACACATGAATTATACTCCATGTATATCTTTACTCGTCACACACGAACTCACATTTTTATGTCTGAGTTTTCTGATGAATCTCAAGACTGCCGCAGTGACAGGAAGTAGTTTGTTATTGACGAAAACCTCTCACAATCAATTCCTAATGGAGAATTGTTGAAGTGTTTCTCCTTCGACTTTCTTCCACTTGTACTGATACTTGGACTTATATCTCCTATATCTCTATCAACTTCAATGACTATATCATTTGTCTTCCATTCATTTGAAGGTTTACTGAGTCAGTCTGGTCCATGCCACCACAAATCATGAGTATACAAAGCCTTTGAAGTTGTACCTTTAGTCGCAGCATCTGCTGGATTTTATTTTGTGTTTACATAGCCCATAACTATGTCCTTTTATCTCAAATACCCTGTTTCTGACAAAAACTGGTAGGCTTTTGTCACTGTTTATCCAAGTAGGAGCGACATGTTAATCACTCCACAAATACGAGTTGGTAATATGCAGCTTCAGCTGCTCTCTCACATACTGAATACATCATACACCATTTAAAATAGCCATAAGCTCCAACATTGGAATTGTTATTTCCTTGACAGGAGCAAGTTATTTTCAAAAACACTAAGTTTGCCTCTGAACCACGGTCGCTTTCTTGGTGTAGGTACACAACTGTCGCATATGCCTTCTTTGAAGCATCACAAAAGCATACAATGTTGTACACGTTCCAATCTTTCTCTTCAGTTCCAATATACTTCTGCGCTTTGTACTTTAAAATTCTTGTAATTCCAAACTTGTCTTACAGTTTGATCTTCTATATTCTACAGGATCATCCCAATCAAACTCTCTGACCTACAAGTCTTGCAGAAGCGTTTTGCCAGTTACCATTGTAGGAGAAAACAAACCCATGTAGTCAAACACTGAAGCAACCTTGCTTTAGATAGTCCTTTTAGTGAGTGGGGTTTCTGTGTCCGTTTGGTTTTATTGTTTTAATGCAAGTGTATCAGATTTGTAGTCCCATGTGCGACCTAACACTTGCATATCTTTAGTCTCTGTTCGATTGGACATTGGAATGAATTTTTTCACCATTGTACTGTTAGAAAGCCATTCCGGAATATTCATAGAAGCTTCTTGAAAAATGTTTTGGCAGTCTACTATATCTCAATACCTTCACTTGCTGTATTTGCTCCAGTAAGTATGTTATCAACATGTATATCCCTTTTCAGTTTCTTTGCAATGGCTGTATTGTATGTGTCTAAGTGGCTATCAACAGTTGCCGTCAGAAGGATGGGACTTGAAATGACTCCAAAGGGCACTCTGCAGAACCTCAGTACTTCTTTATTGTCAGAGGTCATTCTTGGGTTTGTAATGTCCTTGACTCAGAGGGATCCCATTAGGTTGCAGACCAACTTGTAAGAAAGCCTTCTCTATGTCTGATACAAGTCCTATTTTATGGAACCTCATCATTAGACCACAAATGTCATTCGATAGCACTTGTCCCCAGTAGAGGCATTCATTAAGACTTTTATGATCGTTTGTGAGATTTGCTGATGTGTCATATACTACTCTAACTTTTGCGTTTGTTTTCTGCAGATTAACAAATGTATGATTGGGTTTGTAATGTTGCAATCCAACTGACACTTCATGCTTAGCCTTTTCAATAACCCCCTATTTAATTTGGTCTGGATCACTGCACTGTATTTTTTCAGGAATTCAGGTTTACCACGTAGCTTCTTTAAACATGACTTCAGTCTGCCATAGGCCGATAGCCTTTTGCTTGGAAGGTCTGGATGCTTTTCTGTCCATGGTCATGTGACATAATATCTTACATCTTGAAACTTAATGTTTTCTTTAAATGTTTCAATAGCAATATCATCGTCTTTCTTTGCTCCAGTATCTTTGATCCCAATTGATTTCATGCTCCAAAAGTCCTGAAGGTCAACCACTGCTTTCCCTGCAATTTCTACACTTTGAAACACATTAGTTTTTGTTGCATTTGTCCCATGCATCAAAATCAACATATTTGGCACAATAATTTCATTATTTATTCGTTTGTTTTGTTGCTCGTACATCCCAAGTCAACAGCTATGTTCATGGTGGGACGCTCAGTTCACCTAATCACACTTTTTCCTGGGCAAGCTTGAACAAGCAGTTAACCAGTACTTCATGCACATACTTTAGCCTGTAACTGCCGACAACCCTTCTTGAATGATTCAGCCGAAGGGAGGAGAATGACTGTAGAAATTATTTCATGATCAATCTCCACGAAAGTATGGGACCCGGCGGGGATCGAACTCGGGACCCTGGATCTGCAGTCAGACTCGCATCTGTTACCAGATACGTTACCTACTGTGCTACGAGTCCCGGTATATTAATTTCATTATCTTCAGATATAACTCTCCCAGCTAAGATCCACCCTAGTTTTGAACTCAGCATGTAAAGGCCCAGTAACACATCCATTTTCTGTGACAGGACCATGTCCAGGTGATAGCCATTAGCCAAAAGCAAGTCAACTCGTGTCATTTCACAAATCGTTGGAAGAGGGTCTGCTAGTGCAATGCTTTTCACAAGATGACAAAGTTCACTCATTGATGAAATGTCTAGAGTTTTCCCTGTATGTTACCCCTTATTATAGGCACTATGTTTGCCAAATGTAGCAACTTTAAGTTCTTCTGTTCTCTCTGTTTTCAGTCCTAACTTATTTGCTAACGACTGGGTTAAGTATGTCAACTGACAACCGCAATCCAGAAGGATTCTTGTGGTAACAGAGGCACATGTCTTAGGGTGTTTCGCCTCTGTCTTGCTGCTTGCATGACGACAGATTCTCCTACCGGCACCATTGCATTTTCTCCAGACATTGAACTAATTTCTTCACAAACTCCTTCTTCAGATAGACTAACAGTCCTTGTCTCAACATTCTGCTTAGATTTGAATTTCTGAGGGCACAAACTCCTGTTGTGTTGATTACATTCGCCACAATACACACATGCTATATTTGATTTGCAGTCATAAGCCATGGGTCCATGCTTCAAACATCTGTAACAACAACCTCTTCCTTTCTTCTAAAGTCACATATTCAGCACACTCATCACTCCCTTGATTCTTCTCACAGTATCTACATCCTCTTTGATTATTTCCAGTTTTCTCCTGTGTTGTCTTAGGCTTTGCACTTACTATCAAAGACTCTGCAGAGCTAGTAGGTCTGTAATGTGTATTAGGTCTCTGAAATTTGTTTGTGGAACCAGAGTGATAATTCACAGTTTGTCTTTGTGGTGTAGTGGTGCTTACAAAACTGGACTTATCAGTTGAAAAATGGTCGTTGTTTCGTTTTCCAGCACGTTCACAGGCAACAATACATGTATAATCTTTCAACTTTTGTCATAGGTTGCCCAGTGACCATTCTATCTTTGACTCTTTATTAAATTCTAACTGGCGGAGTACTTCCTTTGGCAGCTTTGTCCCGATCAATGATGCAAATACATACTGGTCTACATCATCTCAGAGAACTCCAAACTCCTCAAGTGTTTCTCAGTGATGTCTTGAAGTGCTTTCAGTGCAGAAACCTTCTTTGAAGGTAATGGTGTACACTGAAGAACTTTAAAAACGCATAAATCGAAATTCATAATATTTACTAACTTTTAATGTCTCAATTTTATTGAGATTTGGCAAAAATGAACATCAATTTGTCAGCTAAACATGTTTTAATTTGTATGTCAAAATAATAAGTAATGTTAGAGCAACAGTCTATCAAATAGCAATACCCTATGATTCTTAAGTTGCAATTTGAAATTTGTCTAGAAATTGGACACGATTTTAAGTTATTGTTATAAAATATTTTATTAAAAAGTCATCAACGCATTACCCATGGAGTCCTACTATTCGTCTTGCACTGACAGTAGCTGGCCAGAACGGATATCTTCGATGTAAATATCGTTGCTACATAATCGACGTAAGTTGCCTGTTAACGCCTGTCGCCATTCTTGGCTGACCAGACCTGCGTCGATCCTTAACTGTCCCAGTAGCCTGGAAACGATGCGTGAGGCGCTGCATAGTTGGCGAATGGTAATTATGATATCTGGCGATGCCAGAAACACGCACGCCAGCTTTTAACATTCCAATTACGCCAGATCGTTCATGTTCAGACAAACGTGACATGAATAATAAAGCTTTAAAACCAAAGCTGCTGTGTTTTTATACAAGTATACTTACAAGCTACATGTGAAATGATAAAATATTTCGCTTCACTGATTCGTGGGGACGTCACGTGCAAAACATAGTAAACCAGCAATGCATAGCTGGTGGTAGCCAGTGACTTGAAAAACACTGGTATTGGGTATAGATAGAGACAGAGTGTCGTTACCATCCGTTTTTATCTGTTAAAAAGAGCTAAAATGTTCTGGATGCATAAAATAATATTTTTTGCGTTTTTAAAGTCCTTCAGTGTATTAATCGACTCCTTATAGTGTAGATCTACTTTTTCCTGTTTGTTTCCATATCTCTCATGAAACAGTTTCAACGCTTTTACGTAGTTTCCGTTTGTTCTAGTTAATACAGCTACTGGAAGCTTTGTTTCACCCCTTATTTGCTGGGAAGATAGGTTAATTGTTCATTTTTGGATAACCGTGCACTGAAATACATCCCAAAATTCACACCACTGTAGCTTATTTCAGAAAAAAACATATTTAACTCAATCTTGGGGAGCTTTACATATGTGGAATCTATCTTATCCTTTTTTGCAATAGTTGCTAACAAATCATTGTGTTGCTCCATCAGACTTGTCATCAATGTTTGCATCTTCTCTTGCATTTGAACAAGTGTTTTAGTGTATGATGGATCACTAGTTTTCTCACATTTCACACCTTTTGAACAGATATTTTCACAAATTGATCAAGTTGAATTAAGCTGCGCTCAACAGACAAAGTAAATTGCAGTCTTCATCTAATACAGTCTCAACAATATCAGGATCATATGTACTCGAACATTCTACCAATCTTTTCATTTGAATCGTCAACTTTTCAGAGAAGGATTTCAATAAACACTTTGATTGGTGAATACTATCTAAAGTTTCAGGTAAGTCAAAGTACTTACATCAGTTTCCAGCAACTCCTCTACATGTCTAAGCTCTTTTCCAACATATTAATGTATCACGTCCTTATTTCTTTGATAGAAGAAACATTAGCCATGTTGTCATCAGTGTTCACACAAAGAATCACAGTAATAAAACATAGTTTGTGTCTCCCTTTGAGTAGTCGCTAAAGACAGGATTTTAATGCACAAACAACATTGAATTGGATTACAAAGTTATACCTGTATGCCGCATATAATGGTGATATGAATCGGTGGCGAGTCAGTTAATCCATAGACAAGATATTTTGGAGGAGGATCCTCAATCTGGACAACATCTTCGACCCCCTCATGCCCCTCAGCGAGAGGATCTTGTTCAACTGTCCCATCATTGCTGGCTAACCTCGTACCATTAGGCTTCATTATAGAGAAAGGATAGCAAACTCGAGTTTAAGAGTAATATATGGGGTTTATGTTGCACGATGACCGAGCCGCAATAGGCGAAAATGGCCATTCGAAAATAATGGGATTACATTCAGTCAATACGATTATGTAAAGCGGCTGTTAACATAGCTTTAATTTTAGGCTGAGAGGTACACGTACATGTACAGGTATACATGAATCATTTACAATGTACAGTCGAACTTTGGTCGCTCGAACTCGCCTGTCTCGAACACCAGGTATCGCTCGAACTCGTTCGTCAGTCCCAGAAATTTCCCTGTACATTTAATGTTAAAATACACCCCAGGCTCGAACAGCGATGGCTCGAACTCTCGAACTCAAAGCACGGTCCGCAGGGCGGTTTTTCATGTAAAAACGCTATGATGGCTCGAACCAAATATTTCTGTACATGAATCAGTCACACGCTTGATTTAAGTTCATTATTATTTCCTTAAGCGCTCCGTGACAATGATGATTTCACCCTTGGGTTACCTAACCGACGAGCGGAACGTGTGATGCAATTAGTGGCAATTTACCAGATCAAAGATTTGAGTAAGTTCTTAATTGTCACCATTTAGTAGGGCGGCCGAAAATGATTAAAGACAATTGTTTTGTAATCAAGAATTCGCGTGTCAAAAGGAGTAAAACATGCCTGGCTGGATAAAGACAGGCATCGGATTGTGCGGCGGTACAGTCTGATCCGCGTCTTTGTTGTAAACATCGTGAGGAGTTTGTCATTTTTTCATGTTTTATTCGTTTTTATTAATTGAAACTTGCACATTGTGAATAAATAATAAGAAACAAACTTGTTTTTTTTTTCTTTTATTGTTCTAAAGGAAACGAAACGATAAACAACCGAACTTAAACTGTAGCGACACATAAACAGGAACATTAACCCACTGGAAGAAAAACAATACAGCTTACTCGATAGCAAATGCATTGATCCGCCTGCGCATATGCGCATGCTGATAAATGTATTTACTTTCAACAGGTTCATATGCTAACACCTGCGGCTTATCATTTTAACTCTAGCGTGCAAAGGGTTTTTGATCAGTGACAGGTGTCACGTGCGCTTTGCAACTTTGGTGGATAAAAAAACGTGATGTCCGTGATGACATAAAGTACACATGAACCAACTTGAAAATTGTCAGGCTAAGTATCGCTCGAACACATGGATGGGTCGAACTCGCACCGACGGCCCCCACGAGTTCGAGCCAACGAAGTTCGACTGTAGTTCACCAAAACATAGTCAATCTTATTGGTTACTATTTCACTGGTCTATTAATCATACAAAAAAGGTGGTTTGTCGAATTTCAAAAGATTTCATTTATTGAATATGTATTTCGCGATAGTGTACAGTGCAGACCCTGATAAGATGTGCCATCTCATCTGGGTAATCACTATTTATTTTATACTTAGCAGTGATATCAATGAATTGAGCCAAGATCTGACAAAATGGACCTTCTGGCATAAAAGTCAAAGGTGAGATATTTACATAGAAAGAAAGACCTAGCTGTTGTGATCAATTACAGAAAATTTGAAGATTATCTTTACAAATAACAAAGATATGAGCGTTTAAACTCGTATATATGATGTGTTTTAAACGTGACGTCACTTAATGTTGTTAATGACGTTCTGACGTCAATTTCATTGTGCTAACATATGACGCTTATACAAAGAGGCTAGGAGAAATATTTCAAGAATGCTTCATGTTTCTGTACATGTGATGTGTATGCAATGGCATAGACTACACCAATAGCCTACATAAGCACATCCTGTGTTTACAAAAGCATTTGAAATGAGGTATCCCGTTTTCAATGAAGTGTATAGTCCATATGACCAGCTGTTGCCATGGCAACATACATTATACATGTCACTTAATCTTATCAGAACTGTTTGCGCCTTTGATTGTATTACATGTTAGAAGCAATTTGAGTCTATTGTAAGAACATGCAAAATCTTGAAAATTTAGACGTCTTGAAATTTTTATTGCATAAAAACTGCTAAAATGCCCGAAGGACCCTTTTCTCAGATCCGCGCTCATATCAAAAACAAATAAAAGTAATATCATTCACTGGTGAAATGATATGATCAGCCTATACTTTCACTGTAGCGTTTTAGGATTACCTCTGTGTTTTCCATTCACTGAATGCATTTCACTTCAGAACCTCAAACGCACATAACTTTCTTATTTGTGACCAGAAACATCTAGAGTGGGTATGCATTTTCTTAGTTAGAATGTGGCGAATATTTTGGTACCAAAATTATTTGGGTTTGCTAAAAATTTTCGTTTTTGCATTTTTAGCACCTCCTTTATTCAGTGGGTGGGACATTGCATGTAGCTTATAAAAAGTATAAGATAAATAGAAAATTTACTTTTTATTGGTAAGTACCAAATGTATTTCATCTTGTGAGTTGAAAACATCAGAATTTTTACTCGTGCTGCGCACTCGTAAAAGTTCTTATGTTTTCAACACACTCGATGAAATATATTTGGTATTCACCTCAAAAAGTAAATATCCTCTATTTTATGTGTCCCTTTTATACATGTATGCAAACGTAGCACTAATCGGTTGGTTACATGTACATTTATTCTGGTTACATGTTTTGTCGATAAACAAGATATGCGTATATAGGATCTGCAGATAAAACAAAATGCGTAAATGTCTGTTTTTCCACGCGGATGTACATTGGTGTAAGTCACATTATCTTTTTATATTCGCTGGCACAACTTTCATTCTGATTTTGAATTAATGAGATAAAGTTCACTAGGCATAAGTATCTTAAAGGTGTATTTCAACCACGTGAAATGTACAACATATGAAACTGGTGCATTTTGCACATGTTTCTACGAAAGACCGGTGGTGACTTCACATTTCATAGCTCAAAATTCACATTTTACAGTTTGTACTTAATAGTTCACAGTTCGCACTTCACACTTCATAGTTCAGACTTAACACTTCACAGTTCATACTCCACAGTTCTCACTTCATGCTTCACACTTCATACACCGCAGCTCACAGTTCTCACTTCGCACTTCAGAGTTCTCACTTCATATTTCACAGTTCACACTTCATACTTCACAGTTCACACTTCATACTTAATAGTTCGTACTGCATACTTCACAGTTCACACGGCATACTTCATACTATACACTTCATACTTCACTGTCCATAGTTCGTACTTCATACTTCTCAGTTCACACTTCATACTTCACAGTTCACACTTCATAGTTCGTACTTCACAGTTCACAGTTCGTACTTCATACCTCACAATTTCCAATATTTAAACACATGACTCTGACATATTATTATTAAAAATGTCGTATGTTGTTGTTTGGTCACGTTTTGTTGGATAATGTTAAATGCAAATTGCAAGTTACTAATTGCCGACTATCGGTACCGTTGTTATTATAATTGTTAAATTTATAATACAAAACCATATTTCGATGTTACGGTTTAAAACTTCAAAAAACATAACTACATCTGTATCTTTCATCTGGGCATTGCACGATGCACAATGAAAAGTTAAAATTCTAAACCCAGTCAAATATGCATAATTAATTTTGCCTAAAAACAGTTCCATAAATAGGAACTGGGTTATCCTTTGGTAATACCTATAAGAGGTTAAATAGCAATAAAACGGACCATAAAACCAACACACGCCCATTTGTATTAGTAATATACCACAGTTACATGTTTAAAGATTAGAAACTGTGAATTATGAAGCAACAGCATTTTCTTCCTCTTCAAGATAATTGCAAAACTAGAATGAACACAATGGAATTCATAACAAAACAAAGACAAACACAGAACTCTCACAAACAATTTCAAGTACATTAAACTATAGATCAACAACAGCAGAACCACCACCTTAGAACGAACAGCAGTCTTAGCCACCGGGGGCTTATATGCATTTTACTGGCGCCAAATCTTCGCCCTAGATTATGTTGTTGTTAAAACACAAAATTGTTTGGCTCGCATGGAGGCTTCCTAACTAATGCAATGTATCATCACAGAGAAACTATGATATCAAATAAACACACTAACATCTAGCGCTCATATTATTATCATACTCTGTTTGCTTATGGAATATTATAACATATGATCCTACACTTGTGGACCTGACAAGTCATTTCTTTGTCCTATGTACATATATAATTATTCATAATGGGTGGAGCTTAGCATCGATATTCATGAAGGAAAGGGTTAGTACATGCAAAAAGTAAGTGAGTATGATCAGAAAAAACCACAATCACACACTTCAGACCAACCCACGGCACCGTGAGGAAGAGCCACATAACATTTACAGTATCAATACATCTGTAAAACAATAATAGCAAAGCAAACAGCTTTTTCTTCATCTTCAAAATGATTACAAAACTAGAATGGACACAAAGTAATGCATAACAAAACAAAGACAAACACAGAACTCTCACAAATAATGGTAAGTACATCAAACTATAGATCAACAACAGCAGAACCACCACCTTAGAACGGACAGCAGTCTTAGTCACCAGGGGGCTTAAATGCATTTTACTGGCGCCAAATCTCGCCCTAGATTATGTTATTGTAAAAAACAAAATTGTTTGGCTCGCATGGAGGCTTCCTAACTAATGCAATGTGTCATCGCAGAGAAACAATCAAATCAAATTAACACTCTAACACTAACAAGTCAGACCTAATAGCACCCGTTTAGTCGATGGGCAGAACACATGGTCGTTATAATATACAATTATGTATTGACTTCAGTGAGGTAGACATGAGGACTTATCTATCCGAAAAAGTGATATTCACCGAGGTCGCAAGACCGAGGTGAATATTACTTTTAAGGATAGATAAATCCTCATGTCTACCGAAATTAAAGTCAATAACTGTTTTGTTATATGACGTTTGAGCTATGAATGTGTTTTTTTCTACTTTCAAATTTGTAATTGAGGTCATGTTCAACCTAAGGACTTTCTCGCAAGCTTTAGCAACTGTAATTAAGCTATTTAAATGTAGTACATGTAGTTTGTGTTTCGAAATGGTTATAAATTCTCCGAATGTGGAATGTAAAATTTAATCATAAAACACTTTTTTACATTTTGTTTATTCAAACAAAGAAAAAAGAACAAACAAAACAAAACTTTGAAGCATTAGATCTTTTTAATTGGCAGCTTCGCAAACATGTCAGTTGTTTAAAAATGACCTAATGGCCGTGTTCCTTGGCTGTTCCAGTACTGGCCGGGTGGATTTATGCTTTTTGTGGTTCTATGTCCAGGAACTCCGAAGGCTCCGAAGGCTCAACTGGTAGTGGTTCTGGTTTTAAAGCGTCTCAGAAGACGGGGCAACGGCTTAAAGTCTCATCCGACAGCCTGGGAGAAGCCGGGAATCGAACCTGCGACCCCTGGTTTACAAGACATAGGTTTATCCCCTACACCACGGCGGGATCTAATGGCTATCCGTAAGTGGTCAAACGAAACAAAATCCGACTTAAAAGTCAGGATTTAATCTGCTGAGCATTTCAATTTCAAACGTTGTTCAATTGTAAGGGAGGTAATTTGGAAACATACGAGTTTCAACAAAAACTGTACGAAAAGGGATAACATAACATTCAGTTTTAAACCATTTTTCACTTTCTTGCTTTCGGATCTAAACATTTGACATAAAAATGAAACTTTAAGTCGAAAACTATTCGCACTATTTCCAGGTAAGCTGTTTTAGCAAGGGGGCATAAAATCAGACTTTGCATCATGTTAAATGTCAACCTGTTAATGTTATCGTACTCTTGAACGTTTGTAAACATATATTTTTGACATTATGAAATTAAAAGTCCTATTTCTTCTAAACTGTGAATCCCCAAAGTATATTGCTAAACTTTTTCCCTCAGTATATTACTGTCAGTTGATTTCGTTTGACTGTAGGTACATGTATATGACGTGTGTCATTGTTGTTTTATATTACTGACCGCTGTCGTCGGATGGTTGTGTTGTGTTGGTCGATCACGGTGTCATTTCCTGGTCTTTGTAGGGGAATCAGACGGAACAATTGATAAATCAGCTGCGCATCATTATGCACGACTCGATTCATAATATAATAGGGAAGTGCACAAATGCAGCTCATCAGAATGAAGAGGGCGGACAGATTGAATTAATGAAACGATTTTAGCTAGTCGCTCATGAATATTAAGTACTGACAATCCATAGCAAGCCTTTACCATCGGCTCAACGTCGAAGATACACCATTCGAAAATTGTATTCGATCGGGATATTCTCTTCACGATATCCTTTCGTTCGACGATTTAAGTGTTTCATTTTAGGGCATTTTAAATTTATTAAAATCAAAAATGTATTTTTATCTTGTAGATCACAATTTCATCTTCCACATGTACTGCTTTGAAACATGCATTAAATTAGGAAACTAAAATATACTGTTTAAATATCAATATTTAGCTAAGACAATACTTATCTCTAAAGAACGAATGTGGTTCTGGGTCCAGGTCGCTTGCTATGTTTGGACGAGCCTTGTAGTCAATAACAATCAACTGAATATGACCAAGAAATGCCCAATCACAGACCAACAAACGCAAGTAAGACACGCTGAGCACAGACAGTCACTGACAGCAAGAACAAAATTTAGCTGTAGCATAAACAGACAGATCCGAGGTTTATTATACAATTATTGACTTATGTTGAGGTAGACATGGAGTATTATTGAACAGTAAACGTCATATTGACCGACGCGGAGCGGAGGTCAATATGATTAAGTTTACTGTTCAATAACACTCCATGTCTACCGAAACATAAGTCAACAATTGTTTTATTATATTATAAATGTATGTTACGCATTTCCTGCCATTTTAGACCATTTAAACGTTGACGTTACGGATGGATCATGCGAAATGATATGACGTTCTGACGTCACTTCCCGTAAGCCGGTCAATATTACCTCGTGCCGTGTGCTTTGCAACGTCACGTCCGGCAAACCATGTAATATGTAGTTTTATTGACTCGAGTGGATATGCAGCTGGGCCAATCAGAAGATGTTTATTTATAGATTATATAATAATAGACTTTATCATATGACGTCGCGTCTGGGAGTGAAATAACGCCATGCAATGAAATCGATAAACCACTAGTGGTTTATAGATTTTCGGGAACGTTATGACGTCCATAACAACGTTGCGTTCATAATGACAAAATTATAACGTTATTACGTCAGAAATATCTAAACGTCATATGATAAATAGAATCTAACATCCGTACTCTTGTTTTACTGAATTTATTTAACTCGTCGCGAAAAAGAGATAAAATGCTCGGCAAGCCTCGCATTTTATCTCTTTTCCCCAACTCGTTTAATAAATTCAATAAAACATGAGCACTCATGTAAGATCCTCTATAAAGCATATACAGCTCATCGTTACAAACACAAACCCTATATCAAACAGTGAACAAACAACAGCAGAATCACCACATAAGAACGGACAGCAACCGATGCCATCGATGGGCTTAAATATATTTAACTGGCCAAATATTCGCCCTTGATTCTGTTGTTGTTAAAGCAAAAACAAAACTCGCATAGAGGCTTCCTTACCATATACAATGCAACGTAACAGGGACACAATCAAATCAATTGCGATGAATCTTAGAAAAGGGTTCTTAAATGACATACAGGCCTAAATCACATACAGGGCTAAAGAAAACACACTATGTCACAAGCATAGCGAAACACTAAAAAAAGTAAAGGTGTATCACATATCTCAGTGGTAAACCACTGCCGTATTTGTACAAAATTTTATTTTGCACTTTTCTGCAAAATTAATTATAACCCGCGAATGTGACAGCAAAATATAAATAAATAGAGTGAAATAATGAGCTGGATGGATGGTAATTTGATTTCGACATTTGATTAATGCTAAAAATTGCAGTTTCATCTTTGATAAGATCCTATGCGCGGTCGATTAATGCAACACATATGAGCCGCGACACATAATTTTCAACCGTGTGGCAATTTGACAAGTGTAGATTCAGACGAGCCTGTGTAGCTTCCTTTTAGACGTAAAAACTCCAAATGATGTTGGACAAGTAGCTTAACAGTATAAGAATATTTAAGCGACTAGCAAAGGCTCTGATCAGACTGCGCGTATGCGCAGGCTGGTCTGAGCCTTTGCTGGTCGCACATACCACATTGTTGGAAATCTCATGCCGCGGCTCATATAAACAAGGCTGAAAGTCATGCGCGGACGAAGCAACAATAACCGTAACACTCGACGGGTCTATAGTAAGATGTTTTGAGGTTGTTATTGTTTGTTTTTGTGACTGTTCCTTGGCAGTAACCAGTACTAAGCCGCGCTGATTTATGTTTTTTGTGGCTTTAATTATTTTCGGCAGCACCCGAAGGCTCAATCGGCTGTTATTCTGGTTTAAGGCATCTCAGATGATAGGCCACGGCTTAAAGTCTCATCCGAAAAATTGGGGAACCGGGGTTTGAACTTTCTGCTCCATAATACGTTTGAAGCGGGTTTGTTTTTGTGGGTGTTTATGTATATGTATTGTTTCAGCCTTTACATTGATACTTATGATTTAATATTTCATTTATGGTTTAGTTACATTAGATTTTTGAATAATTGTTTGCATTAATTGAAACTCATATGGGACAAAATCAGAAGTTATCGGTTTTATCTTGCTGATTATCTCCCTTGAATATTGACCACTCTCGCAACTTACCTGTTGAAATCTGTGGCATCAATAACACAGAAAAGTATACAAACCTTTAAATAAATTATTAATAACTAACGTATTATTAAGTTGTCATTATTTTATAAGTTATCAAAAGAAAATTTAATGTTTTATCTTTACAATGATATAAACAAATATGAAATAACTAAATATTTAGTTTTGTCAAATTGTTCATCTTTTTAACTGGTAAAATCCCATTCATTTCAATGTAAATTGAATGAAAATGCTTAGGGTGAGCATTTTATGACCCCAAAATAATCATGTTCTGATATTTTCCCAATGTTTTATAAGTTATAAATGGTATCTCTATCATCCAACAATATAAACCATATAAGTTTCATAGAAATAAATTACATTTTAGTTCTGTCATTTTTAGGTTAAAAATTGAGTTTAAGCGCCTTCTTACCAGAGCGGAGAAAATGTCTAAGTTCGAATATTGTGGATCTGTAATGCTTCCTCATTATGCGATATGCTTGCTTAGGTAATGTTGAGAAATCTTAACAGCATTTTAAAAGAAAGGGGAAACTTAGCTGATTGGGAGACATGATTATGAAAAAAATCTAAAATTTAAAAAAAATAAGAAAATAACAATAACCATATCTTATCGTCGAAATAAAAAATAATTTGATTACAAGTTGCTTCAATTTATTTTCTAATTTCAATCTTTAGTATAACAACTATTATTATTATTATTATTATTATTATTATTATTATTATTATTATTATTATTATTATTATTATTTAACTATTGTTAATTCATTGTTGTGCCTGACTCGAGACCGAGAGGCCGCGGGTTCGAGCCTCACCGGCGTCACTGCGTTGTGGTCCTTGAGCAAGATACATTTATCCTAGCTTAGCACTGGTTCAACCCAGGAAGACCCGTCCCTGTTTAACTGAAAGATTGTTGATGGGACGCAAAGAATCAAATCAAACAAATTATTTAACCTATTTGCCTATTTATAGCAAAAGATTATAGCAAGAGAATATTCGTACTTCAGTCTCACACCGAACAGGCGGCAATCGAAAATACTTATCCTATCGACGAACGTAGATCAAAATAGTTAAAAACAGAGTTTTCGATTGCTATTTGTCGCCCGACTGGTGACAAATGGCAATCGAAAACACTTTTTCTAACCATTTTTGATCCACGTTCGTCGATAGGATAAGTATTTTTGATTGCCGCCTGTCCGGGTCGATTCTGGTGACAAACGATTTTGAGACGCTCATAACGGGATATGCGATAATCCCAGGTGTCAGATAATCCCTGGGGCTATAGGTCTTATCTTGGTCCTAATAAAAAACTGCTTTTACGGGACTCTGTGTGTAGCGCCTAAAAACTTATGCATAAATCAAGATACCCAGATTAATCACAACAGCGTTCATGCACAGTACACCCATCTTACTAGTTTTGTCATGCGGCGTCTCGTCAGGGTCTTCACTGCTCAGTATAACAACCTTTTTTCTGTCATACTACCAAATCTGTCATGCTCAGACTACACAAATAGTTTCGTTTGCAAGTACAGTAAAAGACATGCATATATTATGCCGATGAGTCCTTATATTGGTAATTTAGAATCCGTGATGAGTTCTATAAATGAAGCATAAGCAACAGTGTAGATCCAGATACTTCATAACAAGACATCTCTCCGAGCCTGCATTGTTTGCAATATTGAACATAAACATAATTGTAAACTAATAATTGAGTTTTAAGTGAGGCCGTTCAGCGCAAAGGTTCTGGTGAGATTGCACAGCTCAGTCTGGCCTAAACCATTGCTGTTTGCGTTCCATATGTGTCGGTTAGAAATTCCCAGAAGGCATATATTTTAACAAACCCCGTCACACCGAGCTGATCGGGGTCAGTGAGGACCAGAACTGACCAAAAACAATTTATAAAAGGTAAAGGTCTTTCAACAGCAAACAGCAATGGGCTGATCAGACTGCGCAGATAAATTATTATGCGCATATGCTGTTCGCATATATGGTTAACTGAAAAGTCATGTTTATAGTAGCATCTGGGCAGTGAAGACAAGAAACTGCTATGAGCATGTAATATATGCACAGACTGACCTGCTCCATTAATATACGTTGTTCGCGTATGGTTAAAGAATCTGGCAGTCGTCACAAGTTTGTGATGTGGTCATTTCTCATTGACACAGCGGGAACTCAGTGGGAGTTCGCTCATCTGTGTTTAAAGTGTGAAAATAGCTGATAAGGATTTGGCCTTAAGCGACTGCTCTCGTGAATTTTGGCGCATTTTCCTGTCTGCATTATATTCCTGTATTATGTTTTATTAACTTGAAGCGAAGACACTGATCAGACATTTTTGTCAAACTTCGGACCCAGTCTTTACAGATGTCAGCTGATTTTATTTTCGAAACAAATGTACAGTGTGGATCCAGATAAAGAACGAGTATAGTAAAGCTCACACCATATCGGGTCCACATTCCTGATAATTCGTTATCTTATTATCAGAGTACCACTCTCAACAGTACACATGTACTCAAAGAACTGCCTCAATTTATTTTTATTTATTTTTTATTTATTTATACATAAAATGAGACGGTTCTTTTGAACGCCCAAAGCAAACCTTAAAATGCTGGATAAGAAAATATTCACAATATTATGCTGATTTTTTTTATCTAGACCTATAATTCTAGACCTATACCGAGAGAAGACTCAAATCAGGCTGCGCATTTACAATACTGATACGGGTAAACTTTTGGGAAAACATCATTATATTTATTTTCTCTTCCTTCTCATATAATAGTATAATATCTCATTGTTCTGAAATAATTCAGATCAAAGAATATTTTGTGGCATGATCACTCCAAACGATAATCTTTAATTATAATTGCTGTCGTTAAAACATGTGTCAGTTTCTTAATCTTTGATACACGGGGGTTAATAATGACCTCATTAGATCATCGCATGAAAAAGCCTAGAGAAAACTGAAAAAAACACAACCAGACCAAATAAGCACATATCCAGTCCCCAAAAAGTAGTCCTGCTAAAACCTTTTTGGCCTAAAAAGTGTCATGGCCGTACCGCCGCCGATGGCCTTGTTTGGTGAAGTTGTGTTATTTCTAAATCACTGTTGTTCTCAAACCCCCGAAGAGAGTTTTTCTCACGTCGTGGCCCACATATTTTTTTTTATCAACATTTAGACCCTCAAAGCGCCAAGGAAAAATGCATCTGAAAATGTCGTCTGCTGAAGTCGTCCGCTGCAAATAATTGCCAAACATTAATGATGAATTTAAGTATAGAAGCAAACAGTGTGAACCCAGAACAGACTGCTCCTATAGGGGCAGTCTGATCTGGGTCCACCCTGTTTGTCATAGAGGCTTCTTACACATTTCAGCAGACGAGAAAATCAGACGACTTTTGTTGCGATCGGCGCTTTTAGGGTAAGTACTCAAGTGCTCATGTGCTGTTTTAAGACTCAACTTAGAACACACGAATAGTGGAAAAACATGTTTTACATTTGGATATGAAAAACATTTTCTTGATTTCAATCAGATGCATGCATACTCCTATTTGAAACAAATTTTAAATGCACAATTTAAGTTACATTAATGAAAACTCTATCCAACAATTCTGGTAAAGACGGCATAAAGGCCTCTTTCGTCAGCCAAATACCATCGATACCTGGACTGAGATACAATCGATTTCGCGATATAGTCGCCGCGTTGTAAGGGGGACAATTGACTTATCGATTATCTAGGTGATCAAGAACCATAACTGGACTATTAAGTCGAGCCATAGTTCTATTTGTTTAGTGATTGTATGTCATGTTGGGCTGTCAAAGCTGGCATAAATTGAGATGAATTGCCTTTTTCGACACATAATTGATAACTGATCGACGTTGGTTTTCAGAAAGAAAGAAACAGTTGTGTCCCTTGTTCATCACGTGTGCGTTAAACAGTAAGTATGACCAGTAAAATACCACAAACACACACTGCAGACCAGCCCATGGCACCGCTAGGAAGAGACACAGAGCACTAGCAGCCACAAGTCATCAGGAAGACACTTAAAGTAAAGCAACCAGAGCTCTCTTCCTCATTGAGATGATTGCGAAGTTAGAAAGGACACTAAGCGCTGCAAGACCAACCATTCAATGGGACCAACATTGAATCAACATTTTTTTTTAAAAAGTGTTGCGCAGCTATGTAGTGGATCGTTACATCACACCGGATAGACGGCAATCGAAAACACTCTAAACACTTGACGAACGCGGATCGAAAATCGCTAGAAAAAGTGTTTTCGATTGCCATTTGTCGCCAGGTGGGCGACAAATGGCAATCGAAAACTCTGTTTCTAACGATATTTGATCTGCAATCGTCGACAGTATTAATGTTTTCGATTGCCGCCTCTCGGGTGTGTACATGTAGCTCTATTCAGTTTGTCACAGCCTGGCCCTACCGTAACACAATGTGTTGTGTATACGAGCATCAGAGGATCTGGTTAGACTTCACGTATGCGCTGTTTCGTTTATGACATACAGTTAAACCTGTCTTAAGCGGGCACTTAGAAGAAGATCAAAAATAGACTTTCAAGACCGAATATCGCTTAATAAAGGTCAAAAGTTCTGCAGAATGCTCCAAGAGAGCATTAGATGCAATACTGGCTACCATTTGTCATTAAGACCTTTTGTGCCCCTTAAGACAGGTTTTACTGTACTCTATATTACTCTTTTTTCGCTTGTTCTTTAAAGAACAAGCGAAAAATGAGTGATATAGAGAACAGTAAAACCTGTGATATAAAGTATGACAATTTAGACAAAAGGAAATACTCAGCGGTCTGAAATGGTATGCTGTGTAAACTGTACAATTTTTTTGCGCATTCCGCGGTAGAGGTTCGCGCTTTTTATGAACTGCCTGCGGGTTAGCCTAAGTTGGAGTCTCGATCTTGCCACGTACTGTCGTTAATTTTCTCTCTACCTGTACATCTCATTGTTTCAAACCGTTCAGTTGTCAGCTTATGGTATTATATGTATACATGTACACTACAAAGCCAGCGTATAGTCCCGGGCCACTATCGGCCCACCAGCGAAACGCCATTCAAATGGCGTTTCGCCGTCGGGCCAATTGTGGCCCGCTTCTGTCTGCTTACTGTGATAAAGTACTTATTAATACCGCTGTAAAGCCTTCCAGGAACGGATGACTGGCCGACATGATGAAACAGAAAATTTGTTGACAGATATGTTTAACTTCAAAAACAACAAAACATTCTTAATCAACTGTATGGGTGTTACACGTATGTCCATTGTCACAGTAACCGTTATGTGATTAATGTAATAAATGCTAAGAACGCAATTACACGGGAATAATCGCGAAGATAGCCGAGTATTCAGGAACGTTAATTAGAGTTGTGACAGCTATGACGGGTTCATGTCTTCATTGTATCACCTTTGGTCGTAAATGCAGCGAAACAGAACCAGTCCAAGTCACGATCGGATTGGTTCCGTTTTGTCCACAATTTTTTGGCTGCCTTTTTTCGGTTCTCTTTCAAAATGAATGTATTCATTGGATTTGCAATTCTCATTGGAATTATTTATTGTACAGATTCTGTAAGGGGTCAAGGTCAGTATCTATACATGTTCATGTATTTTTTATTGAATATGCACCAGTCACCATGTACATGTAAACACTTTCACCTAAAATATAGTGGGGGGGGGGGGGGTTTAAATGCAGATATTAAATTTGATAAAACATAGCTTTAGATTATTTTATTAGTATAAAAGTAAGAAAGAGGACAAAGATCAGGAATCGATACAATCAAGCACCACACCTGACCCAGGATACCAATGGGAAAGTGAAAACGTCACAATAAGACATCACAAACCGGAGCCAAGAGGTCAGCCCTTTCCCAGCAGGCGACCACAATGCATCAACAAACAGACGTGCGTGAAAGCATAACAAAACAAGACAGAAATAATATAAATGATCCATAAAAGAAGCACGGCCTTGCAACGGTCAGTAAGTTGTTGTTTGTTTTATTTTTTTCGTTCTTCAAGAGTGCTGATTTGAACAAAAATCTCAAAAGTTATAATTATGTAATAGTTGCTGTATCATACTGTTCTGTAATTGTAATGCATTCATTTTGTATATTTGTATTTTTATAACCTCATTTGCTGGTACAATGAATTTGATGGCATAACATTTGATAACCCTTTTCCTAACAGGTACTTTGGCAAACATTTAAAACCCACGGCAGATGAATTACCTCATTATTCGGCATTTCACCAGGGTCTGTACTGTTACGAAGATAAAACCAACTCTTTATGACAGGGGTATTTACATTTTCGAAGTAATCTTTTAATGAACCTTTATATTTTTGCAACCATTCATAGCCTCATGAATAATACAAATTTGATTGACATCTGCCACGCTCGATTGTCCGTGCAAAACGCTTTAAACGTCGAATTCTTTCGTCAGAAGTGACAATCGTGTTGCGATTGACAACCAGCCACACCTGATTCGCACGTGCAACACAAGCTTTTTGTTTGTTCCATTGGCTGTCCCTGTTCATACTAGCTGTTCCGCTTTTCCGTTTTACACTTCAACAAAACTGTCAATACAATTACATATTAAATGCAAAACTGTTTTGTTCCCTAAATTATAATTATTTTTAAATTTAAGATATTTATAATAAAATGTAAATATAAGCAATACATTCAATTTTGGAATGTTCATGGAATCACGAATACGTTGGGTCTCTTGCATTTGCAAAGTTACATGTAACGTGAATCCCTTCATGGAATCATGAATACTTTGGGTCTCTTGCAAAATTAACGTTACGCCCTTCGGGCTTCACCTACTTTGCAAGAGACCCGGATTATTCATGATTACATGACCATTTCAAAAATCGAATTCATTTCTAAAATGCATCATAATTTTAAAATCCCTTGAGTTACAAAATAGGCAATTCTATATTTAGTCTATCAACTTGCATGGGAAAAACCACTGTATCAAATAAATAGAGGATCTTACATGAGTACTCCCCTTATTGCCGATATAGAGGATCTTACACGAGTACTCATGTTTTATTGAATTTATTAAACGATTTGGGGGGAAGTGATAAAATGCGAGGCTTGCCGAGCATTTATCTCTTTCGGAACGAGTTTAATAAATTCAATAATATAACGCACGAATGTTAGATTCCATTTATCATATGGCATTAAGATTACTTTGGAATCTCATTTCTGGCGTAAAAACGTTATAATTTTGTCATTTCTGGCGTAGAAACGTTATCATTTTGTCATCATGTACGTTGTTATGGACGTCATAACGTTTCCCTAAAATCTGTAAACCTCTAGTGGTTTAACGATTTATTGCATGGCGTTATTTTACTCCCAGACGCGACGTCATATAATAAAACGTTTTTCACATCATCTCTTCCGATCAACTGTCAACTGAAACTTTTTGACAAGGCGATGCTTTTAGTAGTTACAAAATGTATGACAAATGCCGACTTTTCTAAACACTTAATCCATTGTTTAAATAAATGTTTAAAAAAACTACAAAAAGCACCTTATATGCACGTACATTGGAACATGTAACATGGAACGGTACATGCATATAAAAGTATTTTGAAGGTTTCCATTTGACGCAGAGGTCAAACGAATTGTTCGAAAAATTTATTTGGTAGCTACAGTAGATCTATATCAAGTTTATTTTTGCACTCACAGAAACAAAATTTATACAATATTTTGCTTCTTTCAAATTGGTGAAACATTTACTCATTTGTTACTTAAATCACGCCTACCAAATGCTCGAATGCTCAACATCTGGTTGAATATTAAAAAACAATTCCTCCAGGAAGGAGTCAAAAATCGGGGAATGTCATGCAACAGACTATGCATTCCTGCGCGTACGTTGATGGTATAAATTTGAGGTCAGAAAGTTCTCTCGTTTTGTCAGATTTACATTTCGCGTAAAATAGGTGTACATGTACCAGAATTCGACAGGAACATGTTTATCGCGCGAAAAGAAAATATGACCTAATGAGAATACTTTCTGAGCTCGTATTTATACCACAAACGCAGGAATCCATAGGCTGTTGCATGGCATTCCCCGATTTTTTTATTTTCTTCATAGAGCAGTTGTTTTTTAATATTCAAACAGATGTTGGGCATTCGAGTGTTTGGTAAGCGTGTAAATTATATATTGATAAGTTTCATCAGCTTATACATGTATATACTATTGATGTCACTCAAAAATGGAACCCTGGTATATTTGCACCTTAAGTTTGTTGTTTGCATATGAATAAGGCAGGTTTCATCATGCTGCAGCTCAATGAATATTGGCGTATCTGAAAAAAGAACGTTGTGTCGTAGGAACCACATTGTGCCGCGGGAACTATTGCTGAATCTTTGTAAATACATCGATAGAATGGTAACTACCTCGTTGATCTTGTAACTACCGCACCTTTAAATCGGGGCCTTGTACCGTTTACGAGTTTGTAGGATTGTTTAGTAAGGTTTGTTTTATTCTTGTGACCGATATTGACAAAGGTTTTCAAATGTCAGCTTAAGCTCACAGTAAGAAGCAAGATTCCTTAACACTGAAAAAAAAATGAAAAGTTGTTCGATGCTCAGTGCGGCATCGAAAGATAAAAAGAAAGCAAATGGTTTTTCAGTAAAAAGGCTGGAGTCATAGTAGAAGCTCAAACATATTTCCATGGAAATCCCAATTATATGTTCATTTTGGTAAACTATCTGGAGTCATTTTGTGGTAGATCCTAGGTTTACAATGTACACCGTGAGCGAGAAATAATAGGACCAAAGGAGCTCATTTGAATGTGGAGTGCGTTTTGTAGACTATAGTATCAGTATCTTGTAATCACATCTTGCTTATGTTATTATTATTATTATTATTATTATTATTATTATTATTATTATTATTATTATTATTACATGTATAAGAGCACTTTTGAAATAAAGAATTTCCTCGTTGTAGGGTTTTATGAAGTTAAGACAGTGCATGATGGATAGCATCAGGAATATAATAAAGCATTGTCACCTGTGGACTAATGAATAATTAGCATGCCATGTCACACTTGCTACACACAGTTAAGCCGCGTGTCCATCTCAACTTGTCAGTGGACAATTTTGGCGCGACCACAGGGTAAGGATACTAAATAATGGCAATAATGGGAAAGTGTACATATAAAGATATACGATATGAATATATTACTCCACACAGAATAGCAAATACTTTCGGACCTGATTTGGATCTGGACTGCTTGCTTATTAATCCACTAAGCATATCAGAAGAAATGCTAGATGCTCCTCAGGATAATTGCTGTTGTTTTTACTACATTACTGTAGTATAGCCCTTCAAATGGAACACTGCTTTTTGGCAATAACATTAAATCTGAAATGCGAATTTTATATTTAATTGGAAATATATATTTAAACCAAAAAACCCTACTCAAAAACATTGTTTGGAAGTTTGCATGCACTTTCATAAATGCTGTGATACGATGTTATTTTAACATTCTTAATATTTTAGGCCAAATAATATTCCCCTCTAGTACCTTGTGCGAAACGGATCAATGACTATCAGTTGAACATAAAACCATATATACTAATATAAGACAATTTGCAGCAATCCTTCAGTGGTTTTAAATGTAGCTACATATTGGCTTGCGTTGCCGTGTATCAGCCTATTGTACCGTCAGAAATTCAGAGGACATCGTTTTCTTTTTTTAAATATCTTTAATGATATCATTTCGGACAGAAATTTTGCACATTCATTTAGTATATCACCGCCTAATATACAATTACATGTTTGAATATTTAAGATTTGAAAATAAGTCTGGAATCTCTTGTAAAATAAAATAACTTTGTCGTTTTCTATTTAGAAAACTCCTCATTTTCCCCCAATGTATTTCATATGGATAACACGTGGTTTATACGGTTCAATGAATACCATGTTTACTTTCGTATATCAGGTTTATGATAAAGAAAACGGTCAACAGCAGGATAATTCTTGTTGTGTCTTCATACACACTGCAAAATACTTTGAAGAGACTGCGCAAATAACAATTTAATTTCACGAAAATCGAATTTCGCATCTTGCTTTCTAAGCCTTCATGGTAAAATGACATATGCGACTGAGAAAAACTGTACTCGGTGATTTGTAACAACAAAGGCGCAGATCAGCCTGCGCATCCGTGCAGCTCACCATCAACTTTGTTATCTACATTTTGGAAGTCATATCTATACTCGCTACGAGCGAAACATCAATTTTCTTGCTAGCCTGTTAAGTCGAGGAGACTGGTTTGAGACTCGCTTTGTAGGAAACCCAGAAGACAGGTTTTCTCGCGTCGTGGCCTCGTATATTTCTGTTGCTTGCTCGACAGCTCTAGGACAAATAATACAAGTGCAACAGATAATACTATTCAAAAGAATAATTAGGAAGCTATTCATCAGATATGTAACATCATTTGGCTGTGCTCTACATCGTCTAATACACAAGTCATTCGTAGCTATAGCCCACAGAGCGAGGGGAATAGCGGGGACTTCGATTTTTCTGGTTGCAGGTCCCTGGCATGATCCTGTACTAAGAGCTCATTTGCCTGGCTGGGGCGTCGTTACTAATGACTGGTAAGCATAATCTATTTCGCCTTTATGCACTGGTCATTTGTGACCACTGCCCCCCCACCCAGGGGAATGTCGATGATTTTGATTTTGTGTCTGCAGTTCCCCTTAGTAACCACAACACTGTGGGGACAGCTAGCTGGTAAAACCATGACAGTTCTCCCCCGCAGTCTGTTATTATACTGCACTGCCATGGTTGCCTATGTCTATCAAACACCTACATTCCCCCCGCATTATGGAGACGATGTAAAAGTAAAATCACAGCACATTTGCCAGGCTATTCCCGGCCTGCTCAGGGGTTTGTGTGAAGCAGTGGTTACAAATGACTGGTGCATAATTTATAGCCTATGATGCACACTGTACATGAAAATTTAGATTTCAGCCATCCCCAAAAATATATTGACCCCAACCAAACACAAAATATGACATCCGCTGATATATTTTTCAACCTATATCCAAGTACATTCCCACCCCATCACTAGTTTCTCTTTCTGACCTCAACTGTTAAAGGGCTAAACGAGCATTATTTTATTGGATGAGTCTCTTTTCACTTGGATCACGCTTACGGGTGAGCCCTGTGATCTTTTTTTCTTATCAATTATAGTTGCCCGGAATTACGATGATGCATATTTTGCATTGTCTGGTGTCAACAAATCAGTATTTGGAATAAACAGATCGACAGCTCAATTAATTTTATTAAACAAGTTGGAACATTTTTAAAATCTGACGATCAGAGGGATAAATTTTTCAAGGAGGAGGGAACACAGAAAACCAAGATTTTGAATTGAGGAACAACGGAACACAGCGATTCATTTCATAGGCACAAGCGGATGGGTATACACTGGGAATGCCCCAATATTTTCTTGTATGCCAAAATTAAATGAGCCCAAACTATTGCCACAATTTGCATTTGGTGGAACTATTTTGATATCATAAGAAACCCTTCTCCTAACACGTTACTTCGTCTTACAAAACTGTATAATTTTTCATCGATAGTAAACTAAAGGCAGTGATCTGTACATAGGTGCGTTTAGGGTAAATTAAAAAATGCAGATGCTCAAATGAGGACAAATTCCATCAAATCACAGCCCATATGGCAATACCTTTTGTAACGCAAAATATCTCCAATTTGGCGGTGTATAGATGTATTAAATTCTGATGTTTATTCTGCGATTAGTCTGCACATATAAAATAAACGCAAAAAGCGATGTTCACTGAATTCCTGTACGCACTATAGTAAATAATGTTTCAGTTATTATTTCCAACCTTGTCACAAAAATGGTGACCCATAAGAAAGGCAATTTTTCGTAGACCTATAAAAGCAGCTTGGATTGCATCGTAAACCGCACCATTTGATGCCTTCAACAAGGTAATCGTCTGCTGTAGTCTGTAAGGTGCATCTTATACAGCAAATACTGGTATATCTACCCCAGGTGTATTGCACTGACAGTGCAAAAATATTTACTGAAAGGGTATTTTCATGCTAACAAAAATTAAATTATTTATTTTAACAAGATATCAGAGCGATGAAATAGATATCAGTCGCCGCAAAAATTTAAATCTAGGTATGGTTTTACTATTTCTATGCGCATGCAAACTTTCAGTGTGAAGTAACTTTTATGTAAAATTTTAAAAACGAAAAACTGTGTTCCATTTGAGGTGCTATATACCAGTAATATATATGTTAATGTGTAGGCTACAAACATTGTCATATGTTTAATGCTGGATAAATATATTGTATTGTATTGTTTATAATAGGCGCAAAAGGCTACTATTCTGAACGTTTGAGTGCTCAGAAACAACAATTATGATCATTAGATAGATAGATAGATTTAAGCCACGATCACATCCGCGCTATTTGGTTAAAGCAACGTCTACGCCATCCAATAACGCTGTTTATCAGTTACCTATCATATCAACTGCAGTGCTGCGCGTTGCCTGATAAACAGTGTCTATCTCACGGCATACATGCATGTATGCCTTTATCAGGTCATGATGACGTTGCACTTTTGGAATGACGTCGCTAATGATGCTGAATCAACATAAAAATCAAAAATTACATCATAATTGCTAGTTTGAAGAGTGAAACAATGGGTATTCTTATAAATAGAATACCAGGTCTGTGCATTTTGATATGAAGCTTACCAGGCTCGGCTTTGAGAACGCATGTTGAATCGCTCGGCAAGCCTCGCGATGTCAACAAGCGTTCTCAAAGTATTGCCTGGTAAACTTGATATCAAAGACACTAACCTGGTATTCTCTATTTGTTTACTGACGTCACAGCAGCTTGAAGTTCTATCCTTATATCGCTTCCAAACCCTGAAACTACGTAGTGTCATTGTGAGCTTTGGTTTTGATGCTATAGGGGTGATTGAAGGACCGAACTTCAAGCTCCTGTGCTGACGTTTGCGTGACGTTGAACACGTATCGCCATAACGTTAAGCGCGGAAATTTGACGTTTTGGCTATTCCTAAAGCTCCGTTATGTCTGATTTGATTCAAAGTTTTCGGAAAACAAGCCAAGTAAGGTAAAATTGATCCTAAAATATAAATATATGTTATAAATTCAATGTTTGGTCTGTTCATGGAATCATGAATTATTGGGGTCGAAATTGCAATACCTCCTTAAAGTTAAGTGCTACCTAAGCTTAGTATTGATATTTCAACATGATATTTTAAATGTCTAATTAATAGCCAGCTTATGGTCAAATAAGTCGCTGTGATCTACAGCAAACATAAAACAATTTTGATTTTAAGAAGTTTGAGACGTTATTTTTCGTATCCTAAAAATCAATACTTAACTAAGGTAGTAGATAACTTTAAGGAGGCATTGTAATTTTGGGCCAAGAAGTGTTCATAACTCCATGAACAGACCAAAAGTTGAAATCATTTCTTAACTCACAGTCTACGCTTTAAGACAGGCTGCTGTTCAAGACTCAGTCTAGTATTTGTATGTATCTGTAAGTGTAAGACCGCAATGAGTTGCCCTTTCAATAACTCTTGATGTATACAGGTACCAAACTAGACACCTACGTCATCAATGAATGACATTATTATGGACCATATTATAATATTAAATCACCAGTTAGACTGCTTAATGCTTTGCGCGACCGGAGTTCACTGTTCTTGTCCAACCGTGTAACATGTACTGTAAAACCTGTGTAAAACCGCAACTCTCAAAAAGACCAAAATTGTATTTCAAGACCAATTATCGCTTAATGCAGGTCAAAAATATTGCAGAATGCCCCAACGGAGCATTCTGCAATACTTTTGAACTTCATACATTTACCAATTGTTATTAAGATCTTTTTTGTCTGTCTGTGAGCGGCCGTTTCACACAGTTTTACTGTAGGGTGTGTGCTACTAAGGGTCAATTTTGTAGACCATGTTTACATGTTTTTCTTAAAGACCCAAATTTTTACATGCACTAATGTATTTATCACTCTCCCTAGTAGCTATGCCTGGCAGATCAAAGGTCTGTCATAATGAACTCTTTGCAGGGGGTAATGAAGAGGTATCATGAAGGGCGTAGGTGTTTTCTGATAAAATGTTGATATTGAAATATTGATATTCATCAAGTTGGTAAATGAAATGTTGATGTATACATAAAAGTTCCCTCTTGAATCCCTTTAGTCCAGTGAAATATTGAAATACACATAAAGACAATTTTTCAATATTCGTTTAACTCGACCGCTAATATCCCCTTATAAACCAAAATATAGGCTTTTCAGGAGACTACCTATACATGGGCATGTGTTCAAAGAGTTACCTTTTTCATTCATACTAGATAGCTTAAAATATTTTAGGACAAAACATCACCGTAAGGGCATTTTAAAAAAAGGTTATTCGATTTCAAAAGTTTGAAACTCAGTGTTTATAAAATCTATTTGATTTCATGAATGCACATGTACAAAGTCACACTAAGCAAGAACATTCTCAGTTCGCATAGACAAAGTAAGAACGTATAAAAAGGGTCAGACTAAAATAAGACAAAAAAGCCCCACTGGACAGCTACTCATGCAGGTTTTAGAAGAGGTTCTATGTGTAATCGATAAAATCTTCATCTTATAAACTGCCCATTATGGTTACATGTACTAGTAAGGCCAAATAAAAAACAACTGTGTTTTGGGTAACCTGACATTACCTAAATTTACTGGTGAAACCAAGATTTTTTCAGGGTTTCTGAAAACACATGGGCCCATGGGCCCTGGATTGCTTACCTGAGTTCTTGTCACAAGGAGAGGATGTTAACCATAGAATATAAATCCCATTTCTCCAACGCCTAAGTGCATCTTGTGCATCACTCAGACCATAATCAAAGACTACCAATTTACTAAGTTCAAACAAAATATACTCATCTACAAACATTCAATGTCTGACCTTTTCATCCAACCAAAAAAGGTCAGGGTTGTGCATAAGGTCAAACTTGCATAATGTTCTACACTTTTTTCCCTTTAATTTGATATAAAACATGGCCTTAATCAGAAAAAAATGTTTTGACCTTTTGACCCCATCTGGGGGTCGTGGGTGTATAAAAGGGCAGAATATTTGCTTGCATTGTGTTCTCTACTTCATTCCATGCCCAGCAGCCCCCGTCTCCTAGGTTGCCGGTGCTGTTGTGACATCGCTTGTGTTGTAAATGCCCAATAAAGTAGCTCTGAGCATTGAAAAAATAAGGGACATAATGCAGCGATCGAAAACGCTCTTTATAATCAAAAATCGCTGGAAACAGTGTTTAAGACTGGCGACAAATGGCAATCAAAAACTCTGTTTCTAACAATTTTCTATCTACTTTCGTCAAAAGTATTTATGTTTTCGATTGCCGCCTATCTAGTGTGATAAGTTTACTTCGAATTATTCCGTATATAAAGACAAACAACCGTGTCAAGTTTCAGATTTTTTTTATATATTTTACTTTCAAAACGCAAGCTAACACAGTTAGACATGATCAGACTTTTACAGGTTGTGTAATGTTATTTATTAGGCTACAATGTAAAACATAAAGGCAACCTAATATAACATAGTATAACTTTTATTCTCACCGATTGCATAATACAATATATACTGAAGGACTTTAATTACGAAAACGTTAACTTTCTTTTATATCTTTCAAAAGATAGTTGACTGTAAACTTCCTTTGCTTCGATTTTGTCACCAAGAGTTAGTTACATCAGCAAACACTTTAGTTTTACCTGATGATTTGCAACTTCGTAAAAATTAAGGTCACTGAAGAGGAGATTTTAAGCAATCACATGACAGGGTACAAACAGATAAACGTCAATAAAAGCAGACGGACTGTATCACAGACCTGCCAAACAATATGAGGAGTGATTTCTATAGAACTAACGAGGCCCGTGACACAAATTTAATACTTCTCATGTTTCTTAATTTTGTAAAAGCAGACAAGCTTTAACTGATAACATTTTGTCACAAAAGGCAATGACCCCTATCTCAAAAAGGTTACATTTTCAATTCGTTAAGTTCATTTTAATTTGACAATTTTTTTCATGTGTAACTTACAAGTGAACATTCTTTAACATACAACCAAAATGATTGGTTTGCCTTCTTTTTTGAGAAATAAATTAAAGCTGCTATCCATGTGTTGCGTTTTTAAAGTCCGCCAATATATGCTGCAATACATTCTAATCAGGTAATGACTTTCTACATTTTATAGTATAGCTAAACTGCCACTGATATGTTGCAACCTTTCAATTGCTTTTAAAATTAAAAGCCATGTTCTGTTTGAATGCATTGATAGGGCGAATAACTACAACAATTACAGGTAGAAATGTTTGAACATTTATCAATTGAGTAGTGCTGGTTTCAAACTGTTTAGTAGTAATAGAAATACAGTAAAAGTTTACACCAAAAGAGGTAGTAGCTCAGCTGCCACCTCTTTGGTGTAAACTTATGTACTAATCATTTGTAATCACGGCCCCCACCCCCGGGGGAGGGCCGTGAATAGCGGGAGAAATGTGCTGGGTTTGACCTTTGCGGTGTCCCGATGCGGTGGTTTTGTTTTCGCGCCAGAATAGCAGAGATTACAAGAATACCAGTTATTGTATGTGCTTCACCGGTGAAAGAACCGGTTTTCAGCAGAGCATTTCCCAGGCTTGGGCGAGATGTAAACGAACCAAAAAAACGGCGACGATTGATAACGCCGCTTTGTGCAGAGGTTGTAAGATTTCACGAAAATTAAAGGACAGTTTCCCTTTCTCATATATATAATACGACGACAAACTTTCCTCGACTGTTTACTCATGCATCTTTCATAAGATCTGCTGACAATGCTTTATTGACACAGACAATCTCAATCGAAAGAATGTGTCATGTATTTTAGTTGTTGTAAATATGTTCGCATGTAAATATTTTCGCACATAGAAGAGCTTTGTTAGTTAAATAATATCTGTTACTTAAGTTGTGACTAGAAATGCAAATGAACAATATTTGACCCAGTATCTGTTGGGCTGTCTCGGCCATAGCTGAAATAACTTAGAATGTTTAAATTGTCATTTCAGACAAACCAAAGCCAAAGGAAAAGTATTGTTAAAGAGATTCAAATAAGCCTGTGCATCTATGTCCACAGTCAAAGCAGTTTAGCCATGCGCTTATTCATCCATGTAGCCAAACCGGGACACAAAACTGTTCCTGGGCAAGGCACTCAAGAGGCAGTTTACAAGAACACAGTGTACTTTTCCCATTAAACTGACAACTGCTTTTCTTGAATTTAATAGTGGAAAAAAAGGAAGACTGACTGTAGAAATATTTTTCTGTCCTAATCTTCACCAAAGATGTACGTGACTAAAAGAATTGATTGTGGTGTCAAAAATCTTGCATCACAGCCAACATCCCTACCGACACAGCTATCACGGCCCAGTTTTTGATATTTTATATTGACACAGAATTTTAGGCTTGGTTAATATGTAGGGGATATTATATTCCACTTTTTGAAAAAAAAAACCAAAAAACATTGTTTTAGGAGGACCATCCGCTTAAGCCCCGCAATGCGGGGTCAAGTAGCCGAGATTTTACCATCTGCTTGTCCCCGTAGTGCGGGGCTTCTAGCTTCTAGCTGGGATTTGCTGGGGAAAAAGTCAAAGTCCCCCTATTTCCCTGGGGTGGGGGCTGTGGTTACAAAAGACTGGTGTATTACAATTATATTTTCGCCAATTATCGAGACAAACTGAAATTTTGGAAGCATACACATATCGTGTATTATTAGCAAGCCCTACTAAACTGGGTTAACATTTGTGTTAAAGTCATCATATTTGACACATCCAGGTGCTAAATGACATTCATGATCTAATAACGATTTATTATTTTATGAGAAATAGCACACGTATCCGACGTTAGGCGTTTTGAGCCGCGGCATGAAAAGAAAGTTTCTGTTTTGTGCGACGAATACAGACACAGATCAGCCTACGTAAAGCTGTTTTTATACTTATAGTACAGCTTAATACTTGGAGACCAGAAAACCTACACGGGTACTTTGGCAAAACGTGAATTTCCGCCGCAATTGACATTTCTTCAGGTTTTACCCTGTTTCCTACGACAAATCGGTACGTGGCCGCGGCTAGAATAAGTACAGGCATTTTATCGATACGTTGGCTGTGTGAGTGCTATAGTTTAATCGGATGTAGCTGACTAGCGTTTCTTCAACACTTTGACCCTTCCAAGATACCGTGTCATCGTTAAAAAAGGCTTAAGGAGATCAATCATCAAAAATATAATTATTGTCGTCATCTTTCAAGAACGGTGGCATGTATATTGATTAAGTTTGCAACCTTTAGCGTTGCATGAGATAGCTTTTTCTGTGATAATTCTGTATTTACATCTCCTGAAAGCATATAAAAGTGGGCCAATGTCCGACAGTCGGCCATATCGGCCCACCAGCAAAACGCTATTTAAATGGCGTTTTGCTGGTGGGCCGATAATGGCCGACTGGGTCTAGCTCCACGTATGGTGATCAGTATTCCGAGCTAAAACAAGTTGGTGTGAAAATAATATCCGACCCATAAGTGATTATTTCCCCCATTTCCTTATTAACCTCAATATACTGTCCTTACTAGATAAGTTCAAAGTGACGTCAGAGCATGTTTTGATAACTGGACATTGTCCATTGATGTAAATAGGTAAAATGGTTTCGCTAACTTTGTAGATTATATTCTTTTATCATTATTATTTGTCACAGTTGGGCTGGCGCGGTGGTAAGATCGTAGACCTCTGTCCCGAAGTTTTGCAATTGACGGTTCGAACCTCAATCACGGCATATATTTTTTATCTTTGCTTTTTGATATTTTATGTTTGTTTGTGCTCACACTATTTTCGACACAGAATCAGCAGACGAAGAATGTTTGTGCTGACCTCTTTTGTATTGTTTTGTATTGTATTGTATTGAAATTAATATGTGAAGAATGTAAAAAAACTAGAAAAAAAAACTCACAGAAAACACACACAAAACACTCAAAGAATACTGTAGAAAAAACATTTAAAATATAACAAAAATATGATAAAAAGTCTTGTTTAAGCAATAATGATATTTAAAAATATCTCCTTCATAAAAAAAATTCAATCGTGTGGGATTCGAACCCTCCCCCGTTTTAAATCTCTCGTTAATAGATATAGATACAAATATTTGCCTCGGCTCAACCGACTGAGCTATGACGGCTTGGTATAATACATGTATTTCCGTATTTTGAAAACCTTTGTCAGGTATTAATGTAATTTTTTGCCGTTAATAACGGTATAACCTGTATTACCTTCAAGTGTTGGTATGCTCTTTTACGTCACTTTTAACTTATCTATAGGCCACAATACGTTGTGGGTGTACATGTAACCTACATAAAAAACATCTCGGCGAAACAGTAACTTAAGCACTCAATACGTATATTTTGATAGAAATAAGGACAAAAATCCAGGAATGCTCCTAATAATATGATCCAATGTATCAAAACTTTAATTCCTGTTCGCATAATACATGTATGTAGTCTAAGCTAAAAAAAAAATAGGCTGATTTTATGTAAAAAAAATCTGATCAAAAAGTTATTACTACAGTACTCACACTATGTAAACTGAAATAAACATCCTGTACCCGTTCCTCCTAGCTCACGCCTTATACATTATGAATTACAGCACTCATGCGTAACCAGTTGTCGGAAATCGTGATGTGAGCGTTGTTGGTACATGTACAGCTGTAATTGCGAGGGCCCACATATTAAAATTCATTTTCCATAGATCTAAGTAACTGTTACAGTTACAACCATGTAATCATGTATCCATGTGATTGCCAATTCCACTAAAACCGTGCAATCTGGCATTTAAGCTCGTTTTCGACACAGAAAGGCACTGATTGTGAGCAAGTCGTTTTTTAACAAGCGAAATGCAAAGGAGGAAACCGTTAAAATCATGGAATAAAACGGAATAAAATAGATAAAATGGCCTTTCTTACCTTGTTCGAATGTGTATTGTCTGTATCGCTAACAATATAAATCGAAACGTGTACATGTACCTAAATACACGCATTTTCCGACTACTGGTTACGCACGAGTGCTGTTATTCATGTTTATAAGGCGTGAGCTAGCGGAGGAACGGTACAGGATGTTTATTTCAGTTAACATACTGTGCAGTACTGAGTTTCCTTATTTCCTTCCAAAAACTACGTTATGGATTAAATGTGCATGACACGCCACTTCGGTGATGTAAAGAAAACCGGCCTTTAGATAAGTGTGCGTAATTACATGTATATATCTCAATAAAAACATCTGATGAGACGGTTCGTTTGAGCTGCGAAACAAATATTAGGGGAAAATCACAGTTTTGTCTATCTAAACCTATGGGAAACAATTCACAAAAAACGGACCCAATGATCTGAATCAAATGCATGAACGGATCCAGAGTGGACAGAGGGCCCTGACCCCCCTGAGCAAAAATACAAAGCTATAGGGTTTCTCAGCAATACTAGTCCAGATACAAAATGTACCTTGCAAATTACAAAACTACCCAACCAGCATTCAATGTTGACCCATCATCGACCCTCGTTTACATGTATTAGGATTCTTTCTCCTATCATCAACTAAAAAGAAGAAAAAAATACGCAAATAGAAATTGAGCCCCTCTGATAAAACCTCCTGGATCCGCGCATGAAATGTATTCAAAATTTACTTTGATTTAAGCGGATCCCTCGAGCTATATGAATTCAAATTATACAGGTTTTATTAATTTTACAGGAGGCGGAGTCGCTATACCATGGGGTCAAGGGTTCAGCATCAACATGGCGGACTTCGATCCTTTCGCCTCAGAAAGGAGAAAACCAGATGGTGTCATAATGGACCCACATGATCCAAACAATCCCACATTTGCGACAGAACCGGTGGTCCTAGGCGATTTTAGTGCTTTTGGTCCGTCAAACGTAAATCAGTTCTCCACACGCACAGCTGGCGGACATATCGCTGCCAGTATGCCAGGAGATCGAGTACAATCATCCAGAGCAGATTTCAGTAGCCACATACCAAGAGAAACATTAGACTCTGGAAACATGTTTAATTCTCCAGACATGTGGTCAAGAGGCAGTTTGCCAACATTCGCTACAAGCTCAACGTCCAGAACAGGAACAAAGTCACGTGATTCTGGTGGAATAGCCATAAGTCTGTCAGGAGCACTTCCTGGTAATGGTATGGAGGATATAAACAGTACATTTAATGATCAAACTATGTATAATAATAATGATAATAGCTTACACTTTAACGCTTCTGATGAAACTGGGTATAATAACAGCTTACAATTTAACGCTTCTGCTTTACATTTATATGTGCATGACGCGAATGTATCTGCTTCATTAAACGATACTCCTGATACAAACATTTTACAAAGGGTTTCCAGTCTAGCTGAGAATCCTTTCCCATCTGGCTTAAATAGCATGCTTGGAGGCTTTAATGAATCGCTATTTTCAACCTTGCATTTTACCACCAATGAGTCTCGAAATGATCATTCGATTACAAATGAACAAATCGACTTGACTGAATCATTTGCATCACCTACAGGTTCAATAGGCGCTTCCTTTTCAGACAGAACTCATTCCGTACATGGAACCACTTTTGGATCTTCTAACACTTTAACGGATGCTTTAAATTTTAGAGAATCATTTCAAGATAATGTTACAAATATGCATAACGTTACCAACGATATAAGTCTAAATAACAGAGTAAATGCTACAGAGGAAAATGCTACTGCGCTTTCCGTGGGTGACTTTGGAATAATTAACAATTCAAATCAATCAATAGAGTTTCCTCCAGAAAATTTAAGTACTGAGATTGATAGTTTCACCGCTGAAAATATAAGCATTGAAACATTTTCACATGGCAATAGTAATGCCACAGCAATTGACTTGACAAGAGAGATGAAAAATACATTTCCCTCTTTTAATGCCCCTGGACTCGGTTCCGGACATGTTGAACGAAGTTTTATTGTTCCGATTAAAAGAAAGGTTAGCGTTGGAACTGATGCAGCTTCTCCACATGAAAATAAATTAAGCGATACCTTGACTACGCAAAGTGAGAAAACATTAACGCTACAGCAGCTATATGACCGTTCACATGGTGGTTCACAATCTAGAGCAGATCAGAATAATGTGGGAGCTTCTAACACTGCTTTGGGTGGCACGCTTACAGCGGAGCACAGCGGTCCTTCTAGTCCTACACCAGTAAATGCTTGGTATACGGACAATGGGCAGGCTGGAAATACTAAGGTGGTAGGCAGTCCTATAACACAGGATAAACCACTGCAGGGTACGCCAGGTAAGGTTTTGCTTTTACTAGTATTTGTGGGAAAACACTCGTCCAATACATGGACTATTAATCAGGCATCTGCTGTTTATTTTGCTACGTGGTTAGGGCCTCTTTAATACCTACTACAGTAAAGCCTGTCTTAAACGGCCACTCAAAAATAGACAAAACAAAAATCTTAATGACAAATAGTAGGTTAATGAAGGTCGAAAGTATTGCAGAATGCTCCCCATGGAGCATTCTGCAATACTGTTGACCTGTATTAAGCGATAATCGGTATTGAAAACCAATTTTTGATCTTCTTTTGGAGAAGCCGCTTTAGACAGGGTTAACTGTATATGACGAGTTCTTTACGTGAAAACAACATTCTGAATTCTGTATCATGTACCTTAAGGAAAAACAGTGTTTGAAAGATTTTCGTTTATACGTTTCAGATAAATTACAAACATGCATCTGTGTATGTAACATTTGAAAGTCATTTATAGTATGTGCCACGTAAATGCATTCAAAACGTAAGTGAATATAACCATGGAATGCCACAATCACACATTGCTTACGGTACCGCCATTGAGAGACACACAGAAAATAACAGTCACTCGACATCAAGAATACAATTTAAGTAAAGCAGCCGGCTCTCTCTTCCTCAGCAAGATGGTTTCAAAGCTAAAAAGGACACTAAGTACTGCATTACAAAAGGTCGCAATACAATGGGGCTATTTTTTTAAATGATGAAAGTATAGAATGGGACTAAATGAAAAGGTATCAATAGGGCTTAAACCTGTACAATAATAAGTGGTTCACACCTATTATAATGTTTGAAACACAGGTAAATGCTCAACATATTGAGCATTTCTGTTCTTTCATTCTCGGTGTGTTTTATTGAAAAATAATTTTACGGGTTTTCGATATTTAATGGTTGATCAGTTTTATTGATTCCATACAGTAATGTGAAGGACACGCATGTTCAATCAGCACTTGCAACAGATATAGGCATGTAGTGCTGATTTAACATACATGCATAACTCAAAATGTGCTTATTTTACAATACGTGTTTATTTTACTTTGTCTGATCTTAGTTGTATTATTACAGATCAGATGTTTTGGTAATATTGCCATTTTCTGCTTAAAAATATCGGTAAACACACTACTAGCCCCATTGACGTCATTCATACTTTTTCCTAGCCCATCGTATCTTTTTTTAGCCCCATCGTCTTGCCAATCAGCCCGTTGTGTATCGCCCTTACAAAACAAAGATCAAAACCATATTTAATGTGAACTTATCTGGTGTAAAACTCGTGTTTCTATCTATATATGCATACATTTTTGACTTAGGTAAATATCAATTTATTTCCAAGAATGTCTATTTCAAATTATGTAACACATATATTCGGTATCGTGATTTTGTTTAAAGAATAACACAATACAACAATAAACGAGCCTTGATATGTCTTGGCAAACAAACAAAATTAGTGTGCGCCAAGTAAAATATCAGATCCTCCTGTGCATCCGCCGATTCTGATCAGAGTCATCGCTGAACGTTCAGTGTGTTACTAAGGACCCAAACGTTTTTATGTGGATAGCGAAGACTGACCAGACTACGTTGACGCCTAGGCTGACCTGTGTCGTGTCACTATTTTGGTTTCTCATGTCACGGCTAAAATGTGATTTTATTTCTAAGACTTGAGGAACGTGTTTGCATTACGGAAAAAATATTTGATGTAGAGGCCGTGTCATATTATATTAAGATTAATCTCTTTTCTTAACTTCAGACATTAGCTTTCCACCAAAAGCACCGGATGCTACTTATGAAAGAGCTAAGCAATCCAGTGCCCCACGACTTGCACCAGTAGAGATGGGAGTGCCCATATCCTTTGGTTTTAATATGGGAAGTTTGCCTGTAGAAGGAGTACCATCCGAACTAAGACCTACTGATTCTGTAACAAATGAAGGCACATCGTCAATGAATATAAATACACCTCAGGGCACGGGAGCCAGCGGTGTTTCAAAGGTTATACCTGGTGCTGAACTTGTCACTAATACACAAGCTGGTACGTTAACGCAAACCGATACTACCATTATCAGAAACGAGCAATTGCCACCTGTATCCATGCAGAGTACCAGTGATCCACTCCAGGAACCACAAAGGCCAATAAAACTGGAACCAGAACCCGTTGTATCTAGGCAACCAATAATTCAAACACAGCCAGCTGTAGATTTCATGTCATCGTTTTTAAGCCAGCCTATCGACCCAACAAGGCGCGCAAACCAACAACAAACAGTTGATATTACCACCAACATCGATAATACACCAGTCAAAACAACGCAATCGGTGGCCCCATCTCAAACTCTAGTTCAAGATGCAAAATCACAAGACTGGAACACTTTTATTTCTTCTTTCCTTATGGGTAGTGCCGGATTTGATCAATTTGGTGGTCAATCATCAGGTCAAATGGAAGGTCCTAACCCAAATCAGGGTAGTGGATCAATTACACCCCTACAAGAAAGTCAAAGTAGTAATCAGACGTTTGCTGAGTTCTCACCTGAGCCTATTGCCTCACTAGATCAAGGCTCGCCCAGTGTTCAAACTGGAAGTCCTAGTCTAGAACAGGTCAACATATTGCCCCTAGAAAACACTGGTGGATCAGGATATGCACCGGAAAGTCAGCTTAATATGCAGAATGTAAGACCTGATGTAGTAACATATAAAGAGAATGCTAACTCCATAGAAGGATCTCAAGTGGTTAGTGATGCCAGCCTAACAAACAATCCTTTAGTTAGTGGAACTGATATTCCTATTGTATCAAAACCAGTCAATACAATCGATGATTCACAAGCAGGAAGAAACACTGGTTACCAAGTTTCTATGATCTCTCCGAACGAAATGGGAAACGTGATAGGTTTCACTGGCACAAGACCGCTAGATACCCCACAGACTGCAGAAATTACAGGTGTTGACACGAAAATAACTTCAGCAGAACCTTTCAAAACTGCTGAATCAAATCTAGCTCTAGGTTTGTCGGAACGACCCCTGACTTCGTTCGAAGGTGCAACAGCGTCTGATCTTCAAAAGTTAAAACTGCTAGAGGTTGCACAAAGATTATTGCTACAAGAGAGAGGAATTAAAGATCCACAGGCAGACTCACAAATACAAACCTTTACTCCACAAGGTATGCCAGGAAGTATAGACAATCTGTTAGCTAGTTTAAATCAAGCCAATAGCCTCGCTGATATGATAAAGAAGAGCTTAGTTCAAGGACAATCAATACAGTCAACAGTCATGCCAGATACCACAACAACGACATCACCACCAAGAAATATAAAGCTCGGTGAATGGTCAAGTGGTGTAGCTGCTGGAGGGTCTGTTTCAAACGAAAGGTCAAGTGGTGTACCCATAGGAAACATTTTCGCTGGGCGATTTTTACAAAATGGCATTGGCTTGCCGTCTGTAAGTGGTTCACCAGATACTTTATCACTAGATCTAACTGGTGGTATTCCTATTGGTCAGTCTAATGTAGTAGATAAACCTGTTGATACGTCAACCTCTGGTGCAGGTGGATTTTCAATCGTTGACAAGCTGGCACAACCATATCAACAAGAATGTAAGGCAGTGAAGGATCCTACAAGCAAATTCCATTTCTACAGACTAGTCGGAGCTGGACGTGTAAGATTCAGGTGTGCACTGGGTACGGCCTTCGACGAGCAAACGTGCCAATGTTCCATCATAGTAACGACACATGGTAAGATATATAGAGGATCTTACATGAGTGCTCATGTTTTATTGAATTTATTAAACGAGTTGGGGAAAAGAGATAAAATGCGAGGCTTGCCGAGCATTTTATTTCTTGTTCGCAACGAGTTTAATAAATTCAATAATACAAGAGCACAAATGTTAGATTCTATTTATCATATGACATTAAGATTACTTTGAAATCTCATTTTGGCGTTAAAACGTGATAATTGCATCATTATGTACGCAACGTTGTTATGGAGGTAATAACGTTTCCCGTAAATCGATAAACCACTTGTGGTTTACAGATTTTATTGCATGGCGTTATTTCACTCCCAGACGCGACGTCATATGATAAATACGTTCTTTTGAAGGTATAGCCTTTCACTCATTTAAGATCAATGGAAATTTCCACTCTTTTCCACTCTTATCGAGAGTACCAGTCCGTTTACGTTTTAAGGGTTGCTAGTTTGTATTTCTCATTTCTTAATCAAAATACAAACTAGAACGCGCAGTCGATTGGGCGCCATCGCAAATCCCCATGCTCACGTTTTGACTCCCCAGTACCCCTAAGTCCCACCCCTGTGTCATGATCCAGGGACAGAATGAAAATTCTGTTCGAATATCTTTTATTTGTGAGAACACACACAACGTTTGGTATAAAAGAATCTTTGAAATTGACTTTGTAATTGGAATTTAATGATATTTGACCTTTAGACCTCGCCCAACGGTCACCAGTTTGACCCTAGTGTAAAAACTTTACTTGCATACTGTTCTACTTATCATTCCCGTCAATTTGATATGGGACATGAGCATGTTAAAAATGAGACCATGCTCACCCCTTCGCCATAAGTCCCAACCCTAGGGCATGACTCAGGCGTCAGAATAAAAAGCCTGTATGATATGCTTTATATCTTTGATTTGTAAGAACACACACAAAGTTTGGTATAAAAAACTTTGAAATTGACTTTGTTATTGAAATTTAATGATATTTGATCTTTTGACCCATTCCCAGGGGTCGGGGCCAAATTTATTTTTGATGTTGCACGCCCCATTCATGTGAGTAACTCCCAAACCAAATTTGGTTGGATTTCGTCTAATAGTTTAGGAGATAGCATAACGGACAGACAGACTGACGGAGGCGATAACAAGATCCCCTTCGCTAAAAAAATGTGGGGATAATAAACCATTATGTATACAAACAGTGCAGACCCTGATTAAACACTGTGTTCTGTGGCGTCTGTTCTTGGTCTGCACTGTTTGTCTACATTATACGTTCCACAAAAGGACACCAGATTTATATGTGTTAAGTTTAACCATCGTTTGACCGCCAGTACGTGGAGATAATCCACGAGCTTTAGCGAGTAGATTATCTCCCATACAGGTGGACAACCATACAATGAATGTTTTATACCTCCTACATCAGCGTATACCTTGCACTTCATGAGAAGTTTGATTTTAAAGCTGCATACTCTGTAACTATGAACATTTTTCGAAAAATTTTATTTTCTTTTTAAATCATTTGTAAAAGAAGAATTAAGCTATGTTTTAAAAATAAAAATGTTCAGTACAGCTGAAAACTGCGTGTAAAAGTGAATTATCTTATCAAATAGGTGTATTTTTCTCTTGTTGGTAATTATTTGCGTCCCTCCAATAATTCTGGACCGTTGAATTTTAACATAAATGCAGTTGTTTTGATAGTGATAACTTATTAAGATTTACGAAAATGATAAAATGTTTACCTGAATTTGAGTATTTTTACTGTGTTCTTGAAAAATAAAAACATTATTTTTAAAATTAGAAGATCAAAAGTTACAGACTATGCAGCTTTAAGTCGGTAAATCGTTGTATATACTTCTTGATGCATCTGAAGCAATCCACAAGTAAAATGCCCTTTTTGACCTTTCTAGTAGCAAAACATGCCTTTATCTAGTTCTATCGTTTATATGAGCGAATAGTGAGGGCTCTTGTGAGACCGTGCATGTCCATAGGCTTGTCTGAGCTTTCGGGGGTCGCATAGGCGATGTGTTACCAAAGATCTTGTGCTGTCTCATAATTGATACCCTACATGATTTTTAAAAAGGTTGATATTGCTTAAGAATTGGCCATCCTTCACACATCCTTCCGTCTGCACCGCACACTTTGTAAGCAGATTAAAAGGGGGATCTTATGTACTTTTGAATTCATTTAATGAGTTGGGAAATAGATAAAAGGCGAGGCTTGCTGAACATGTTATCGCTTTTTCGCAATGAATTTAAAAAATATAATGATACAGCGGGCAAGAATGTTAGATTTAACTCACATGTATCATATGCCACTAGCTACTTTGAAATCGCGTTTTGATGTGAAAAAAATAGATCACATTATTATATTATTAGGTACATAATGCTCTAATAATCAAACATTGAGTACTTGATATGCGGGTAACACTACCTACGTTACCCTGTCTATGGACCTCTGGTAACGTTTCCGATGAAACCATTGACGTTTCGTTATTTATCATGATATTCATCGCATGTATATAGAGGATCTTACATGAGCGCTCCCCTTGTTGCAGATGTAAAGGATCTTACGTAAGTGCTCATGTTTTCTTGAATTTATTAAACGAGTAGGGGAAAAGTGATAAAATGCGAGGCTTGACGAACATTTTATCTCTTTTTCGCAACGAGTTTAATAAATTCAATTAAATACAAGAGCACGAATGTTAGATTCTATTTATCATATTGCATTAAGAAAACTTTGAAATCTCATTTCTTGCTTTAAAACGTTATATTTCTGTCATTACACTTCCAGACGCGACGTCATATGATAAAAAAAGTGTAAATCTATATTAGCTGACATCACCAGAGGCTAACTGATCTAGACCTGCACCGCTATTTAAAAGATGAACATTTTGCTTTATTCGTTCTATCATTAAGTTTTTTTTTTCTTGAAGGTAATTGCCTGGAAGTTCACATGAATTTTAACAACGGTAAGGTGGAAGATGTGTCCCCTAACCAGCTCCCAATTGGTAACGAACATGTAGAAGTCACCAACAGAACTGCAGTTTACCCTGGTATAGCTGTATTCAATGGAAATGCGAAACTTACTGCGTGGAGATATCAAAATTACGATTTCAGGTAAATAAATATAGAAGCTTATACATGTAATCTATCCCACACACAGCCCAGCCCCTACATCTAATCCATAGTTTACATAGAGATATAGTATACGTGTATGTATGTTTTTATACCAAGCAAAATAATATCATCATATTTTATAAATGGTTGACACGTATCTTAGTTCCTTTTATTGTATGTTAATGGGATACATGATATTCTGAATAGTTCCGAAAAGAAAATTCTTCAACATCTTTCATTGTCAGATTGAGTTAAGTCTTAATGTCGAAGCGACATGAGTACGTAGGACTACTTATTCATTTCGATACCCGTTATTCCGTTCCGATATCAAAGTTGGCAACCACTCCAAGCTTCCCTACTCATGTTCATGTCATGGCATATTGTCCATCTTTCCTACGTCTGCCAGCCACATATTTCATGTTTGCTCTCTCTCTCTCTCTCTCTCTCTCTCTCTCTCTCTCTCTCTCTCTCTCTCTCTCTCTCTTACTTGTCACATAGGTTTACCTGGTAAGTCGTAACACCGCTATGCACTACGAATAGACTTTTTAAACGTATACTTCTTATTGTTACCTGTGTCGCCAAGCGAAACGCAGGTCTAGTAGTGGGTCCACTCCGTCCGCAACTAGTTTAATTATTATAAAATGTAACTCCAAAAGTTTCCATTCCTTTATATTTAAACTTTGTATAATGATTGTTTACACATTGAAGATGTGCATCTCTTATTTTGTGCACATTTCATGAATATTTTTTTTTCATTTTTGGGGATGTTGAACTTAGACATTTTCTCTGTCCAAAATGCGAAGATGATGTCTGGCTTGTGTAATCGCTAGCTCCAAGAGTTTTCATTCCTTTATATTCCATCTTTGCATAATCAATCTTCACACATTGCAAATGTGCACCTCCTATTTTGCGCACTATTGATAATATTTTATTATATCTTTGGGAGTGTTGAACTAAGACATCATTACGTCTACACCATCTTTGGTGTGCTTACATTATGCAATATTTAACTTTAACTTTAACAGTTTTCATTACTTTTTATATAAACCTTGCATACTATTTGCTGACATATTGAAGATAAGCAACTTCTATTTTGTGCAGTTGTGATACATATGTTCCTATATTCTTGGATGTTGAACTAGACATTTGTTACGTCCACAACACGTGAAACTTAGACATTGCATTACGTCCGCAACACTTATGGTTGTTTACTTTGTGTCATCTGTAACGCCAAAAGTTTTCAGTCCTTTTTATACAAGCCTTGTATACATACAGTTTGCGTCGAAATTCCTTGGCAGGTGTTGGAGGGGGGACGGAGGTTGGTCAGTTAATTTACATAGTCTCCTGTAATATGTCAATATGCAATCAGTCTTTTGGTGTCTCATTGAGTACCCACAACATATGTTTTGGTTGGGACATAAGAAAATTAAAATTTTCAAATACACTGTCTTATCTTTAGGTCTTGATGTTGAGGTTTTGGACTTGAAAATGTTCTAGTATTTATTACTATACTTTGTGTATGCTAGCGTCACTCTTGTGGCTGGTCGCCTATGCGATGCGTTTCAAAATCCTAAGTTTGTTTTTAATAAAACAAATTCTATTTGATTGATATGGGAGGTATGGATTTTAATAAATGACTTGAACTATTATTTTGATAATATGCGTTTTATAGAATCTGCTTTTCTAACCTTGAATTTTAAACTTTAGCGTGATATATTTTACTAGATGCTAAAGCGTGAAACAAGTGTCGGTGTATTTACACATAGAAGTAATTAATGACAATGGAAAAATGACATCAGACTAATAATACTGTCAAAGATTTGGGTTGAAAAAGATAACGCGCAAGAATGATTGTTAAAACTATTTTCATAGTTTTGACTCCAGCTTTACTTAAGGTGAAAAGAACAAGATGATAGTTCTAAGTTGATAAATCTAAGTTACCAAAGATTGCTTAAGTGCATCATCCACGCTTGGACCATGCGGCAACTACATACATGAACATGTTTACCACAGCAGCATTTACGACTCCATATATGTTACATGTAGCCCATAAAAACCTAGCGTCCTTTTTGTGATGGGACATTTAAAACATTGCAAACCCAGATCAGACGACGCAAAACGCGGCGTCTGATCAGGGTCTCCACTGTTCGCTTACTGAATGTTCTAGTTATGTAGTATTGGTGGATGGCAAAATGTGCAAACCCTGATGAGACTGTTCCTCTCCGGTCTGAGTATACACTTGTTGCTCTAGCCTGTCTATCCGACTGTTTAAGATAATTCTGTACGTATTGCTTGTTTTTCAGAGACCACGTGATGCTCCAGTTACGGTTCCGACCAGGCGTCGGAGGAGATCGCTACCAGCCACTCATAGCTAATTGCGACGGCAGTCCGGAGGGGCCATCTGTCGGCATAATATTCGACACTAAGATGAACGAGTTAGCCATGGTTGTAAGAACAGATACAAATAAAGATTCAACTCTTCGATTTAGAATAGATGTAAGTTTCTTACAAAATAATCTATTAAAATTTGAAAGAAAACAAATACCACCGAACACCTCTAAAATTTGAAATGGGCTCACGAGTACTACTGATAAGAGTTGGCATGTCTATTTGGCCTAACTAAGTTGATCGTATCCTTAAATCCATGCATCACATTTCAACAAACGATTGACCGGATCTAATGATAAAAATTCCTAAATCGGGCAAACCGTAATTCTGTCCCAAAATTTGAAGTGCAAATGTCAAGGTACATGTAAACTACCCAGACAGTCTGCCTGGCATTTTGTAGCATAGTGTTTGCGCATATTAAAAATAAAAAAAACTTTTAGATCATTACAGGGCAAAAATTACAACGAATCCTCAAAGCTAAGCACTTTCATAGTAAAATACAGTCAACCCTCTTTATATCGACACTGTTTGTTCCAAGCTATCTTTGGCCGTTAAAGTCAATTTGCTGTTATAAAGAAATTCTGACCATTACCAGATTTCCACATAATAATCATTTGGTATAAGAAAATATTATAAAAATGAATTTAAATCCTATTATTCCAAATCTATACATCAGTTCAGTTTCATATTGCATCAAAATGCACAAAGCTTCCCACTTATCAATTGAGACAGAAACCTGTTCATGCAAAAAGACATTGACCTGATCACAAAATTGTTTTGACACGTGGTAACAATTCTGTTAAAATGAATTTATTTTCTATAGAAATTGTATATCTGTTCCCAGAAGTTACTGTCTGTGTCGTTAAGTGAATATTCCGTTATAAAGAGGGAATTTTAATGGAAACAGATCCGTTCCCAGCAATTTTATGTCGGATATTGAATATTCTGTTATAACGAGTGACGTTATAAAGAGTTTTAACTGTATTGATTTTAGGATACGACGAATAACATTCAAACTACTTTAAATCATAATCATTTCATGTATTCTGTAGATCGCACCTACATCTTTGTCCATATTACTACACCGAGCCTGTCAATTTATTAAACATTTAACCTATCATGTTGAAATATCAATACATAACTTAAGTCTTCCTTAACTTTAAAGAGGCATTGTAATTCCGGGCCCTGGTTGGTAAATGAGCTAGAAAATGGCACATAGATCCATGAATACGATTGCCTAAAGAGAGAGATACTACAATTTACACATGGGAAGGAAACAGCAGTCCGTGCAGTGCATAATCACAAAACCACGTGCTTCCCAACCTTGGTCAAAGTCTTTTGCTGCTGGCATGTGCGATATGTTCAAAAATGCCGGGTGCTGGTTCCATATGGGCCTTGGCGCGAGAAAACCTGTCTTCGGAGGTTTGCGAACAACAAAGGCGCAGACCAGCCTGCGCATCCGCGCAGACTGATCAGCGCCTTTATTATTCGCTTACTGGAAAGTATCATATCGTAACTTGCTTCGAGCGGAATTTCCCTATTCTAGATAGTCTCTGTAGCCGAGGACTCCGAGACTGTTTTGAGTCTCGATTTTTCGGAAACCCCGAAGACAGGTTGTCTCGCCTCGAGGCCCATATTATGCATCTATATAGAATGGTATTTTTTGATTGTTTTATTGTAGCCAAATGGATGGTCAGAAGTGAATTATATGTACGATGGAAATTCTTTCGTTGGCATTGTCAACAACCAAAGGGAAACTATGTCTACTCAGGGTAAGAAATAAGTCATTTTAAAAATGGTCCGTTGCACGAGATTTTGGTACTTAAAGCTGCATAGTCTGTAACTTTTGATCTTCTAATTTTAAAAATAATGTTTTTATTTTTCAAGAACACAGTTAAAATACTCAAATTCAGGTAAACATTTTACCATTTTCGTAAATCTTAACAAGTTATCACTATCAAAACAACTGCTTTTATATTAAAATTCAACGGTCTAGAATTATTGGAGGGACGCAAATAATTACCAATCAGAGAAAAACACACCTATTTGATAAGATAATTCTCTTTTTCATGCAGTTTTCAGCTGTACTGAACATTTTTATTGTGAAAATATAGCTTAATTCTACTTTTACAAATGATTTAAAAAGAAAAATTTTTTTTTCGAAAAAAGTTCATAGTTACAGAGTATGCAGCTTTAATGCATCTGCGAGCAGCGAATGCTCTGGCAAGTCTACGCATATGGGCAGCCTCGCCAGAGCCTTTGCTACTCGCATATGCAAAACATGGGTGTAGATGAAGGCGCAGACCAAAATAGACATCTAGCTTTAAAGAATACGCCAGCATGGGCGTTTATTAACCCTAAAAGCGCCACCTATAATATTTATTTGCAGCAGATGACAATTCAAAATTTTGCTGCTTTTTCAAAAATAACAAATAAGGCATGATACTGGCAGACGATCCTCATGAAATATCATACCTTATTTTTTTCGAAAATTAGAAAAAGATGTCGCTAAATTTGTCGTCTGCTGCAGTTGTGATTGGCGCTTTAAGGGTTAAATGTTGTTGCATAAATATATGCTTTAGGTACCGAAACCTCGTGGGCTAGCCAAATTAAAGCTGGCCAACATTGAAACATGACTTTATAGGCATATCCATGTCACCAAATGTTAGCCCATAATTGTGTACCGAATACACTTACTGCAAGTTACCCAAATACCGGGTGATATGGTGCTGATTCAAAGAGCACCTTTTTGTATTTCAAGAGGTTCTGTCTTTTCTACTTCCATAATACAGTTATATAGAGGATCTTACATGAGTGCTAATATTTTATTGAATTTATTAAACGAGTTGGGGAAAAGAGATAAAATGCGAGGCTTGCCGAGCATTTTATCTTTTTTTCGCAACGAGTGTAATAAATTCAATAAAATATGGGCACGAATGTTAGATTCTATTTATCATATGACATTATACTTTGAAAATTCATTTCTGGCGTAAAAACGTCATATTTTTGTCATTATGTACGCAACGTTGTTATGGACGTCATAACAATTCCCGTAAATCTATAAATCACTAGAGGTTTATCGATTTTATTGCATGGCGTTATTTCACTCCCAGACGCGACGTCATGTGATAAAATATTATATACAGCCAGCTAAAATAGAATTAAACAATACGACACCATAAAATATTCATCTAATTAAGGATCGCAAATTTTAGCTTGACCCGAATGATGCAAAACATTTGACGTTTTGGTCCCATGCTTGTTTATTGCCATTATGTTTATTAAGTATATAAGGGCAATCAATATGTTATGATGTATTTTAATATGTAAGAGTTACATTTCCTATATTTTTATACTGTGACGTCATCAGCGTTATAGCAACGACGTCAACGTATTTAAGCCAGTGTGTGATTACTACTGTTGTGAATAAAGCTGTGTTTATTAATAAGAGGTGTTTATTAGTGTATAATTCCAACTCAATGCTTTTATCGTTTTTTTCAGAGATTTTGATTGGTCCGTTGGCAAAATTAAATTGTTTTTACACTTCGATAAAAGCCCATGCGTAGGAATATTTGATAACTGCCTTGATATCACAGTGGTAGATTGTGTTAATAATAACGAACTGTAGATATACATAAAACATAACACTTTCACCAGTTTAAATATAATTAAGTGTGTTCTAAAGCTTATTTAAAAGCCCTTACGCTGTACATGGTGGTGCATCTTCAAAGCAACGGGGGAACTCTAAGAAATGAACAGGATGGGGAGTTATGTGACGTCACTTAACAAACGGTCACGTCATTAAAGAGAATCGTCATCAAAACAATGTCAAGGCTCACATCCATCAACACCGAACTTGTCAAATCGCACTTTTAAAATTGACGCTAAGATCTTAGATCTACTTCGGAGATTTAAGGCAGGACTTGTGAAGGTAAGTGCTTCGATCTGTGACCCAATCCGTGGTAAGGCCTTTCAATGAGCCCAGCAGGCTGTGCGTATATTTGACAAAGGAAAACATTTCCCAAACTAAATGGAGTTGTTTTGAGCCCAATCAGCCCATATTCACATATTCGCCCCAAATAGGGTGCAATTTTAATCATTATTTAGCAAAACAAAGTTTGAACTGACAGAATTTTCAAGAAGGCTGCCCGATCGTTCATAGACAGCGGTTATGAACTATTTTTCTTCAGTGGGCTTTTAAATTTGAAATTTTGTCAACAACCTTTTACAAATATGCTGTTTTGTTCCAAAGTTGGAATTATAAGGAATGAAATTTAATTTTTTGGTTTTTATCGATGTGTAAACTCCAGCGAATCACTCACAAATTTAACATAAAGCCCTCTGGGCTTTATTCAATTTGTGAGTGATTCGCCGGACTTTACACATCGATAAAAACCAAAAAATAAAATTTCATTCCTATATTAACAATGGTAGCAGAGCAAATCAAGATCCAGATGTGGAATTCGTGAAATATTGGTTTGGACAGTAGGCTGTGGAGACATTTCAGTGTGTTTAATCGTGAAAACTACAGAATGGCTACAAAAATCAACCCACCAGGCTAGACTTTAAAATCTTATGAGTTATATAAACAGGAACTTTTACTTTGGCGTGAAGTGACTGATCTTAGTAAAGAAAAACAAGATGCTGTAATTGCATTATCGCTTCCAGAGGATGATAAAAACAGATTTAAAGAAAAAGTTCTCAGTGAGCTCAGTTTGGATGATTTAAAGAATGAAAATGGCTTAGATATTCTCATCGAATTTCTTGATAAGCATTTGATGAAAGATGAGTTGAGTGACAGCTTGGAAAAATTTGAAGAGTTTGAGGACTTTCTGAGAGTTGAAGGACAATGCATAGCAGAATACATTGCTTCTTTCGATTCTAGGTATAGAAAGATAGACAAATTAAACTTAAAATTGCCGTCAGAAATATTAGCATTTAAGTTGTTTAGAAAAGCTAATATCAATAAAGAGGAAAAGATGCTTGTTTTTACTGGAATGAATTATGCAAATAAAGCAACACTTTATGAGGAAGCAAAGAAGTCACTTAAAAAGTGCAAAGGTGATATTACGGAGGAAAGTGCCAGCTTGAGCTCCAGTGTCAAATTAGAGCCAACATTTTTAGCAGAAAATGAAGAGGCGTTATTAGCTGCTGGATATGTAAAACAAATCAGGGAAGAAAGACTGGAAAGTCAGGAAGAGGAGGCTATAACCGTGGTGGTAAACAGCGCAACCATCATCAGCAGGACAGTAGGAAAATGAATCCAGCAGGAGCAGATGGCAAAACATTAACTTGCAGAGTATGCGACTTATATCGACACCTTTTGATAGATTGCCCTTACAGCTGGGAGAATTTGGCTAAAGTCAACATTGCTGAAGATGAGAATGTCGTATTATTTACAGGATACAATAAAGGTGAAATATCACAGGTTGGGATTGATGCTCACAACTGTGCAGTGCTGGATAGTGCGTGCAGCAGCACTGTTTGCGGAGAAGACTGATTGACCAGATATATAAGCTCTCTGAATGAAGATGACAGGAGAAAAATCAAACAGCTAGAAGGTGAGGAAACATTTAAATTTGGAGGGGGGCACGTTTAAAATCAAAAGCTGAATACTGCCTCCCCGCAATTATTGCAGGAAAAGAGGTGTCTATCAAAACAGATGTAGTTGGGTCAGATATCCCATTATTATTGTCACGAAGTGCAATGAAAAGAGCAGGAGTAAAAATCGATCTGGAAGATGATTGCGCAAACATTTTTGGAAAAGACGATGCTTTAAAATCTAACAACATCAGGACATTATTGTATTCCCATAGACATAGCTGAAAAGATAACAATTGAAGAGGTATTTTCTGTAAAGCTTGAAGAAATGGACAGTAAAGGCAGGTTCACCACTTTATTAAAATTACATAGGCAGTTTGCTCATCCACCCTTGGAAAAACTTAAATCACTTTTGCAGGAGGCTGAAATTTGGAGAAATTATTATAAAGAATTATAAGAGAGAATAAATAAAAACTGTGACGTGTGCAAGCGATATGCAAGAACACCCCTATGACCAGTAGTAGGTATGCCGATGGCATCTCAGTTTAATGAGAAAGTAGCTATGGATTTAAAGCAGTGGAGTGGAAGATGGATTCTTCATATTATAGATATGTGGTCCCGGTACACCATTTCTGTGTTTATTAACAGGAAAAGGTCAAATGATGTAATAAATGCCATTATGCAGCACTGGATAGGTATCTTTGGGGTCATGAGATCCATAATGACTGACAATGGAGGTGAATTTAGCTCAGATGAAATGCGGGAGATCATGTCAATACTTAATGTTAGAGTGATAACTACAGCAGCTGAAAGTCCATTTCAAAATGGATTATGTGAGCGTGTGCTTGCAGTAACTGATATGATGTTGTTGAAGCTTCAAGAAGACAATGCCAAAACTGATAGCCAAACTCTTCTTTGCTGGGCAAATATGGCTCGTAATTCATTACAAATGTGGAATGGTTTTAGCAGCCACCAGCTTGTCTTTGAAAAAAATCCTAAATTACCAGGTATTATGACCGATGGACTGCCAGCATTTGATGGAACTACCAGCAGTGAAATATTTGCCAAGCATTTGATTGCGTTACATGATTCCAGCTGGGCATACATACAAACTGAATCAAACGAACGAATTAGAAGAGCTTGGCGTGGTAAGGTCAGGGCGAAGGAAGAAATTTATGAAAGAGGAGACATGGTTTACTATAAACGTGAAGGAAAGGAACGATAGCTTGGTCCAGCTACTGTAGTGTTCCAAGATGGCAAAGTTGTGTTTGTGAGACACGGTGGAGTTTTTGTCAGAGTTTCACCCAACAGACTTAACAGAATTCATGATAAAGTAGACAGGACTGAAAGCAGACAAAACACTGATGATTGTGAAGAACATAATGATTCAATAAATGAGACAACAAAGGAGGAGATACCCTTTACAGAAGTTATACCAATCCTGAAGATCCTGAGGTAAATGAGAATAGAGGTACAAACATTGCATATGAAAGGGCGAACCCTGACCAAGAGAGAGGAGAACCACAGTCAGTTAAAGTTAATGACATTATCAGATACAAGGTAGATGATGAATGGGTTACTGGCACTATACTAGGTCGAGCAGGAAAAAACAACAGAAAAATATAAAACCTGGTACAATGTCAGGAATGAATACAACGAGGAAAGAAGCGTTGATCTGAAAATCATTGAATGGGGAAAAATACATGAAACAGAAATAGATATTGCAGCAACAACTAAGAGCAAGAAACCAGAAAGCAAAGAGATCAGAATTGCTAAAGAAAATGAACTAGAAAAGTTAGTACAGTTTGATACCTATGAAGAAGTCACAGACTGTGGACAGAAGACACTGTCAATGAGATGGGTTTTAACATGCAAGGATGAGAAGCATAAAGCCAGATTAGTTGTGAGGGGATTTGAAGAAAAAGATCTTGAAATACCAGTAGACAGTCCCACAGTTGGTAAAGGTGCTATGAGGTTATTCATATCACTTGCAACACTTGAAAATTGGATTCTTAAAACAACTGACTTAAAATCAGCATTTCTGCAAGGTAAAGCGTTGGAGAGAGATATATATGTTAAACCTCCCAAAGAAAGTAAAACACCACAGAACATGACATGGAAGCTAAAACATGGTTTGTATGGGCTAAAAGATGGGGCTAGACAGTTTTATGACAGTGTGAAAGAAGAGTTAATAACACTCGGATTTACTCAATGTAAACTAGATCCAGCTTTGTTCTATTTACTGAAAGATAACAGGCTCAGCGGATTGATATGTTGTCATGTGGATGATTTTCTCTATGCTGGGGATAAGTATTTTGAAAGGTTGATGGAAAAATTACGCAGAAGATTTTATGCTGGAAAAGTTGAAGAAAAAGCATTCAAATATATAGGTTTCCAAATAAAGCAGTTGGAGAACATGGTTATTCTTGACCATTAAGATTATATTGAAAAAGTAAAGAATAAAACTTTGGATCCAGAAAGAGCCTCTCATAAAAATGAACCTTTAGATGAACAAGAACAGACTCACTTTAGGCAATTAATAGGTCACTTAAATTGGGCAGTTCAGGGATCAAGACCCGACATGGCATTTGAAATGATCAATATGAGCACCAAATTAAAGCAAGGAAAAGTTGAAGATTTGATAAGAGCCACCAAGAAAGTGAGTCGGCTGAAAGACATTAAATCTTTCATAACATTTCCAAAGTTGAACAAATAATCTGAATTAAAGATATATAGTTGATGGATAATTCAGGGAGATGTTGTCCGATTACATGGAATGCGCATAAAATAAAGTGTGTAGTAAGGTCTACTTTAGCTGCAGAAGCACTGAGTTTAGAGGAAGGTCTTGAAGCTAGTTTTTATTACAGAGAGATGCTAGAGAATATTTTAGGACTTAAGCCAAGAAGCATTATAATTGAAGTTTACGTTGACAATAAGAGTGTTATTGAAGCTAGTCTTTCCACTCGAATGGTTGAGGCAAGCCTCTTCGAGTAGATATAGCAGCTATCCAGGAATCTCTAAAGATTTAAGATGTGAACAGAATCCAGTGGGTTCCAGGACATTTGCAATTGGCTAATGCTATGACCAAACAAGGAGCATCAGGATTTAACTTGCTGAAAGTGCTGCAGTCAGGATAAATGTTAAATGAAATAACTGAACTTTCATTTGCATAATTTATTAAGACTATACTAGCTAAGTGTTAGGAATTTTAGATTGTCTAAACATATTATTGTTTTTCTCTTTTACTCTGTTTATTGTACTCAATATTTAATGAATAATTATTCAGAAATTTTATATCTTATTATATTAACAATATTTTTACAATTTAAATCATTAAGAAAATTAACAATAAAACAAAAGAAAAGAAAATATAATCAATGTCAATTTCCATTATGTTTATTAAGTATATAAGGGCAATCAATATGTTATGATGTATCTTAATATGTAAGAGTTACATTTCCTATTTTTTATACTGTGACGTCATCAACGTTATAGCAACGACGTCAACGTAATTAAGCCAGTGTGTGATTACTACCTTTGTGAATAAAGCTGTGTTTATTACTAAGAGGTGTTTATTAGTGTTTAACATGCTGATATCACCATAAGCAATATTGACTATTCATCCCTCTGTCCATATGTCTGTCCAACATAAATTTGGATCTTGAAATAATAAAAAGTTATTTACAAAAAATGTAAGCAAGTAAGTAGGCTTGATACGTATGTGGAGGAAAAATTAGAGCAATTGAGGATGTTGTTTCATTATTTTGTTGTGACAAAATATTCGGTTGTATTTTCAGTAGATATTGTAAAATTTATATTCAAAATCTTGTTTAATGAATAAATATATAATATAGAGGTCAATGAAAATCAGTGAGCAGTGGAACGCAATTAGTACATACATGTAATGCACTTGGTTTAGGTTTGCTAATCTGACAAGCGGAAACCAAACCTTTGGGATTGTTGGGATACAATTAGAACCCTGTAAAACCAAGAACGAAAATGCATGTACATGTAAGCTGTGTTCATGAGTAGTTAGTTGTTCATAAGTATTACTTGACTTTTCGCTTAATGTAAAGGCGGCAACTTTAATATTCATATCTGGGCGTGGCTCGGCTATTTCATCTCCTAAGGAAGGGAAATCGGGGTTTATTTATAATTTGGTAAAGAGTTAATAAGCTTTTTGAGCCGCACAAACGTGCGTCCATTTCATGAAAATCCTAACCGCATACACACTGAACTCACATTTATTAACCCTTAAAGCGCATGATCACAAAATGTATGTTTTGTCGTCGACTAAACTATTTGAAGACCCATAGATAAACAGTGTGAACCCAGATCAGACTGCTCCTGTAGGAGCAGCCTGATTTGGGTTCACAATGTTTGCCTACCTGCTTATGTTAAATAGACATTTTAGGTGCAGTTGTTTTGCTGGCGTTTAAAGGACTCAATAGTGACTGAGGTGGTGGCACAAGATGATACAGTTACTTTTATATAAAACCATGCCTCCTTTTCAGCTTTTACCTATGCTTAAGGTTGACTAGTCCTAATTACGCATTCATGAGGCGCCGCCTTTACAGTAAGCAAAAAGTCAAGTAATATGTAGTGTATGCTATTCTGTGAAGGTTGCAGATCATAACAGGCCTCTAGATAACATAGGACCAGTTAAGCAAAATTTGACAGCGTAAAATTGCGATTATTTTCTTATCCATCAATTTAAACATGTGTTTTTGGGTGTTCAAAAGAACCGTCTCAGTGAGACGGTTCTTTTGAGTACCCACAACATATGTTTTGGTTGAGAAATAAGAAAAATAAATTTTCTTTACGCTCTCTTATCTGGGGGCCTGTAGATAATAGTGTATGATTGAATTATTTTATATTATATGTCAACAAAACATATGTTGTGGGTAGTCAGTTATTTTTAGTTCCCACAGTTGGTTTTGAACAGATAGGTAAGAGATAAATAGAAGAAAATAATAAAAAAAATAGCCTTTAAAAGTTTCCTTTCTGTACCTATGCATACGAACACGTTTTGTCAGTCATACAGAAAAGAGGTTGCTTTGCTTTGTTTGACATGTCCTGTTTCTAGCAATACAGTATTTATTTTGTTCCAGGTCTGGTTGAGATAAGCGACGAGGCACTAGTGTTAGGATATTGTCCAAGATATGGCCACTTTAATGGTGCTATTGATGACGTAAGTATTTGAGCCAGTGCATGAGATTTCCAACCATGTGGCATTTTGACATGTGTAGACTCAGACGAGCCTCTGCAGCCTCCTTTCACGCTTAGAAACGCCAAATGGTGTTCAGTCAGTAGCTTTACAATCATAAAATACTCAAGCGACTAGCAAAGGCTCTGATCAGACTGCGCGTATGCGCAGGCTGATCTGAAGCTTTGCTGGTCGTACATACCACATTGTTGGAAATATCACGCACTGGCTCTTTGTATCAGTCAGAAAAAGATGCTACTCTCTGAGAAGGAAAATGGAGAATAAAAAACAAATGCAGAACTTTGGCCAGTAAAAATGGCTTTGACTGCTGTCCTTAAGCCCCACCGTGGCTTCGGCTGCTGTACGTTTGAAGGCAGTGGTTCTGGTGTTGTTGATGGTTCATTGTTCATTGCTACTCCCATTGTTTGTAGGGGGGGTTGTTTGGTCCTTGTTTTGTTGTGCAGTATTAAGTGTCCTTTCTAGGTTTGCATTCACCTCGCTGAGAAAGACAACGCTGGTTCCTTTACTTTTATTGTCTTTTTGTTGTCATGTTAGTGTTCCTCGTGGTGCAGTGTGTGATTATGGAATTTCTTTGATATACCAAAGAGCCAGTTAAGGAAAAAATATTTGAGTAAAATTGAGATTATTTCCTTATTCATCAGTTAAACAATGTGTTTTGGGTGCTCAAACGAACCGTCTCATCTCATCGAGACGGTTCTTTTGAGTACCCACAACATATGTTTTTAGGTTGAGAAATAAAAAAATCAGTTACGCTCTCTTATTTGGGGGCCTGATATACTTACTTATTTTAAAATATTTAATAAAATGTTGATATCAGACAAGCATGACATTTTATTTTTAGGAATTTAGTTGTTTGTTTCAGAGCACCGTTACAAACAAACACAGTTTCTGTAAAGAATAATGACAATCTCATTCAATAAAGTTTTCAATAGGCCTGTTAGTTATCACGCTGGTCCCATTAATTGTATTTGAGCGACGCCATGAGTAAACCAACAATATGGTTGCGCTTAACTTGCTATAGTTATGAAGCCTCCGTGCGAGCTTAACATTTTTGTGCTTCAACAACAGCAGAATCTAGGGCGAAGATTTGGTACCAGTAAAATACATTTAAATCCACCAGTGGCTTAGGCTGTTGTCCGTTCTAAGGCGATGGTTCTGAGGTTGTTGATTTGTTATTGATTGTTACTCCCATTGTGGGATTCTGTAATTGTTCTATGTTTTGTTGTGCATTTCTTTGTAACCATTCTAGTTTTGCAATCAGCTCGATGGGGAAGAGAGATCTGGTTGCTTTGCGTAGTTTGTCTCTCTGGTGTCTCGTGATTGTTGTGTGGCTCTTCATCGCGGTGCCACGGGTTTGTCTGCAGTTTGAAATTGTGGTATTTCCTAATCATATGCGCTAAGTCTAACTATTTAGACCAACCTAGACACCAGTTCAGTCGAATCAGAGTCTTCACAGTCTGTATGACGAATGCTTGGGCACTAAGTTATCCTGTTGGCGCATAGTGACGACTCTGATCAGACTGGGCAGATGCCCAGACTGACCTGAGTCTTCACTATGCTCACGCCAATTTTGTTGGTTTTGTCATGTTGTGGCTCATTTATAGCATAAATACTTTGTATGTTTTGTTTAATACTGCCTTACCGTGATTTAAACAAACTTATTTCTGAATTTTAACGAAATCTTAATACAATCATAACATAATGTCAATTGTCATTTGTTGTTTACATGATTAAAATGCAAACGCGGATGATTTACATAACAGTTTAAAATTTTGTCTAACTAATATATATGGTCTTCTTGAACTGTCCTTAATAATAAAAATGAAAGTGAGTATGATCTGCAAAGGGCACAATCACAGACCCAAAAGCAACCCAAACCACAGCGCGGAAGAGACAGATCTGAGCAACAACACATGGCAGCAATAACACAACAAAAACAAAACAACCAGCCACATGTTTCCCAGCGAGATGATCGTAAAACTAGAAAAAAAAAACACCAAGTGATGATTTACAAAGCAAGAACCAAACACAAAATCCCCATAAACAATGGTAGCAATAATAAACAATGAATCAACAACAACAAAATTACAGCCTTAGAATGGAGAGCAGCCATCGCCACCATGGATCTTATATTGGCCAAATTATCGCCTTAGATTCTGCTGTTGTTAAAACACAAAAAAAATGTTCAGCTCGATTGGAGACTTGCTAACTTAAGCAATTGGTCATCAAACCGCAAATACTAATGCATTTTAAGTATGATTTATATTGAAATGGTATATGTCTTTAATTGAGTGTTTAACTTTTCTTTAAGCCTGTATTGACTTTATTTTCTGATGACTAAATTGTGTGTGTTTCTTCCTTTTATGCAATTGCAATACATCAAAAGCTTGTTGTGTGTTAATAAAGCTATCAACTAGGGGAGTCATACACTATCTTACAGTCTCAAATATGGTGTTTATAGATAAAATGCTGAAATGCTTCTTACTATGTACCTTGCAGGACGATGAGAAATACCATAATGTTTCCTGGATTTTTTATAAGGATGTTTGGGCATAATGCTATGCTCTATGATATCCAATAAGTGTTAAAACGTTTCCAACTTATTATTGGTTCAACCTTTGACACGCTGAATATTTTATTTAATACACACCTTCCCAATTTTATCTAGTTGTTAGCATGGATTTTAAAATCAGTGTGGAAAACAGTGTTTTGTCAGAAATCAGCTCATCTATATCTATAGTTTTTTGCTTGTTTTTTTTTCAAAAGTTGATCAATATGGGTTTGCCAGACATGCATGGATCCAGAAAGTTTTGTCAGAGGGGGTCAACATTTGATAACTTTGTTTAGTTGATGGGGGGATAGAGGATCGAAATACCGCTTTAATTGGGCCAGCATCGGCTCGCCAATGTACAATGGAATACTTTTCATTGTACATATTCTCACCCAGTTATCCAATTTTGTGAATACAGTATGCGTATATGGCATGTACGTCTGACATAGAATGATATTTATTATGGTCAACCCAATCATTTCTTATTCCTTCTCCTATTCTTCAGTTTGTAAGAGCACCTCCTAAAACCAGATATTGAAATAATTCTAACAATCGAGTTCCAACAGTTTAATAAGCTATAGTTGTAGCAAATGTATACTATTAATTATTTCTTATTTCTTGCAGGTGAAAATCTATACGTGTATTCCAAAAGGAAATCGATTCTTGCTGTAATTAGGGCACAAGCTAGGACAGGAGGGTTACAATACTAGTACTATTAGTTTCTGTACAGAATGATGACTTAAGATGTTATTGAGCTAGTAACTAGTTGAGCTAATATAGGGTACGAGTTGGCATGTGCGTAAAAGGACGATTCATCCGCACAATCTGGTCAGTGTCTTATTTTTCCTCCTGAAGAAACTTTGGCTTCTTGGCTACCCGTAGAGCCACATTAAAGACTCTGATCAGACTGCGCGGATGCGCAGGCTAATCTGAGTCTTCAATGGGCGCGCATGCCGACTAGTACCTTACGCTGGATACCAGCTCAATATGTGCTGCATATGCAATATGAGAAATCAGAGCACATTCAACGGTGGCTAATTTATGAGTTAACATAAAGTCATCGTGTAAAATGTTTTATATAACAGAAGTTGTGCTGTTGGCAAACAACGATGGTGTAGATCAACACATGCTTTTGTGCAGTCTGTTTAGCATCATTATTGTATGTTGTCTACATATGATCTTGCTCAAGAATCGATCTGATGACATTGTATTTTATTTGGCTGGAGATTAATGTTGTACTAGTGATAAACAATCCTAAATTTAAGATAGAGTCAACTGCAAAATTCGAAAATTCTAGATTGTTAAATCCTAATCCTGGACTTTTCTTTGCATATTGATGGAATAAGTTTACAAATGGAATTGCCCAATTTGTACTTTAAGGGGTCACAGGTAGAAATTTCTAAATTATGATGCTTTTTTGTTGTAAAATTAATGTGTATCCTTGCGGCATTGCATCTGAGTCTTCACACTTTGCCAAAGAAGCTGGTTGCAGGTATCCAGAATGAAAAGGTTTATTTTAGTTTATCATATGACGTCGCGTCTGGGAGTGAAATAACGCCATGTAATAAAAGCTGTAAACCACTAGTGGTTTATCAATTTATGGGAAACGTTATTACGTCCATGACAACGTTGCGTACATGATGACAAAATCATAACATTTTTACGCCATAAATGAGATTTCAAAGTATTTGTCATATGATAAATAGAATCTAACATTCGTGCTCTTGCATTATTGAATTTATTAAACTCGTTGCGAAAAAGAGATAAAATGCTCGGCAAGCCTCGCATTTTATCTCTTCTCCCCAACTCGTTTAATAAATTCAATAAAACATGAGCACTCATGTAAGATCCTCTATTAAATCCATGAACTTTAATGCAAACCTTGTAGTAATAGTGGATGATTGTACACGTGCGAGTTTGTGGGACTGTCACGTGCTAATTCGTCGTTGCATTGGTGAGTATAGAGGATCTTACATAAGTGCTCATGTTTTATTGAATTTATTAAACGAGTTGGGGAAAAGAGATAAAAGGCGAGGCTTGCCGAGCATTTTATCTCTTTTTCACAACGAATTTAATAAATTCAATAATACAAGAGCACGAATGTTAGATTCTATTTATCATATGACAAATACTTTGAAATCTTATTTCTGGCGTAAAAACGTTATAATTTTGTCATTATGTACGCAACGTTGTGATGGACGTCAAAACGTTTCCCGTAAATCTATAAACCACTAGTGGTTTATCCATTTTATTGCATGGCGTTATTTTACTCCCAGACGCGACGTCATATGATAATATAGATTATCAGATGACTTTTGAGTGACATTCTAGGTGTGGCTCAGAAGCATCTATAAGCATTCGCCCCAGCGATGTTAATTGCTGTATATTGCTTTCTTTAAGAACACAATAGTCCCATTAGAAATCAATATTACTTGACGACCCTGTATATGGTAACTTACAAGCGGGATGGTCAAGATAAGGTGCCAGAAGAATGTTTCATTGAGATATACACTCATATCTGGACTAAGGTCTAAAGTATGTTGTGTGAAGCACTTTGGTGAATATGCTGAAGCTAATAAGTTATCTAAACGTTTGGTATGGAAACAATTGTTTTCTTACCAGCCTCAGAAATTGTCAGAAAAGCCCAGTTTTAAGTGTTTTAAATTTTCACGCAGAATTTGAAAGATTTCATTTTTGTTTATTTCAAGTGTTATTCAAATGAAACAATATGAAAACATACATCATTTTGTTATATTTTCCATGTAAGTCTAATCTTCTAATTTAAAGTCTGTATGTTGATGACATTGTCCAAACATGGGTGAAACAACGAAATGTTTTAAACCTTTAATGTTATTTAATGTCTATTTTGCAACTACACTTGCTCCATCGTGTTATCTAAGCTCAAACAATTGCATATTATTTGCCAAGGTCTGTTGTTTTCAAACTAGTTTCTAAACCATAAGCATGTTCACTATCCTGGGTCAGGTGTGGTACTTGATTGTATCGATTCCTAATCTTTGAACCCTTACTTACTTTCATTATGCTGTCAACTACTTTTGTTACTGTGTTAATACTATTTAGAACTGTCAATAGTTGTCTATCAATTGAACCAGCGATGTTGTATACAAATTTAATGTAAACAATGTCCTATACATGGATATATCTATTGTTATTTGCCTTAAAATGAAAACTTAATCCAAAGCGACCTTAAACCAATGTTATGACAATAAAACAAATGTTCTAGAAGATACTTCAAATGTCAGAATGAACACCTGATCTTGACTTCCCCAAGAAGACATGTTCATTCAATGGTGTTGTTTATTGACTTATTATTGTAGATTGTTCCATTTCATTTAGTTCGAGAGCTGCATACAATGAATTGACCTAAAATGAACTTCAACTGTTCAGATTTTACCTTAAACTGTACCTGTGGTGTCAGTAATGCTTAACAGCTTTTTGTGGAAAACGTCTTACTTGCATAAATTTGATTCACAAATTCTCAACAGATCTGTTTCACCATAAATATATGTCTAAATATCAAGAATATATTTAAGATTTAGAACGCAGTCCCCTGCAATTTACCAAATGAAATTTGAAATATGGTTACACGAAAATGCATGAAGGGACTGATATTTTTATGTTTGTGAACTTTCTGAAAAATCAAAAAAGCTAGACTCCGTTGAATAATACATCATTTCGGGCTATTTCTCATATTTTCAATCTCATAAACATACAATTTCTTAGCATATCTGTGAGCCTTCAAAGTACATAAAATACAATCCATGATGTATAAAGCCAAATTTAAATTTAAGTCAATAATTACATCAACGGGAACTGCCTCGGCCAATTCTGTGGAATCAGATCTCGGATGTACATCGAGGATCTACTTTGATAACATGACGCTGACGTTACATAACGTCTGACGTTACATAACGTGACGCTGACGTCACAGAATCCATGCCAGCACAATAACAAGTGTGATTGCAGCAAACAAACGGTTAAAATGAAGTTATGTTTTTCAATAATATATCGCTATAGTGATATGTTACTGAAAAAATACATAAATTTCTTTTATTCTGCTGATTAAACTGTCTGGGTAATCAGAAAAATGGATTTTTTTAATAGGGCTTGACCCACATGCTACAGAATTAACTTTCCTTACTCCGGTTCGGGCTAACAAAAAGGAGCTTTGTCCTACATAGAACAACACGTAATGTGCCTTACACACACCCGAGGCTTGATTAGATTGGCGAATTGTGCCAGGTTTCCCCGATTGTAATTACATGTATCACCAATCAAACGTTTTATTTATCAGTCTGAATAATTCTTCATTGTGTGGTTTGAAGAATGACTTTAATCTGTGTAATGTCAAGTTAGAATATGTGATACTTTCTTTCACTTGTGTTGTATTTCTACCTCTACGATGTCCATAACAGCTTGCGTTGTTACTTTCTCTTTTTTGCGTAAGACAAAACACACCCTTCTCTTCTATATAAACAAAGTTATCAGGTTTAATCGCATGTTCTATATTTAGAAATTCCTCAATTTCTCTCAACACTGTGTATGGGTTTCTTTTAAAACGTTCTGTTTCAATTATTTGTATTTGATTTTGGCTGAAGAAACTCAAATAACGTTTAATACCATCGTCGTAGATCGATTCTCTTATTGCTTGGCAACCAATGTTGATGTCACCACTTGGCTGTTTAAAGGCACACTTGTCCAGATTGTAGTTAAAATGTTTGATGCGATTCTTCTGAAAAGTAAACCAAGATATAATCCTATCGACTGGTTCCCGTACCAATGCTATCAGCTTTATTGAGGAGTTCATCTGATAAATCCTAGCTGGGGCGTCCATACTGTGAAAATAACTTGGCGATTTTTCAATAGTTATTTGATTGCTGAGGGAGCAAGGCATATTTTTTCTATACCACTCCAGACCTCGTCCATATTGGTGATCAAAGAATGATATCTCATAATAAGGGGCGCTTCTAATGACAATTTTTGGGTGCATAGACATATAATCTATCAGTTCGCGTGTGCCACATTTAAAATTTCCTATGATCAAAACTTGTGGTAGTCTCTGTTCACATTTTTCCTGTGGTAAATTCATAATTTTTGCAGCTTCTTCTTTGATTGTTCTAATCACTTTCTTAACTTCCCTTTCCGAGTATAGCACGTTAATTGAAGACCTATTTGAATTATTGTGTTCCATATGGAAATAAAATTCCATACTGTGATTTTTTGTATCGGGTGCAACAGAAAGGTCGTACACAAGCCTATCACCTTTTACCTTTCTGTCCAGTTTGCCTTCATAATTGAATGGTTCCATGCTCTCAAGATTATAATCATATAGTTGATACAAAACAAATACAATGGGAACCATCAACACAACAATCGTGGCAGCGGCCCGTTTTATGTTAGCTCGCTGTGCCATTTTAATTCAAAAAATCAAAGAATGATGAAATATCGTGATTGTTTTGATTATTGGATACATATTCCACGTTGTTCTTCTAAACACTGGTTGACAATATGGGGTGCAATATATTTTGGTTTTATGGTCAATTATATATTTAATAGCTAGTTTTACGAAATATTGTTATGGCATTTATGAGCTAGTGCACTATGTTTAGAGCAGCTGTGGTTGGCTTTTTATGCTGTTTGTACATGTTTTTTTGTTTGATTTGATTCTTTACGTCCCATCAACAATCTTTCAGTTAACAGGGACGGGTCTTCCTGGGTTGAACCAGTACTAAGCTAGGATAAATGTATCTTGCTCAAGGACCAGCCAGTGACGCCGGTGAGGCTCGAACCCGCGGCCTCTCGGTCTCAAGTCAAGCACTCTGCCACTGAGCCACTGCACTCCCTGTATTTGTACATGTATCTGTGTTGACTTTGAATATTGCATGAAATATATTGATGCCAGGGAAACTGCATTATATCGCCAGCCCCTATAATAATCTAATGCGAGCCGCGACGGCATGTGATTTCCAACAATGTGACATTTTGACAAGTGTAGACTCCGACGAGCCTGTACAGTCTCATTTTTTAAGCTTAGAAACTCCAAATGATGTTAAGTCTGTAGCATATATGTAACAGCCATAGAATATTCAAGCGACTAACAAAGCCTCTGATCAGACTGCTCGTATGCGCAGGCTGATCTGAGGCTTTGCTGGTCGCACATACCACATTGTTTGAAATCTCATGTCGCGGCTCATGTGTTGTTTGAGTTCCTCATCATCACATATTGAATTAGAATTAAATGCCATCGATTAAATTAAATTCTAATTTGAAAATATAATCACACACACTGTACCTCTTGTCCAAGTAAAGGAAACTAGAGAGTTTAGCTGTCTTTCGAAACTTTTCTGTCTGTAGATTCATTTTTGATGTACATATGTAGTACAGGCACATGCAACTGTCTAATCCTGGTTAACTTTAATTTGCTTTTTCACTTGATTCACACATAAACTATCCACTTACAAGTGGACATGTAGCCATATTCTTAAATACATCTAGATACTGTTTATACAGTACCAACTTCCAGATACGAGCCGTGAACAGCTGCGTGTACTATTTCTCGACCAAAGCACACATTTCACTATTTAAAGACGTAGGTTTATATTTACTTTTCGAAATTAGAAACACTTAGTTTATTGCAAAACATTGACCGGTTTGGACTACCTGGGCCAATACCATTAATTAATTCCAATAAAATTGAGTTACATACATTATAGAGGATCCTATATGAGTGCTCATGTTTTATTGAATTTATTAAACGAGTTGGGGAAAAGACATAAAATGCGAGGCTTGCCGAGCTTTTTATCTCTTTTTCGCAACGAGTTTAATAAATTCAATAATACAAGAGCACGAATGTTAGATTCTATTTATCATATGACATTTAGATTATTTTGAAGTATGACGTAAAAACATTATAATTTTGTCATTATGTACATAACGTTGTTATGGACGTCATAAAATTTCCCGTAAATCTATAAACCACTAGTGGTTTATCGATTTTATTGCATGGTGTTATTTCACTCTCAGACGCTACGTCATATGATAAAAACTTTTATATAATATACTTCTCAAAATAATTAAAGGACCAAGATCTTAGAACATGAGTATAATTAGCTCAAACATTTAAATTCTGTTGAATCATTATTTATGAATCCCATGCCTAATTTTGCCATAACTATATCTCAAATGCACATACCTTCAAAACCCCACTGTCAAAAGGTATCGTGTGGGGTAAAGAAATTCTTCTGTGGTTATTCGAGTAGAATGAACGTGACATCAAATTAAACTATATTTTAAACAGTTCAGCTTACATGCAAAAATATCTTCAAACAGATTCAATACACTGGGAAGGAAGCATTTTCATCTCTGACGATGGAGTTTCGACGTTCTTTTGTTTTCTGAAAGCAAAATATTAAAGAATCAGATTTTCACGCGTTACATGTATTTATAACTTTGAGTGTTAGAAAGATGTCCCGATGAACCGTTTATAGATTGTCAAAGACAATCGTTAAAACCAGTTTTATCATATGACGTCGCGTCTGGGAGTGAAATAACGCCATGCAATAAAATCTGTAAACCACTAGTGGTTTATAGATTTACGGGAAACTTTATGACGTCCATAACAACGTTGCGTAAATGACAAAATCATAACGTTTTTACGCTTAATGTCATATGATGAATAGAATCTAACATTCGTGCTCTTGTATTATTGGATTTATTAAACTCGTTGCGAAAAAGAGATAAAATGCTCGGCAAGCCTCGCATTTTATCTCTTTTCCCCAACTCGTTTAATAAATTCAATAAAACATGAGCACTCATGTAAGATCCTCTATGTCTGAATCCATAGTCTGGCCATTACGCCACAGCCAAAAGGGGCAATTATCAATCACAGGAAGAGGTTAGTGGTATGGACGGGAATAAAACACAATAAAATCATGCAAAACCAGAAATTGAAGCATCTAAAAGCAATATGAGCCAGTGCATGAGATTTCCAACAATTTGACATTATGACATGTGTAGACTCAGACGAGCATGTGCAGCCTCCTTTTAAGCTTAGAAACTCCAACTGGTGTTTAGTCAGTAGCTTTACAGTCATAGAATATTCAAGCGACTAGCAAAGGCTCTGATCAGACTGCGCGTATGCGCAGGCTGATCTGAGGCTTTGCTGGTCGCACATAGCACATTGTTGGAAATCTCATGCACTGGCTCAATTATTCATTCAGTTCATGCAGTTCTGTGGTCCATGGATATCACACAAAAAATGGAATTTCAATACATTTATGTCAAGTATTAAAATAACAAAAAAAATCTTGTTAGAAATATTTTCTACCATTCTCTTTTTGTTGTTTTACTTGGCATAAAGGCGTCAAAGATGTCCGAAAAATTTAAGCTAGAGCGTAAGATTGGTTTCCAAAATACGGTCTACACAAAATGCATCAATGCTATATATAATTGATAGTATTGGTCCTTTAATTACTTTGAGGAGTATATTTGAGTAGTGGTAGAGTGTTTGTCTCGAGATCGAGAGGTTTCGGCTTCGAGCCTCACTGGCGTCACTGTGTTGTGTCCCAGAGCAAGACACATTAATCCTTGCTTACACTGACGCCCACGTATTTGTACTGCGAATTCGCGTTTCATGCGCATTTTCAATGCGTTGTACGCACGTACGATTTAAAGTGCATTGAAAACGCGAATCAACTCGTTTCAACGCAAGGCAAGTTCATGAATATTCATATGAAATGGTAAGCGTGAGTGCGTTAACCAATCAAATGGCCTATTTAGAAAAATCGATATTGAAATGTGTTGACTCTGAAATAGGTAAATCTAATCTAAAATTTGAAATTTGCTATATCATCTTGCGTAAAACAATATTATTTCTTACCTCAGTGATTTATTTTGATATTAAATCCGTTTTAATCGTCTTTTATCCTTCCTCTAATGAATGAATATGCAACAATGCACTACACTGCGTATCTGCATTGCTACGCAGTGATAAACGTTGATTCGCGTTGATAAATAAGCTGGATCGATTGGTGGACAGGTAAATACGTTTCACTGCAGTGCAACGCATTATCAATGGCGAGCGGGGATTGGCTATTTGAAATTCGCGTTGAAAATACAGTGCGTATTACCTGCGTTTTCAATGCGTTTTCAACGCGAATTCGACAAGTACAAAAACGTGGGCGGTAGGGTAGTACTGGTTCAACCCAGGAAGACCCGCCCCGACATAACTGACAATTGTTGACTGGGACGTAAAGAATAAAATTAAACAAACAAACAATGTTAATATTCTGGGAATGATTAGCTCTTTACCAACTAGTTTATCTTCTTATAACCTGTGCAAACGGCTTGGATCCAGATCAGGCCCGACGAACCGATCCAAACTATTTGACTCTATTACGGTATTCTTGATTTTTAGAAAAAGTTGATTTTCCAAAAAAAAAAAATACGCGTAGATGTTGACGACAAAAATGCAGTTTTGTCAGACGGGGTACTTCTTATTTTGTTGATGAGGGAAGGAAGGATCCATACACCACTATAAGCGGGTCATCATAGCGGACCGTTAATGACCCTACATTGAATGCTGGCTTTGTAGTTTTGTTATTTTCCAGGGTTTGCTAAGGAACCCTATCTTTCCATGATTTTCCAGGGGGGTCCGGACCCCCTGTCCCCCCCCCCCCCCTGGATCCACCCATCTGGACAGTGAATGCTCTCGTCAGACTTAACGTTATGATCTAAGACTTCCCATGGGTGAAAACGGAAACGCACATTCTATTATGGTGGTTAGTCATTTACTTGCCCGTATCCTTTCCCAAGAGCATTAAACTTAGTCTTCAAAAGTGTACCGCTGGGGGTGGAGGTGGTGGGTGGGGGTAATTTACCAAACATTTTGGTACAGGTTTGCATCTGAACTTTTAATTACCACCCCATTCATGTTTACAGTCATACCGAAATTAGGGCAATACCAGATACAAGATACCGCAATATCAGATACATGTATGAGATATGGCCTTCTTTACAAATGACCCAGACTGGCATGTGATTAACATGATGGTCTCTCATAGGGTGGTTGAAGATAATATCAAAGTGACAGTTATCTTCCAGATAAACAAATGAACAAATTTTGGCATGCAAAATTAACTTTAATTGTAAGCACATAGGAATATTTTTTAAAGATTCTGGAAAATTCCCTCCTGACATTAAGCAGTTAATGCAGAGACTGTTAGAGCTACATGTAATTAGTCCTTAAAACTGCATGAACCCTGATATGACCCCCAAAAATGTACAATCTATTGGTGATCCCCCTGCCCCTATCCCCCCCCTAAGCAATCTCTATACCCTCAAGTTCCGTATCTCCAATGTACAAAAAATGACCTTGTGTGTTTCTGCTTGAAATAGTGGTGGGTTGACGTGTTTCACTAAAAAGCACAAAAAAGTGGCAAGGTGAAGTTGGTTTGTTTTTCGCTTTTTGTTTTTCGCTTTTCGTTTTTCACTTTTCTTTTTTCGCTTTTCGCTTTTTGACATTCGAATTGTGACAGAATGTCATATTTTGACATTCAAAATCCTATTTTCATGTTCGAACTGAGGCTGAATATCAAATTATGACATTCAAAATCCGATGTTGACATTAGGCCTAATAATTGTCAAAATACGATATTCATGCCCAATTCGAAATTCGGCCTCAGTTCGAATGTCAAAGTAGAATTTTGAATGTCAAACTATGATGCTATATTCGGCCTCAGCTCGAATGTCAAAATAGAATTTGAATGTCAAAATGCGATATTCGGCTTCAGTTCGAATGTTAAAACAGGATATAAATGTTAAACTACGATTTTCGACCTCAGTTCGAATGTCAAAATAGGATTTCTAATGTCAAAATTAGATATTCGGCCTCATTTCGGATGACAAATTGTGATATTCGGTCCCAATTCGAATGTCAAAAACGAAAAGCGAAAAGCTTAAAAAGAAAAATGAAAAGCGATAAATGAAAATCAAAAAAACGAAAAGCGAAAAACGAAACAACTTCACCTTGACATTACCAGAAACATCGCAAAAGAACTTAGCTCATTTTACTGGTAGCATCTATTTATTTCGTGCGTTAATGCACATCTGTGGGTCGTGCAATACAGTTTAGACTTTAAACACAATGTTATACAGGCAAGGGCGAGAGGTTTGGTGAGCACATACTTGAACAATCTGTATCAGTTAGGGCTGTTCTAGAATTTATTGTGGGGGCGGTGGGGCGGCCGTCGAACTTTTCTGCAAAGTTTCATCCTCGTTTTGCGTATCAACCGCCCGACAATGTTAAATGAATACGTAAGCACAATTTGATCAAAATATACCACGTGGTTTTAAAAAGGCGTTACGAGCATTTTCAGTATCTGACCACGACCAGTCGGACTGATGCTCGGCGAAGTCTCGTTACCGTTTAGCATACCAGTTTCTCGAAAAGGTCAAACTGTATTTATAAAAGTACATGTATGCAAAATTTGATCAAAATATACCATGCTGTTCAAGAGTAATCTGCATTTTCGCTAAAATACCTCGACTGAGGCGAAGCCTCGTCACCGATTTGCATACCAGTGGCTGGGCGATATTAAAATAAATAACTGCAAAATTTGATCCAAAAATGAGCCGTGACATGAGATTTCCAACAATGTGGTATGTGCGACCAGCAAAGGCTCAGACCAGCCTGCACATACGCGCAGACTGATCAGAGCCTTTGCTTGTCGTTTAGATATTCTATGACTGTTAAGCTACTGACCGAACTTCATTTTGAGTTTCTAAGCTTAAAATGACGATACACAGGCTTGTCTATGTCTACATTTGTCAAAACACCACATTGTTGGAAATCGCATGTCGCGGCTCAAATACATGTTCAAGAGTTATACGCATTTTCATGACCACGACCGACCGGACAGCTTCCCAGCAATATATCGTCTATGAAAAAGGCTGTCACATGTACGCATGCCAGTGGTTAGACAATGTTGACATGCATAAGCATGCAAAATTTGATCAAAATATACCATATGGTTCAAGAGTAATGAGTTTTTTCACTAATTGAGACAGACTCGCATAGTGATTATAGTGCACACCTGCGGGTCCTCCAAATTCCGTGTTCCGAGCCAAATAGTCACGTTAATTCATCATACTGTAGCCTTCCGATTTAATATTGATAGAGAGAGAGAGAGAGAGAGAGAGAGAGAGAGAGAGAGAGAGAGAGGGGGGGGGGGGTCCTGCTAAATCGCATTTATTGGTCCGAATATTCCGCTAAATAGCAACGTTAACGTTACGTCATATTTTTGCAACGCAACAGCTAAAATGGCCTCCAACAGAATCACGTCAACGCTAAAGAAAGAGCTGAATATCAGCACCAAGATCTCAAACCTTGAGCAGCGGGCAACAATCCTTGAGAAAGAATTTAGTAGGCTACATCAGAAGGCCAGAGAAATAGTTATAAACACCAGAAGATATGTAGAGAGACTCGAAGTGGAAAATAAGGTGAGATGAACTGTTTAAATACCAGCGATGAGTTTTATAAGGCCATAGGAGCTTAAAGTTCTGTCCTTGTAACCCTATAATAGACCCAAAACTAAAAGATCACAGTGTCATTACATGGCATCGTGATCTTTTGGTTTTGAGGCAATATAAAGTTATATGATGATCGAACTTCAAACTCCTGTGATAAGGCTAGCGGCTGAGGTAGATGTAGACAAAGAAGAAAGCGTGGTAGTTCAATGGTTAGCGCACTTGCCCCTGGTGCTACATGTAGAGGTCCCCGCTCGCGTCGAGGAAAAATTCGGTGTCCGAACACGCTTTCCTTAGTGTCATTTGCATGGATGATAAATGTGCCGTCCTCCGGATCGGGACGTTAACTGGATATCATCCCTTGTGTAGGATAAAGAAACCTGCGGTAATTTATATTTGGAACAGGGTACAAATATTCACATAATATGGTTACTTGTAGGCTTTGTAGATCGCAACACATCGCCCACCAAGAGACTGTTTCCTGCAGAAATCATGCTGATGCCTAATAGCTAAGAACTGATTGCACATATTAGAGGTAAAACTCGGATTGCGAATGCAGGTACATGTAGACGATTGGGAAACTTTGCAGAACGTTGGGTTATCAGAAAGAATATCAGGGGCCAATTTCATCAACGAGTTTACGACGTGTTTTTGTCTTAAAAACATCGTACGAAGTTCGTACGTTAAAAATCGGGTTTCATCAAACTATTGAACTATGCGAAGTTCTTATTTTTTGTCGTATATTTAAGACAAATGTTTAGGTGTCGCAGCTGACATCTTTGTCTTAAATGTTACTAATTTCCTGACCAAGGCACGATAATAGCGGCTGAAAAGGGAAAACATCGACAAAGCTTTGAATACCTCGATAGTATTGCAATTAAGCCCCTACACCTTACCATCAATGTGGTTAATCAAACTGAGAACACTAAGACCCCCCTTTCTTGGTACTTATGAGTTACTTGTTTGTCCAAGTAACTTCTCCCTCCCCTTCCCCACCACGCTGCATACTGTCACTAAGACATTCGCACATGACCACCGTCAATAGCTGGTTTAAGCATAACCATCATGTCTAAGAAGAAGTTTCTTTAGTAAAGCCAACAGAAGATTTTTGTACTATTTCAAATACCGTTATTGATGTATTAAACTAATATACACATTCAAATGTACGAGTAAGCCATCGTCCATTGGACGACAATGGTGAGCAAGCTTTTTGTCAAATAATCATACCTTTCACATTTGATGAATTTTCGAAAGTTTTGTCTCTCTATGAGTATGTGTATGTGGGGGTTGATGACGAGATAATACAGTACAACAACGTTCTCCGCACTGACCCACTGTGTGTTTATAGGCGGGGAGAGGGAGGGGTCGAAGGCCAGCGCAATCCCAATTCCAACCGTATTAATTACAAGTTGCATTCTAGATTTCTGCGTTTTTTGTTAACTCAAGCACCTGAGGTGTGCGGTTAACTCATTTAAGCATTATATTCATTTTCTGGGACACAGGCAAACGTTGCAGACCCAGATCAGACGTCACATAACGTGGCGTCTGATCAGAGTCTCCACTGTTTGCTTATCAACATTTTCTATTACTATTTTAATATAAAAAATGAAAAACATCGACCAGCAACCCTAGGCCTAAAATTGGTAATGAACTCGTCCAATAGATAGAAATGGGAAAATCCATTCGACATGTATGGGTGAAAACGAGTCATTTTCGCAAAACGGGGTGCAGTTTCTTGAAACATTAAGACGTCGCGCACAGTATTGACGTACAAAGCGTGGTTTTGCCTTTTTTTCTGTTTACAGGAACCGATTTATAATGTTCTGGTCATATTTTTTTTTGTTTTGAAACTAGGAGTGCACGTTCGCCTTGTTAAGAATTTATTTATTCTTAGTTTTTTATTTATCAAAACAGTTAAAGGAGAGCTCAAGAACTCAAAATTTGGGGGTAAAACATCTGTAACTCCGTAACAATACCACTGTAGTAGGCATGCGCAAATGCGTGTTACAGTGCCTTCTTGACGTCAATTTTTACAGAATTTAGTTTACGTCAAAGCTGAAACGTCACCGTTCAACGTCATATCCATTTTGTTGCTTAGTTCTCTACAACGGCGTCTCAGAAAGTTAAGTTTTGTAAAATAAAATCTGTAACTCGTGACAAAAAACGCGCGAAAAATACAGGCATGGTCTCTTCGGTAAGTGATTTTGAAATCTCGATTGCGTTTTATTGACAAAATATTTATTTATTTGAAATGTACTTTTTCCGTTGTGAAAGTTAACCGAAAAATATTTGCATTGCCGCTTTCCATTTAAAAATGTTCAAGAAAACCCCATGTCTTAAAATTTGTTACCAAAACACAATTTTCATTAAAATAAATACACATACTCTTGAAATTTAAGCATAGCTTTAACGTTGATAATGAAACTCACTAGAAAATTATAACTCCAAAATGTACTTTGCTTGCTTACTTATAAATGCGGTATATGAAGTTTATCCGCCGAGGAATAAAGAATATGTGAACATTTACCTCAGTCTTAAATTGGGCCGGCGAAAAAATTACGTTAAACACAGAGACGTCAAACGAGGCCATTGGGAATAAGATGCCGTTTTCAGTTATCGTGTATACTAAGTTGGAAATACTTAATCTGACGTATGAAATCGAATTTATTGATGATTGAAAGCTAGAAACGGTTTTCATATATTTTAACAGATAATGAAAGTCTCTCCAGAGGCGATACGTCTAGCTAAATATAAGGAGAATAGAAAGAAACTATCGTCGTGACGTTACAATTCGACGTTACGTTTTGTACGCCAATACCATGCGCGCCGTCTATATGTTTCTTTTGTTTGTTTTGTCGCGTTACGTCATAGTCAACAGCTATGGTCATGGCGGGACGGTCAGTTTTCCTAGCCCCACTTTTCCTTGGCAAGCTTGAACTACTTCGTGCACATACTTTCGCTTGTAACTGACAAACGTTATGTACCATTTTGGTTATGAATACATATAAGAGTTATTTTATGTACAAATAATAATATGTCCCTTATAGAATTCTGTCATTGGGTATTACCACAATCATTCGTCGGGTGTGAAGTAAAGCTGAGACAAACGCCCATAAGCCCACGGCTCAGGACCGAAGGTCGAGAGCATAATTTGTTGCCAGTATTTTAAACGCATGTTCATGCATATGTATCAAGCCGAAATAATTATTATTATTTCCATAATATCACGATATTTGTTGCCGATTTTATTTTTGCATGGGGTGGGCGTCGGGGTATAACAGGGACAGTCAACTATAAAAAAGCCCCCATCCCCACCTACAATAACAGTAGAAAACTTCTATTTTTATATGTTTGCACTTTTGACAGTGGATTGTGAGGAGAGCAGTTGCTCAGTCTCGAGATCGAGGGGTTGCGGGTTCGAGCCTGTCCACAGGTACTGCGTTGTGTACTTGGGCAAGATACTTTATCCACTTCTAAGTAATGGTTCATCCCTCGAAGGCCAGTCCCGACATAGCTGTAAGATTGTGGACTAGGATGTAAAGAATCTTATCAATCAAAAGACAATGGACTTTAACTATATGCATTTTGACGATACAATGTAGTGACAGTTTAGTTGGCTGTATCTACTGCAGAATCTTACGTACTGCATAAAGCTGCATAGTCTGTAACTTTTGATCTTCTAATTTCAAAAATAATGTTTTTATTTTTCAAGAACACAGTAAAAATACTCAAATTCAGGTAAACATTTTACCATTTTCGTAAATCTTAACAAGGTATCACTATCAAAACAACTGCATTTATGTTAAAATTCAACTGTCTAGAATTATTGGAGGGACGCAAATAATTACCAACAAGAGAAAAACGCACCTATTTGATGAGATAATTCACTTTTCCATGCAGTTTTCAGCTGTACTGAACATTTTTAATTTGAAAACATAGCTTAATTCTACTTTTACAAATGATTTAAAAAGAAAATATTTTTTTTTCGAAAAATGTTCATAGTTACAGAGTATGCAGCTTTACGTCACAACTTTATTGTAGCAATTGAAAGTTTAGGGAATTATGAAAATCATCATCGTATAAACTCATACAGGAACAATGTACATCATCAAAGCTTGTCTGTAGAGATGTGATTTGTGGAATTTTCTTCGCTCCCATACATTAATGTGTTCAAGTAGTCTTAGCACTTGTGAGTTTGTGAAGATGTGCAGACTCAGTTGGGCTTCGTTGCTCTTATATTTTATAATCTCATTTACTGGCCAATGAATAATGTATAGAACTGCTGCATATTATATGTTATGCACCATATCAGTAGGAACATTTTAGGAAATATATATATAACTAAAATAAGGAAGATGTACAGTCAATATTAGCATCAGCAACGACTGGCCAGCGCCAACAATTTTCGTTTTCATATAAAATGCATCATGTAACTTTTTTGGCTACACTAAACTTTTATGTGGTTTTAGACAATCTTACTGATTTGTGCCTTGCTTGGACACGGTTTCTCGCGTTACAAATCTCTTTCAGAAAACCCATCGTCTTAATGTAAAAGAGTTTGATCCAGATCAGACCAACGTTTAAGAGAGTAAAACAGATTGGTTTCCGAATTGGGGTATGCTGTCCCTTGCTCGTTTTTTCATGTGCGGCTCTAGGAGTTTTCGTCCGGAAAACTACATGTATTACTTTGCAAGGTCCAAGGGGGTCCACTTGCTAATTCCTATGAAAACCTACAGAACTTGTGATTTTACATGGGGATGGGGTCCGGACCCCCTATCTCCCTCTGGACCCGCACATGGTTCTTCGTTAAAACTTTATTTTCCTGCACAAACCTACGTATTTTTCACTCTGGATGGCAATTTGTAACTGTGTAAAACCACTTTACACGGCTATAAAAAGTCCGCACGTGATCAAGCACATGATATTTGGAGACGAGAGTTAGGCAAAGTTAAATATACGACGTTTTTAGTGAAACGCAAATTTTTGTTCTTACAAAAAATTTAAGATGTTTTGATGAAACTGACGTACGCACTTCTCAGAAAACAACGTACGCACAATTTAAGATATATCGTACGAACTTTATTGATGAAATTGGCCCCAGAGCGGTTAAACGAGAGCCAGGTCGGAAACGACCTAGACCAGGGGCCAATTTCATCAACGAGTTTACGACGTGTTTTTGTCTTAAAAACATCGTACGAAGTTCGTACGTTAACAATCGGGTTTCATGAAACTATTGAACTTTGCGAAGTTCTTATTTTTTGTCGTATATTTAAGACAAATGTTTAGGTGTCGCAGCTGACATCTTTGTCTTAAATGTTACTAATTTACTGACCAAGGCACGTTAATAGCGACTGAAAAGGGAAAACATCGACAAAGGTTTGAATACCTCGATAGTATTGCAATTAAGCCCTTACACCTTACCTTCTATGTGGTTAATCAAACTGAGAACACTAAGACCCCCCCCTTTCTTGGTACTTATTAGTTACTTGTTTGTCCACGTAACTTCTCCCTCCCCTTCCCCACCACGCTGCATACTGTCACTAGGACATTCGCGCATGACCACCGCAAATGGCTTGTTTAAGCATAACCATCATGTCTAAGGGAGAAGTTTCTTTAGTAAAGCCAACAGAAGATTTTTGTACTATTTCAAATACCGTTATTGATGTATTAAACTAATATACACATTCAAATGTACGAGTAAGCCATCGTCCATTTGCATGACGCCCATGCAGGGACGACAATGGTGAGCAAGCTTTTTGTCAAATAATCACACCTTTCACATTTGATGAATTTTCGAAAGTTTTGTCTCTCTATGAGTGGGTTGATGACGAGGGTTGACGTGGGGGTTGATGACGAGATAATACAGTACAACAACGTACTCCGCACTGACCCACTGTGTGTTTATAGGCGGGGAGAGGGAGGGGTCGAAGGCAAGCGCAATCCCAATTTTAACCGTATTTGTTACAAGTTGCATTCTAGATTTCTGCGTTTTCGATAATTTCGACTTGTTAACTTTAGCCCCTGAGGTGTGTGGTTAACTCATTTAAGCATTATATTCATTTTCTGGAACACAGGCAAACGTCGCAGACCCAGATCAGACGCCACATAATTTGGCGTCTGATCAGAGTCTCCACTGTTTGCTTATCAACATGTTCTATTACTATTTTAATATAAAAAATGAAAAACATCGACCAACAACCCTAGGCCTAAAATTGGTAATGAACTCGTCCAATAGATAGAAATGGGAAAATCCATTCGACATGTATGGGTGAAAACGAGTCATTTTCGCAAAACGGTGCGAAGTTTCTTGAAACATTATATGTTTTGTTTGTTTGTTTTGTCGCGTTACGTCATAGTCAACAGCTATGGTCATGGCGGGACGGTCAGTTTACCTAACCCCACTTTTCCTTGGCAAGCTTGAACTACTTCGTGCACATACTTTCGCTTGTAACTGACAAACAATATGTACCATTTTGGTTATGAATACATATGAGAGTTATTATATGTACAAATAATAATATGTCCCTTATATAATTCTGTCATTGGGTATTACAGCTGTACCACAATCATTCGTCATGTGTGAAGGAAAGCTGAGACAAACGCCCATAAGCCCACGACTCAGGACCGAAGGTCGAGAGCATAATTTATTGGAAGCATTTTATACGCATGTTCATGTATCAAGCCGAAATAATTATTGTTATTTCCATAATATCACGATATTTGTTGCCGATTTTATTTTTGCGTGGGGTGGGCGTCGAGGTATAACAGGGACAGTTAACTATAAAAAAAGCCCCCATCCCCACCTACAATAACAGTAGAAAATTTCTATTTTTATATGTTCGCACTTTTGACATTGGACTGTGAGGAGAGCAGATGTTCAGTCTCGAGATCGAGGGGTTGCGGGTTTGAGCCTGTCCACAGATACTGCGTTGTGTACTTGAGCAAGATACTTTATCCACTTCTTAGTAATGGTTCATCCCTCGAAGGCCAGGCCTGACATAGCTGTAAGATTGTGGACTAGGATGTAAAGAATCTTATCAAACAAAAGACAATGGACTTTAACTATATGCATTTGACGATACAATGTAGTGACAGTTTAGTTGGCTGTAACTACTGCAGAATCTTACGTACTACTTAAGTCACAACTCTATTGTAGCAATTGAAAGTTTAGGGGATTATGAAAATCATCATCGTATAAACTCATACAGGAACAATGTACATCATCAAAGCTTGTCTGTAGAGATGTGATTTGTGGAATTTTCTTCGCTCCCATACATTAATGTGTTCAAGTAGTCTTAGCTCTTGTGAGTTTGTGAAGATGTGCAGACTCAGTTGGGCTTCGTTGCTCTTATATTTTATAATCTCATTTACTGGCCAATGAATAATGTATAGAACTGCTGCATATTATATGTAATGCACCAAATTAGTAGGAACATTTTTAGGAAATATATATATAACAAAAATAAGGAAGATGTACAGTCAATATTAGCATCAGCAACGACCGGTCAGCGCCAACGTTATTCGTTTTCATATAAAATGCATCATGTAACTTTTTTGGCTACACTAAACTTTTATGTGGTTTTAGGCAATCTTACTGATTTGTGCCTTGCTTGGACATGGTTTCACGCGTTACAAATATCTTTCAGAAAACCCATCGTCTTAATGTAAAAGAGTTTGGTCCAGATCAGACCAACGTTTGAGAGAGTAAAACAGATTGGTTTCCAAATTGGGGTATGCTGTCCCTTGCTCGTCTTTTCATGTGCGGGTCTAGGAGTTTTCGTCCGGAAAACTACATGTATTAGTTTGCAAGGTCAAAGGGGGTCCACTTGCTAATTCCTATGAAAACCTACAGAACTTGTGATTTTACATGGGAAGGGGGTCCGGACCCCCTATCTCCCTCTGGACCCGCACATGGTTCTTCGTTAAAACTTTATTTTCCTTCACAAACCTACGTATTTTTCACTCTGGATGGCAATTTGTAACTGTGTAAAACCACTTTACACGGCTATAAGAAGTCCGCACGTGATCAAGCACATGATATTTGGAGACTAGAGTTAGGCAAAGTTAAACATACGACGTTTTTTAGTGAAACGCAAATTTTTGTTCTTACAAACAATTTAAGATATTTTGATGAAACTGACGTACGCACTTCTCAGAAAACAACGTACGCACAATTTAAGATATATCGTACGAACTTTATTGATGAAATTGGCCCCAGGAGATATACATGTATATGTACATGTATATACGCAGGATGAACCAGAACAGGTAGAATGAAAACAGACGGAACGAGGTGCAGATCATACGGAACGAGGTGCGAAACAGGCGGAATGAGGTGCGGAACAGACGGAACGAGGTGCGAAACAGACGAAATGAGGTGCGGAACAGACGGAACGATGTGCGAAACAGACGGAATGAGGTGCGGAACAGAATGACCGATGTGCGGATCAGACGGAACGAGGTGTGGAACAGACGGAACGAGGTGTGGAACAGACGGAATGGGGTGCAGAACAGACGGAACGAGGTGCGGAACCGACGGAACGGGGTGCAGAACAGATGGAACGAGGTTCGGAACAGACAGGACGAGGTGCGGAACAGACGGAACAGGGTGCAGAACAGACGGGACGAGGTGCGGAACACATGGAACAGGGTGCAGAACAGATGGAACGAGGTTCGGAACAGACGGAACAGGGTGCAGAACAGATGGAACTAGGTGCAGAACAGACGGAACGAGGTGCGGAACCGACAGAACAGGTTCAGAACAGATGGAACGAGGTTCAGAACAGATGGAACGAGGTTCGGAACAGACAGAACAGGGTGCAGAACAGATGGAACGAGGTGCAGGACAGACGGGACGAGGTGCGGAACACATGGAATGGCAGCAACAATTTACAGAAAGAATTATGGGACAGGCAGAACGGGAGGAAAGCATAATTGTCCTTGAAAAATAGTAAATTTCATACTATCTTTCTTTTCTCTTTCTCTATATACTGCCAGACCCTCTTTCGAGTATTATCGGCAGGTGTACTTTGTACACTTCGGGTTGCAGGATGAAAGCCTACAAGTAACCATATCTAAATTACCGTAGGGTTCTTTAACCTGCACAGGGGGTGACTTTCCCTGCACAGGGGACATCCAGACGTCCCGATCCGAAGGACGATGCACTTATCTAGCGTCATCCCTGCAAATGACACTAGAGAAAGCGTGTTCGGACACCGAAATTTTTCTCGCCGCGAGCGAGAATCGAACTTGGGACCTCTAGCACCAGAGGCAAGTGCCTAACCACTGAGCTACCACGCTTTCTATCTAAACAGAGTGAAGGTCACACGTAAATGAACAAACATTAGCAAAAGCACTCACAGAGCTATGTGTTCAGTGGTAGAGCTGATAGACGACGTTGAAAGCAGAACAAACAATAAGGGTGCAATTCATCAGCCAGCATCTTGTCCTACCAAGGGTTTCGATTGCCTAATCTAACCCTTGGCCTCATAGCTTTGATTTTCTCCGATTGAATACGTCAGAAGCCGAAAATAGTAACAAGCAATATGATCAATCACAAAGCAGTGCAAAACACCAGGTCTCCAGATAAGGCTTAATTTACATTTAGTTTTCTTATTTAACAACTAAAATGTACGTTTAAGGTGCTCAAAAGAACTGTCACATTAAGATGGTTATTTTGAGCACCCATAACATAGTTTTGAACTAAAGGATCGACGAAAAATCAATAATTTAACGACCAAAATCTTTGCTTATCTGGACTTATGGAGACTTAGCAGGCGGTGTATATTAGATGCCGATAAACTGCTACGTTTAATCTGATTGGCAGGAAGGGATTATCGAAAAAATCCTTGCTGGTGTTTTCATTGGTCGATTAGCCTGCGCTAATAATAAATTTTGAGGGTCGTGAGGCGAAGGGTTTGTCGAAAGGTAGATACGACGAAACCTTCGCTGGTGAAGATGTCAGCCAGCAGACATATCCTTTGAAAACGTTATAACAGCAACCCCTAATTCCGAATTACAAAAAGACATTCGGTATAGTTTAGAAGTTTGGGTTTCAGCAGATAAAGAGACACTATTCCACAATTTGAACATTAACGAGCGCAACGTTTTACAATAAAAAAGGTGGCCGAATGATGTCATTATAGATAGTGCCATGAACCTTCTGCAGCTTCAGTTTCCAAATCTAAAAGGTTTTCAGTCATGCCAGTATGCAAGTCAGCTAGACTTCCAGCGCCATGACAAATTATTCATTCAAATCACAACAGAAGTCCTGACGCTGGATGGTCACACTGGCTGACTGTGAGCAACATATGTCTGTACGATTCGTCATTAGACGACCTGCCCCATGTAGAAGAGCTGGTCTCGAGGTTATAAAACTTGAGTACAGTCTTAGACTCAAAATAAAGCGCAATGATTGGCTGCTTGCGAACTCGTGTATGCAAGCAGCCAATCATTGCACCTTATTTTGACACGTGTCCGCAAGCAGCCAATCATTGCGCTTTATTTTGAGTCTGAGAATGAACTCAAGTTTTATCACCTCGAGGCCTGGTTGAGGCCAGTTTAGAACAGGTCAACTCCAATATCTTAAAGGTGAAGTTTCCAAAGGTCGCTATGCAAACAAATGGGAATGACTGTGGCCTTTATGTAATTGCCAGTGCAACAGCACCAGCATTTGGCAAAGACCTTTCAACCTTGGTTTTTTCCCCAGGCTGATGCGGGAGCACCTCATCAAATGCCTTGAAATTAGACATTTGGAACCCTTCTTTATTACAAAAGGCAGCAGTTTTAGAAGGAAGGCAATAAGTCCCAGTATATTGCACATGCAGGAATGCCAGGCACAAGGACACTGTACGTTATATGCCCTGAGTGCAATGGATTAGATGCACAACTGACCGACTCTAAGTCGTTCGTTTGTCAAAACTGTAAAACCAATATTCTACAATAATTATTGTCGTATTTTTTCAACCTGAAATTAATTTGCTAATTTTATCTCAGACCTATTACATGCATCGGTAGTTTTCGCCAAATATACGGGAATACATGTAACTTAGGTTTTCTGAAATTCAATGTATCATAACGGTAGTAATATGACTACATGTATATCGTCCGCTGTGGTATAGTGGGCTAAGCCTAGGACTCCTAATATAGAGGAGGTAAGTTCGAATCCCGCAAGGAGTTTTATTTTTCCCCAGTAAAATAGTTTCTATGTACTGACATGACGGAACACTCTAGAAAAAACCGTGAAAGTGCTTATTGTTTGTGCAATTACGCATATGTACACGTGATAACACGTGTAGTCGCTAGTTAATCGAGACTGTTTCGCCAAAGAGCGAAGATTGGTTGTCCGACATTCTTGGTTTACATGCAACTGCAGTGTTTATTTTACATAATTCGCACGCACGCAAAACAAAACAAAACATACAAATCATCATTTTCACGCTTTCTAGTTTTTAGCGCATACAAACCTTTCTTACAGGAAAAAAATAAAATGAAACGCACCTCGTGAGATTCTATGCCATGAGTCCTGCGTCTAAACCACTACACTTCAGCGGAGGATATTGTCCAACTGCTACTCACATCAGACATTCCATTTCAAATCACCTAATAAGTTCGGATATTCGTCGAAAACCACCGATAACAGATCGGAGATGAAATTAGCATATGCCACGCCTTTTGAATTTCAGGGTCAAAAAATACGACAATACTGTAAAATAAATAAAGTAATAACGGTATTTTGTTCCCATGTTCCTGTTCCGTTGACTAAAACTGCTAAAAGATGGAACACATGATAAATAATTCTATAAGACGGAACGGGTCACTAAAAGTACTAAAAGACGGAACAGGTCACTAAAATGCTATAAGACAGAACAGGTCTTAAAAATGCTAAAAGACGGAACAGTGACCTGTTCCATTATTTAGCACTTTGAGTGACCTGTTTCGTTTTTTAGCACTTTTAGTCAAATGTTTGACGTCTTTAAGCACTTTAAGTGACCTGTTCCGTCTTTTAGTGACATGTGTTCCGTCTTTTCGCACTTTTTGTGACATGTGTTCCGTCTTTTAGCACTTTTTAAAATCATTTTCTAATCAGGCGTTCCACCTTTTAGAAGTTTTTGCCATTATCCTCCCTGTTCCGCATTTTCTGGTGTTCCATCATTTAGTGTTTTTTTTGTTTTTTTAATTTAACTTGTGTAATGTTCTGTTCGGTTCCGTTCAGTGTTTTGGTAGCGACCTTTCACTCTGGAGTGTACAAAGTACACATGCTGATAATACTCGTGAGGGCGTCAGGTAGTCTCTTACACAGACGATGTACACGTATTAATTGGGTTTGGTGCACAATTTATCGGCCCCATTCAACACCATGTAAAAAGGCAGAATTCGAGCATCTGCAAATTTTTCCAGGACATTGCTTGGACTTTTTTCTGCCTGTGAGAAAAATCAAAAAAGTGAAAAGACAACCTACCTTGATAATCTCGTCTTCTCAGCATTCTCCATTCTTTGAGGAACAGTAAAAAAATCCGGGATGAAATCGGACCGGCGTCATACGTTACCTGGGGAGTGCGTCGGGGAGTCTGTGACAAAATAGTCCACACAAAGATGCATTTTTCTGCATCAGCCTGACAAACATAGACCAATGTTGAATCACATGTACATTTAAAGTCGAATAAAGCACCCATTTACGCCATAAAGGGCCCAGAAACGACAAGTGCTAAATTTCTAAAGGTACTATTTTCGTGGGCTGCCAAACCGGAAGACTGTAATTGTGTACTAACACCAATTATGGTATTCAAAGGGACGTAACGCGGTCTAGGAGGCAAGCAGGAAGGAAAGCTTGCACGTTTAAGGTTGTATTACACAGTTTGTTTTAGCTCATTTTAGGCTCTACCTGGCGGCCCGACAGTACCATTATTTTCGATGCAATGGTATATGGGTCGTCAGTAGCAAGTTGGAACCACTCCAGACATGCATCACAATCACTTATGAAAATAAAAGCTATTTATAAGGACACACTTTGTTGTTTCATGCATGTTAACAAAGCCATACCTCTTATGAAAAAGGCCTATTTTAAGCCCAAAAGACGCCTTTTCACAAGTTTATAAATCCCCCAAAAATAACACAAATCATGAAATAAGACAATTTGCCGGCAGACACACTTCAGAGAAATAAGTTTATCAGCAATTCATCATCAGTCAACCATGTTGATTTTTAACCGCTCCTCTGCTACCTTAATACACCAATACATTGTATCAACCAGGCGAAAACGGACAACCAGTTAAAATGCAATAGTTGCGTACTTTCATTCAAACAAACGCAGTAAGGTCAAGTGACACTGACAAAATGCATTTTTTCTCACTGCTGGCTAAGACTCTGTCAGATGCAAGCCAACATTTCTTCTTTAAATTTAGATCAAACATTTTACAGACTGACATACAGCCCTACCTCTTAATATTTAAAATTTTCCCCAGGGCCATTCCTGCGAAACTTTGGACTGCAACCTTAAATGGTGTTAGGAAAATATCGCTTGGGAAAATGGCGTCATTTACGGAAACAACAACAACAACGAAACTAACGATGAAAACAAAACATTTAAAGTAATAAAGAAACATCGCAAAAGGACCAATTTATTATTGAGCCAGACATATAGAAATTTATATCAGATGAAAATAAGCTCTTTCTTTTCATCGAACTCGCATCCAAGACGGACGATCGCCATATTGATTCTTCAATAGAATTTATAGCACCTGGAAGGATGTGCCGAGTGCAAAAGAAATGGACGCTGGACTTAAGCTTTAGTCACGTGGAAGAATCAAATCGAAATTCTAACGATTATCCAAAGCAAATATAAACAATTATTGTATTTGCTTTGGATCTGAAACAGTTAAATGTTTAATATCTGTTTTCCTTTCAACTCATTTCTTTTGCTGTTATATGTATATATGGTTTGTTCATTTTATTGTATGTTGTATTCTCATACCCCTGTTAGGGGTCCAGAGTAGACTGGCATCAGTCCAGTAAATATATGTAATTACATTTATAATTATATTTAACTATGAAAAAAATATCTTCTAAAAATTCTATCCTCTCTGATAGTCAAATTTACTGATGTCCAAGCCGAGAGCTTCTGCTTCCAAGTAAAGTTTATTAATTGCTATCTTAGAGAGATTATCAGTTTTACTAAAAAATTGACATCAGAGACTGAGGCCAGTCTAGGTCCAGAGTAAAAGTTTGACTTAACTTGAGGATCTACCTTCGCTACATTTGTAAGCTAGTGGCTTTTTCCCCACTACCTCTATGAAACGGGTCGGCTGTTTTCGCAAGGTAGCGGCTACTTTCCCTTGCCTTATAAAACTCAGCTCTATCAGCAGAAATTTTCACCTTAAACATGTATTCAGGCCTCATCGCGAGAACCCCCCTCCCCCCCCCAATTCAAGTTGTGGCATGCGAACAAAGTAGACGGTGAATGCTTTATAGACTCCCTACTCACCCAGGGGGAAATTTGTACACTATTATTTTATAAGACGCAAAAATGACACATGTTAGCCCTTTGGAATTGGGGCGTTACCGTGTTACAGCCATGTTGACTACGTTCCCCTATAACAGCTTCCAATCATATTGTGCAAGTACAAACCTACACCTAAATCGTATTTATCGACATGCTGTTGACCTTAAAGCTGCATAGTCTGTAGCTTTTGATCTTCTAATTTCAAAAATAATGTTTTTATTTTTCAAGAACACAGTAAAAATACTCAAGTTCAGGTAAACATTTTACCATTTTCGTAAATCTTAACAAGATATCACTATCAAAACAACTGCATTTATGTTAAAATTCAATGGTCTAGAATTATTGGAGGGACGCAAATAATTACCAACAAGAGAAAAACACACCTATTTGATGAGATAATTCACTTTTACATGCAGTTTTCAGCTGTACTGAACATTTTTATTGTGAAAACATAACATAATTCTACTTTTACAAATGATTTAAAAAGAAAAGAAAATTTTTCGAACAATGTTCATAGTTACAGAGTATGCAGCTTTAAATCACTTAGTTAAACTCAGAAAACAGCTAGTGTGCATCAAAACAACCTAAGCACATTATATTGCAGTTATATAGTACGTTTCTTACTTTCAAATATACTACGATTTAGTGCTGTGCTATCACTAGACCATGAACTGCCAAAATATATCTGAGGTGGAGTTTTATGCAGTATAATTTTCTAAAACCACATTATACATGTAAAAGCCACAAAATAATACAGTATACATATCAAACTGTTTATTCTTACATACCAATATGAGAACACAGTGGCTAAGTGGTAGAGTGTTTGACTTGCGACCGAGGGGTCGAGGGTTTGAGCCTCACCAGCGTCACTGTGTTGTGTCCTTGAGCAAGACACTTTATCCTTGCTTAGAACTGGTTTAACTCAGGAGGGCCCGTCCCGACATGACTGAAAAAATGTTGACTGGGGCGTAAAGAATCAAATCAAACAAACAAACAAATACATACACGTTATTATAATATTAACTTGATCTGGCCTAATGTATCACGTCAAGTGGCTGAGGTCATGCCACCGGCACCCGAGACGCGAAGCGTCGAGGGTTTGCGTCGAGGGTGATTCAATAGTATGGCCTCATCCACGAGACGTGATACTGTCTGTACGCCAGATCAAGTTACTATTATAATAATATATAAATTTTATTTATATACCTCTTTCGGACATTATTCGGATTTTATAGCTTGTTTTGGTCTTCTAATCCCGAAAAGGGGCTCTTGCATGGTATGGGAAATTAACATGGGAGTCTGCCCACGCTTGGATTTTGAAAATATTATGTTATTTAACTGTCTGGGGTATAACTTTAATATTTATGGTGTGTTTGAGTTTTAATGCAATTCCATTGCTAATTTATGACGTCATGAATGATATCACTATAATACCTTAGGGTACCCAGTTATAATCATGTCTGAAGTAATTGACATATCATGTAACGGGCGGAGAAATGTGTTATTAAATAGCTATATCATTGATAAGTTCGCTGTTACTTAAAATGGCTTTGTATGTATTAGGATATTGAGTGGGCATTCATTTTTATAGCACGGTACCCCAATTTTCGAATGTATATTTTGTATTCAGTCAAATTTGGAATTAATATTTTTACAGGTTGCAGTGTTTGTCAAGATACCATTTCAACATATAAACTATCCATATATGTTAAGAATATGTAGACCAAATTTCATGAAATTCAAGGACCGGTAACATATTTTTTAAGCTGATGAAAACACATGGCCCTAATTCATCGAAATGTAAAAAAATACAATAATTATGTTTCAGTTCAAAACATGCTTGAATACTTGCTTAGTTTGAATCATCATGCTAGTACGTTTATTGGTAGAAGTTGATATGTTCAGTGTTTTCCCCTATTATGGATTGGAAAAAGAAAAAAAATATTCTTAGATATTAAGAGCCACGATTCTTATTTAATGAAGTGCTTACACAATAATATTAGCCAAAATGATACAATATGTTGACAGCTGTACTTAACACATCTAGTTTCTAACATTAAAACTACATCTAGCCAATGTTACACTTAATATGTAACATTTTTAAGAATTTAGTTCATACAGAAGAGAAACCTTATGACAAGTCAGTTCATACAGGAGAAGAACCTTATATCTATGATGTTATAATTGTAAGACTCATTAATAAACCTGCTTCACAAAACTAACCCCCTGTCAAACCTATTGGTTAAAATTAACCATTTTAGTCACAGATAACTCTTGGCTTCAAAGGTATTGCTAATTTAATGCTTAAATCTTCTCTGTTCATTCTATTTTGTGAAACTGATGCTGATTACCATCAAATAGCAACTTTTATACTTTAGCTGGTTGTATATTCTAGGCATACAGTTTTGTTTCCGGACCTCACTTATTCATGTAGAACACTGTTTTATGATACCTTTGATAAGACTCTGTTACACGTTATCCTGGTCACGGCACCAAAATGTGGTTCCTCTAGTTCAGTTGGGATGCAAAGGAAATATTTAGTCTTCTTGTTTTCACATGTTTATTGTTAGGAAATTTTGTTTCTTAATCAATATCATGCAGGACTTGAGGAAGTGATACACGTTGTTTTGGCCCCATAGTGCCATGACACAGGGCCATGACCTTCGGCATTTCTGACCATTGAATCATTTAAAATTGTCTAAACATGTCTTTCTTTAAGAGAAGTGGAAGTAGATTAAAAAACAACCTCCTTATGTCGAGTTATTGATTCATTTAAACTAAATAATTAATTTTGCTAAAACTGACCTATACCCATAAGAGGTAGGAAATGACAAAGTTACCGGTTTTGGATTTTCATGATATTTGGCTCAGATCAGCAGTATATATATGGCATGTTTTTGTGATAATATGATATCTTGACAAAGATTAGAACATATCCATCTTTTAAATTGAATGTTGAATGTGTTGTAATTTTTTGAAAAAAAATATTGAAATTTTACAATCACTTCTTCTGAAAACGTAAACCATAATTTATCCAAACAGTTTCGTGGTATTAAAGTAATGTCTATGGTATTTTGGATTCAATCTAGATGACAAATCATAGAAATAAACAAAACTATAGATTTAGAACATGGAAATTTAGAGACAGGTACCACCTCAAAGGTGGAGTACGTCAGGGTTGCTTCCTCAGCCTTATTCTTAACTATCTAATTCGATAAATACATTTTCATAGTTCGTATATAATGAGTTATTAATATGCAAAGTTTGAAGAAAATCCCTGCGTGGGCACAGATGAAAGTACCCCTTTGTGGGAATACTGAGTCAGAGGCTATATGTATATAATAAAGTGCAATATTAGTATATATGAAGTTAAACTGCTAGAGGATGTAGATAATTGACATTTGAGGGCTCAATTAAATGAAAGAAAAAATAAATATTGCCCTTTTTAACATACAATTTAAGTGGGTATAAACTCTGTCAGAAGCATGGATGATGAAAAGGAAGAAACTTGAACACAAAGCCCATAAAATGCCAATTCAATTAAGAGTGTTTTATCGAATATAACATCACTTACAAAAACTTCTTAATTCAATGATCAAATTATGTTTCTTAAATGTTTAAATAATATCACGTATCTATTTATACATGAAATGATACATTGTATATGCAAAGTAAGCAAGTGTGCAAAGATCAGGAATCGATACAATCAAGTACCACACCTGACCAGGATACCAAATGGAAAGTGACAAACTCACAGTTAGACACCACAAACATGAGCCAAGAGGTCTGTCCTTTCCCAGCAGGTGACCACAAGGCACATATAAAAAGACACGCACAAAAGGCATAGCAAACACAAGACAGAAAAAACATAAAGGGTCAACAAAAGAAGTACCGCCTTGGAAGGGTCAGTAAAATATTTTACTGGAGGGCTTAAACCGGTTTCACGGCACCAACCCCACCCATAATTCAGATGTGGATCAAGACACATAGATATTTGGTTTGCATGAAAGACCCTAACTTATCAATGCATCATCTCCTATAACATATAAATCAAGATATAACAAGGATATAAAGCAAATATGAGGACTGAACTGTAAATAAAACTGAATACCAGAGCAAAGGAAATCCAACAGGTAAACCGCGGACATTTTCCTCACTGTCTACAGGTTAACAGCTCGATTTACATGAAACATGATCTTAAGCATGTAGTAGTGAAGTCAAATCTATTGACCATTATGTAAGCCAACAAAAGACATAAATAGCTTATCAGCTATTGATTACAACAACTATATTGATAACAATAAAGGAAGAAAGCTACCTCGCATTTTCTAAAATTGTAAGTCATTTCAAGCATGGTCAAAATCGACAAATGAAGAAATAAAACAGGCATTTATCTTTTGAACTAAAACTTAAGTTTTGTTTAATCAAAGTGATTTCTGACCCATATATGGCACCCACCATGCAAAACTTATGGTTATATCCACAATGTTAATGAATCTCTATATATCTAAAGCATGTCCAGTATACAGTTTATCTCAGTAACAGGCATAACACGAATATTTTAGGAAAATATAACATTTTTCATCTGTTTCATCCAGTTATACAGTTTTGTGAAGCAATGAAACATGACAGCATACGTTTTGTTCTAAAGTTTCTTTGTTAGTCATATATTTAAAAGGGATAATACACAGAATAAAGTTACATTGCATTGTTAGTATTGTATTATATACATGTCTAAATGAATGTACTTAAATAATTCATTGGTAGTTTTACTAAGAGTTTTTTTTCTGTCAATTATACTTAGTCTAATAGTGAAATTTTGTTTAATTCGTATTAAGCATGCACAATGAAAGTACGAGAGTTTCATCTCATGGTTACAAAATTGCATCCTTCTAATCATTTGCATAATTAAAATCAAGCTTAATAGATTATAACTAGTAACGCATAGAATAAATCAAATGAGCCAGCACATGTGCCATGATACCAAATGAAGTCTCATGTTAGCCTGTGTAAAGGTGTAGCTATAGACCTACCAGAGCCTTTGCTGCATACACGAAGTAAAGATGTAGACTAGAATTAAGACGGCTGGCTCCACTGCGTCAGCATGGACAATTAATGGTGGCTTTTGGTAATATGTGATAAGTACCAAAATCTCACTTGCTGTCAAATCTTCATTTGAGCTCTTTATATATAACATTAAATAAGATCAGCAATTATTGTTTCCATCTAAATGCATTATTTTTTTTATACTTTTGCTACTGCCAAAGAACAAATCTGGGATACATCAATATTTCGTACACTATATCATACACACATGTAACACATATGACAATAGATATACTGCCATATCAACATCTAATATTTATGATATCTTTTTCATCGTGAAAAAATATGATTTCTTTTGGAGATAATTGAGGAAAAAGACCCATGGAAATCAGAAATGCATACCTATCAACAATATCATTTATACTTTGTTAACATTGCATGTAAGTCTATCATGGTAACACTGCTGATAGTGACCAGGGTGGCCTCTCAATACTATTTTTGTCATAACAGTTGACGTTTTTGTATGTTTTGTTTTGTTGCCTTATGTCCTTAGTCAACAGCTATGGTCATGGCGGGACGGTCAGTGCACCTAACCACATTTTTTCCTGGCAAGCTTGAACAAGCAGTTAGCCAGTACTTCGTGCACATACTTTCGCTTGTAACTGTCAACAACCCCTTCTTGAATGATTCAGCGGAAGGGAGGAGAATGACCATAGGAATTATTTCATGATCAATCTCCATGAAAGTATGGGACCGGGCCGGGATCGAACTTGTGACCCTTTTTGTATGTATCCTGATTCCAATCTCTGGTGTATTTACAACTCATTCTACTCGTATAATATTTATATAAAGCTTTGCTATTGAGGATTTCTGCAATTATTTAGTCATGCAACAGTCTGTATAGTGGAAATTAGCACCTGCTGGTTTGACATTAATTTATAAAACTAATTAAGATCTCATGACAGTCAAGCTTTATATATTTTACTTTTCCATCCCACATGCTAAAAGAACATTGTTAAATCTATTTTACATTAATTTGAGTGTCAGCTGGCTAAATTTGGTCTGACCTTATTCTGGTTGATAAAGTTTTTAAAAAAATTGATATCCTATCACATGCGAGCATTGACACACAAAACTTCTGATCATTAACACTTATTTTCCACATTTTCATGGAAATATTTGTTCTTTGTAAAATCATTTACTTATTTATATAAAGTAAGTAAGGTTGCAAAGATCAGGAATCGATACAATCAAGTTTACATTGCTTGAGCAAATGATCAGAAATATTATGTTGATTCAGTTAACATTTTTATTCATTAAACAATGAAACCTATGCTAAAGACAACACAGTCCATTTAAAAGCTAAGAATAAAGTAATGTGTCACCATCTGCATATGCAAATAAGATGTCAGTATAAAATTTTATTTGGAGACAAATTCTTTAAACAATATCTGATTGCATTCACTTATAATGCATAGTACGTAATTTAGTATATATCAAATTTTATTGTACCAACTTATATATGCTTTATTATATGTGGATTGTTAGCACACTTTGAATGCTACCACCTCCAACACATTTAGTTAAAAAGCAGTTTTTATTACTGAAGATGAGACTAAATATACAAGGAATACTAGCCTGTATCGTATTGCTGACTATGCTCATAAAAAAAGAACGACATTTAACTGGTTACACTAAAATTATTTGGTTGCTATAAAATAATTGAATTAAACTTAGTACCAACAGTCTTCAGATAAGTATAACAAATTCTAAATCCACCTTATATTGCCATTTCAGACTCAATTTAGACTGTCTTTGACATCATTTTGGACACATATAATACCTAATGATATATTAAATATGGTAGTATACGTTACTTTAACAGTTTTGACAAAATGTGGAAATATATGTTTTATTCATGAAATAAATTCAAGTCAAATCGACTGTTTTCTTTGTCGAATTTGACTTGAATGCTGTTATTATTGATATATCTTAAATTTCAGTTTAAAATAAGTAGAACCAGCAAATTAATTTTACTTTGATACCCAGGTGGGTGGGGGCAAGATAAACTGCTCTGAGCAGCTGGCCCCATCCCAGAGGGTATTCGCTTGAAGCCCCCTTATTTTTGTTACATCCTATGAAAATGAAATAATTTGGTCTCAGTAAGATCAAATAATTTCATTTACATGGGATGTTTAAGAAAAAGTCAGCAATGCGACCCCCCACACACCTTTATACATATGAACCCCTTTCAAGAAATCCTGGATCCGCCTCTAAAAATCCTCTTCATATTCCAGAGTAGGGGTCTACTAGAGTCCATCCTTGAAACAGAGGGCAGTTCCAGACAGATACTTGACTATCTAAAGGTATTCTTCAATCTTCTACTTGGGCGCCTCCAAACAAGTGGCGCCAAGATCACTGATATATTCATGCTTTGGCCCCTACTGGATTCAGAAGGAGTCCGTGAAATATTCATCCAATCAATACAGAGGGAGGGTTTTAAAGAGAGCAATATTCCAAAAATCAAACTGATTCTAGCAGCTGTGATGAATTACCACAGAGAAACAATTGATGGTTTAGTGGTTGACACCAATGACAATGATGTAGACACAGGTAATATTAATTGTCCTCAGAATTCAATGGCAAACGGCAATCATCAGCAGTCGGAAGGTGCTAAAACAACAGAAACTGACCCACCACTCATGACAATGGAAGAAACATTAGCAGAGATACAAAGGCTGGCTGATATAAAACCGTCACTAGTGAAGATGTTTGAATACCCATATGAAGTTCGTAAATTCAGACAAATGTTCTTAGGTATTGACAAGTTCAGTTTAGATGATGATATGAGAACAATCATAAAGAAGATGGTTGGTCAGGTCATATTCACACTGAATGCAGGAAATAAAAGTACAACAGACTTGTACAACGAAGTGCATTATCTAAATGATGTGAATAACAATGCCAAGTGTGATGCTGAGTGTGATGGTAAAGGAGACAAAAGCATATACCAAATGAACATCACTTATTCAGGACAGTCCTCCACAAACAATGACATGTCAGTCGTTGGACTAGACCTAGAGGACTTAAGATCAATACCACATAGTGACCATGATCCCAGTCTAATTCATATGCCAGATAACACAGAAAAAGATACCTTGTTGCGTGATTTTAAAGCAACAAAGCTGTTAGATGCTAGAACAGGCACTAATGTTCCTAGCCTGAATCATACACCTAATACGGCTGCAGAGGAAACCTTGTCTAGTGATTTTAAAGCAACACATCTGAGAGATGCAAGAGAAGGCAGTAATGATTCTAGTCTGAAACATCAACCAAACTGCACTGCAGAGGAAGACTTGTTGGGTGACATTAATCCAACACAACTAGATGATACAAGGAAATACAATTATGACAGCAGTGAGGTTAACATTGAGCAGGAAAGTGACAACATTTCTATATCCTCTGAAGACGAGATAGGACTGTTGGAGAAACCTATTTATGACAAAGATCTACATACAAGTGCCGATGATGATATTGATGAAGTGGACGAAGATACTCTACTGGTGTAAGATAAGCCATGTTGTGAGTTGACTCTGTCTTCCCGATTTGAGCCCTGGCCCAGAGGTTATGAACTTTTTTCATGCGCAACTCATTTAATAATGAAGGGTTACCTTCAGTAATATTGAAATACAAAAATAATAAGGCATTTTCTTTCTCAGTACAGCGGACACTGTAATACACTGTAATAGAATGTGTCTTGGTCATTAATTTTAAAATTCCTACAATTTTCAGTCCCATGTGAGTTGAACATGAAAGAAAACTTGCTCACACCTTCCTGCTCAGCTATAGAGACCAACAAGACCTTAAAAATTGGATTTCACATGAATGTTTGTACTGTATAGTCCTGGCAATATGAGATGAGCGTCATCATGACAAACTGTATTCGTGTTTGATAAGGCTCACATCAACCGGTTCAGCTACAGAGACCAGATTGAGTCTTAAACTTATAGATTTATCTTTTGTATATTTAAACACAAAGCTGCTGATCTAAACATTAGGCTGTGCCTTTGTTGCTTGCCTACACCAAAATTAGATTGAACATTCTAGTTCGTTTCAGCTGCTTAATATGTATGTGACAATAGCAACCTTTACAGATCCTGATGAGATGCCATTCGTGGATAGTTGGGCAATAAACTTTATAAACATTTTCCATGAATAATGTAGATTGTTTGCAAGCAATTGGAAACAAACACCATTTTGTCTTAGTTCTTTTCAGACTCAGTAATGCTTCGTGGACCAGTTACCCCTAAATGGGTACTTTGACAAACAGTGAAGACCCAGATGAAATTCCACATGATGCGGCATTTCATACGGGTCTGCACTGTTTGCATAGACAAAATTGATCTTCAGAGACAGAAATACAAAATTTGTTTGGAAATTATAACCTGTGACCCCTAAATATATACAATGTACCATCCTTACTTTATTATATATATAGCTTTATGGAAAGTTCCTTTGTTCTTAAAAGGGTTGACCAGAAAATGCCACAGTCACAGACCACAGTCTTCCTTCATGTAACTTCTTTTATTTGTATACAAACACAAGCCTATTAATATCACAGAAATTTATTTTTGACAATGTATACAGAAATTCACATATATTAGAAATAAATTCAATATAAATACAACTTGGACGGCAGATGACATGATTTAAAGCATAACTACTACTATATGGTGTGTGACGCAAGAAAACCTGTCTTTGCAAACAACAAGGTGCAGACCAGCCTGCGCACCTGTGCAAGGATCAGCGCCTTTGTTATTCACTAATTGGACAGTATCATATCAAAACTTGTTCCAAGAAAATTTTGCCACTATTCTAGCTAGTCTCTGTAGCTGAGAAGGCTGGTTTTGGTACCACTTGATCAGAAACCATGTGAGCCTTGACAGAAGAAGACCTGTCTTTGGGGTTTCCAATCAAGTAATGCTCAAACCAGCCTGCTCAGCTACAGAGACTAGCTAGAAAATTTAGGGGATAACTGTATTCAAAATTTTCATTTGGAGAGGTATATGGTCGGATATATGGTCAGAAATTTAGTTTTACGGTGATGCGTAAGCAGAGCCGTAAAACGTGATTTCTGACCGTATATCCGACTATATACCTCTCCCAATGGAAATTTTGAATATGGTTATCCTCATTCTAATGCTCTTCTAGCTAAGTCTCAAATTTGAATGTTGCAAGCCCCATAAAGCCACACATCATCAAATGAAATGTTACGTAATTAACAAAGTCAAACTATTTCCGACATTATATCGCAGGATATACTCTCGCAAATTTTTGACGTTATCCAATCAGACATCGCGTTACAAAAGCAAGTGCATTAGAATGCAATTTTACATGAGGCAGTTTTTAACTATTTTACATTCCATAGAGCAAACAGAAAAGGCATTGATCAGACTCTACAAATATGCAGTTCAGGGTCTGGATCTTTGTTCTTTGCAACACGATTTCTAGAGACAAGGGCCATATGAAGAACATAATAAGAAAAAATCTATTCACAATATATGACCGGTTAGGTTTAACCCTTTACCTCATAGAGACACATTTTAACGCTTTCGCAAACAGAGTAGACCCAGATCTGGCAGCTCTTGTAAGAGCTGCCTGATATGGGTTTACTCTGCTTGCTTATTGAAATATGATACATCTGATTCTAGACTCGTTGGCCCGACAAGTAACTTCTTTGTTCTATGTACCAACATGAACATTTAGTTATATAATTATTCATAGTGGGTGGAGCCTAGCATGAATATTGATGAAGGAAAGGATTAAGCCAGCTTGTACAGCTACATAGACTAAAGAGCCTTATTCACAAAGATGCCAATTCGACCCTGTCAAATATTTTTAATTTTTTTTGGCCATTGACTCTTAATAATACTTGGAGGATGTCAAGGACTTGAGATTATAAAACAATGCTCTACTTAACTGAGCAAGAAAGGGGTACTTACATCTGTGCCCAGTGCCCACGCATGGATTTTCTTTAAACTTTGCATATTAATGACTCATTATATACACACTATGAAAAAGTATTTATCGAATTAGATAGTTCAGTATAAGGCTTAGGAAGCAATCCTGACGTATATTACCTTTGAGGTTGTATCTGTCTCTAAATTTACATGTCCTAAATCTATGGTTTTGTTTATTTCTATGATTTGTCATCTAGATTGAATCCAAAATACCATAGGCATTATATTAAAACCAGGAAACCATTTGGATTCATTATGGTTTATGTTTTCTGAAGAAGTGATTATAAAATTTCAATATTTTTTTTTCAAAAATTGACAAAACATTCAACATTCAATTACAAAGATAGATATGTTCTAGTCTTAGTCAAATTTCATGAAAATCCAAAACCGGTAACTTTGTCATTTCCTACCTCTTATGGGCATAGGTCAGTTTTAGCAAAATTAACTATTTAGTTGAAATGAATCAATAACTCGACAGAAGGAGGTTGTTTTTAAATCTAGTTCCGCTTTTCTTAAAGAAAGACATGTTTAGACAATTTCAAATGATTCAATGTCCGGAAATGCTGAAGGTCATGACCCCATGTCATGGCACTATGGGGCCAAGACAATGTGTATCACTTCCTCAAGTCCTGCATGATATTATTTAAGAAATATAATATCTGTGAAAATAAGAAGACCAAATATTTCCTTTACATCCCAACTGAAGTAGAGAAACCACATTTTGGTGCCGTGACCAGAATTAAGTGTAACAGAGTCTTATCAAAGGTATCATAGAACAGTGTTCTACATGAATAAGTGAGGTCCAGAAACGAAACTGTATGCCTGAAATATACAGCGAGCTAAAGTATAAATGTTGCTATTTGATGGAAATCAGCATAAGTTTTACAAAACAGAATAAACAGAGAAGATTTTAGCACTAAATTAGCAATACCTTTGAAGCCTTTGAAGCCAAGAGTTCTCTGTGCCCACAATGGTTAATTTTAACCAAAAGGTTTGACAGGGGGTTATTCTTGTGAACCAGGTTTATTAATGAGGCTTATAATTATAAAACCATAGATATAAGGTTCTTCTCCTGTATGAACTGACTTGTCAAAAGGTTTCTCTTCTGTATGAATTAAAATTCTTAATAATGTTACATATAAAGTGTAACATTGGTTAGATGTACTTTTAGCGTTAGAAACTAGATGTGGTAAGTCTGGTGTCACCATATTGTATCGTTCTGGGTAATATTATGTGTAAGCACTTCATTAAATACGAATCACAGCACTTTCTTTTTCCAATCTATAAAAGGGAAAAACACTGATCATATCAACTTTTACCAATAAATGTACTAGAATGGTGATTCAAACTAAGCAAGTATTCAAGTATGTTTTACATTGAAACATAATTATTGTATTTTTACATTTCAATGAATTAGGGCCATGTGTTTACATCAAGTTGAAAAAATATGTTAGCAGTCATTAAATTTCATGAAATTTGGTCACCATATTCTTAACATATATGGATAGTTTATATGTTTAAATGGTATCTTGACAAAGACCGCAACATGTAAAAAATTTAATTCCAAATTTGACTGAATACAAAATATACAGTTGGAAATTGGGGAACCATCTCATAACTAGAGGACCTGACGTTCCTGAAGCGCTCACCTGATCTTCTTAATAATGTTAAAATAGGTCAAGATCAACTACAGCTTATAATGAAACATATTTTGCTTTATGTGGGTTGCGGCCATTTTGGTCAAGTGACCTAATACAATCTAATGAATAATCCATCAAACAGCCCAGTGATTTCTGAGTAAAAAATGTTTAGATAGGTATGTGGCAGTCCAAATGAGGGCCTTGGATTAAAGGTCACAGATCAGCTTGACATTTGGTACTTATATAAAACGGTTGTCTTGTTAGGTTAAACAGTTCATGCAAGAATTATGATTTCAGCCTAAACAGTTATAGAAAAATGAACAAATTTAAGATTTTCCCATATAAATGCATTAGGAATCAAATTTGTTCTTGCCATAAAGTAGGTAAAGGTCAACTTAGATTCATCATTTGTGCAAATCTTGTAGGGCCCACATCCCCAATGCTTCATACCAAGTCCCAAGGCCATTGGCCTTTTGGTTCCAGAAAAGAAGATATATTAGGGTTTTTACCATATATGGGCTTGGTGGCCATCTTAGTAATGTGACCAGTACAACTGGTATAAATTTTGGCTAACCTATCATAAGGAGTCTTCATATGAAATTTGAGTTCAATTGGCCTAGTGGTTTCTGAGAAAACTATGTTTTAATGTGTTGATAGGACTCCAATATGAGCGACCTTGGCTGAAAAGTAAAAGGTCAACCTTGACCTTTGAAACTTATTAATAGCCATTGTCTCATTCAGTTTAACATATCAAGTGAGAATAATGACTTTGGCTTCAATAGTATTCAAAAAATCAACTTTTCAAAAAAATCCCATTAAACGCATTAGGAAGCAAATTTGACCTTAACGTTAAGTAGGTCAAGGTCAACCTAGGATCATCATTTGAACAAACTTGGTAGGCCCCACATCCCCAATACTACATACCAAGTCCCACGGTCACCGGCCTTCTGGTTCTGAAAAAGAAGATTTTTAAAGGGTTTTTAACATATATGGGCATGGTGGCCATCTCAGTCATGTGACCAAAATATTTTGTATAAATTTTGGCTAAATTATCATAAGGAGCCTTCACATGAAATTTATGTTCAATTGGGCCAATGGTTTGTGAGAAAACTATGTTTTAATATATTGATGGGACTCCAATATGAGCGACTTAGCTGAAAGGTCAAAGGTCAACCTTGACCTTTGGAACTTGTTTATAGCCATTGTCTCATTAGGTTAATTATATAAAATGAGAATAATGACTAAGGCTTCTACAGTTTTAAAAAAAATAAACTTTTCAAAAAATTTCCCATTTAAATGCATTAGAAAGCAAATTTGACCTTGATGTTAAGTAGCTCAAGGTCAACCTAGGATCCTCATTTGAACAAACTTGGTAGGCCCCACATCCCCAATGCTACATACCAAGTCCTAAGGTCATCTGCCTTCTGGTTCTGGAGAAGAAGATTTTTTAAAAGGGTTTTTACCATATATGGGCATGGCGGCCATCTTGGTCATGTGACCAGAACCATTTGAACAAACTTTCGTTCCATATGAAATTTGAGTTTAATTGGCCCAGTGGTTTCAGAGGAGAAGATGTTTGAAATTGTGGACGGACGGACGACGGACGACCGACGGAAGCCGGAGTGACTGGTATACTATTAGCTCACCCATGAGCCTTCGGCTCAGGTGAGCTAAAAATGAATGTGAGCCCGCCATCCTAATACATACAAAGCCATTTATAGTATCAACGAACTTATCAAAGATATAGTTCTTTGATAAAACATCTCTGCTCCCGTTAAATGATATGTCAATTACTTTAGAAATGATTATAACTGGGTACCCTAAGGTATTGTAGTGATATCAAACATGACGTCATAAATTAGCAATGGAATTGCATAAAAACTCAAATGCACCATAAATATATAAAGCCATACCCCAGACAAATAACAAATATAATTTTATCAAATTCCAAGTTTGGGCAGACTCCCATGTTAATTTCCCATATCATGTAAGAGCCCTTTTATCCAGCTCATTAATATTAAAAAAATACCAACAATTGTTGACATTGTAATATTCATTAGAAGGGTAAATACAACATCTGACAGTTTCAAATCAAGAAATATCGTTATTATACAACGATTACATTTTTATGAGCAATTCGATCTTCATGCTCAGTTGAGATGAGCATGAAAAACGTTTTTATAACCTTAGGGCCAGACTGATCAGAGTCATTGCTGGGTACAAAGTCAAATTTTGGGGTTTTGTTACGCAAAGACGCAAAATGCATGAACAGATTTTCTGACGACAAACCTCATATATAAAGATTTGACTAGAATAAAAACATTAAATAATTCTAAATTAGTTCTCTAAACACAAAACAATAAGAAACAAGACACTTAAAATCATTTGGTCTGCATAGCTCAGTTCGTAGAGTTGGACTCGTAATTGAGCCCTGAGGTTATAAAACTTTTTTCATGTTTAACTCAACTGCTCAGAACAACTAAAATGCTGAAAAATAAAGACTTTCCTTGCTTTATGACTCAAATATTATGCTGTATTTATCCTGCTTATAAATTTTAAAATGCCAACAATTGTTGGCATTTTAACATTTATAAGCAGGATTAATTTCCTTCTCAGTTGAGCATGAAAAAGCTTTATAACCTAAGGGCCTGACTGCTATGGGTTTCAATAGAGGGGCTGCGACTTTGAACCCTAGTCAAGACACACTCCGAGTTTTTCTCTACCTATCACTGATTCAAGTTGGGCAGTTGTCAAGAAAGTGGAGACAGTATGTTTACATAAACAGCTTAAGTACAGCCTGCCAAGGAACAGTGAAATATGACATGGAATGTCGTAATATGACTGAAAAATTGTTGAGAGTGACTTTAAGCCAATTAACAACAACAACTTTACAAAAGAGCATGCAAAGCAGTAATACTTTGAAATAAACCAGATGAAAATGAAAACAGCAGTAATATCTTGGTACCACACAAATAAGCCATGATGGGTATTTAAGAATCTATCATGAGTATGAGTGTGGGATAGAAAAATCTGTCTGAGGATCACCAATTGGCATCACGAGGCTTGCCGAGTGTTGACAATCGGTGTCAGATCGTGAGGGACAGATTTTTCTATCCAATCCTCACACGAATAATGGATTCTTTTTCTTGATCACCTCTTATTACCTCATTTATATTAGAAAAAACTTGAAAAAGGTTTCCAGAAAATCCTGAATACGCTTAGATGCGATATGGTGACGTCATTTTAACATTATAATGGCCCCACAGGTCGACATGCGGCTGTTCGTTTTTTATCTTTCCCTAGCGCTGGTAGGGGTGTGTGAGATAGATAGAAATATCTCACATGGGTAAAAAATGGAAATCCCAATTTGGTGTGCGAGAATATGTCTTTCTCTACCTCTTTCTAAGATACAACTGGACAACTGAACTCGGGGTGAACAATACTCAGAGTATCTCTCATAAGGCCAGTATGATCAGTGATTATATTTGGCCATTTTTACCGCCTTATATGGGAGTCATTCCATATCCAAAAATGGCCTTTATTTTCCAGATTTCAGGTATTTTAGCACTTATTTACCCAATTTTGATAAAATATTTTTCCAAATGTGAAGGAAAAGGTAGCTTCCTAAAATTCCAAATAAAATCACTGATGATAAAAATTGTTGTTGAGCTGTATCAGGCAGATAAGATATTAGGAAATATTAGCTAATCAGTACCTGAAATTTTTACTCATTATTTTGTGAGAAAGGTTCATAAAACAGTGGATACTTTGATGCTTATATGTTGTTTTATAGATGATATGTGTTGATTGTTTGTGTTGATGTATTACATCCCAGTCAACAATTTTCAGTCATGTTTCTTCCTGGGTTGAAGCAGTACCAAGCAGAGGATAAAATGTCTTGCTTAAGGACACAACGCAGTGCCGCTAGTGAGTCTCAAACCAGCGGCCCTTCGATCTCAAATATGTTCTTAAAAGGGTATCCTTTGGCAGCAAAGACTGCACCAACAAGTCTAACACTCTACCACACATAGGTTCAGTTAAGCAAATATTTTCAGCGTAAAATTGCAATTATTTTCTTACCCAGCAATCTAAACATATGTTTTGGGTGCTCAAAAAGAACCGTCTAATTGAGAAGGTTCTTTTGAGTAACCACAGCATATGTTTTGGTTGAGAAATAAAAAAAATAATTTTCAGGTATGCACATTTATCTGGGGGCCTGCTACCACAGTGAATGAGCCATAGTGTTATGTTATCCCTTTGTATTCTTGACGCCTGTAAATGGGTACAGTGTTGTACCCAGGTCAGAAATTTTGAGGGCCATGTTTGGTCCACTTCAGCATTTCTGGGGGCCGTTTAAAAATTTTGAGGGCCATATATTACCATCAGTGAAACACAACCCTAAACATTTTTTTTTTACAAAAGCTGAACTTGTCCCAATATTCCCCAAATCGAAGCCAGAAGAAAAACGGTTGTCATGCTTTTTTCCAACTCTCTTTTGAACCAATATTTACCATTTTGTGGATTTTTATTAAAAAAATAATATGGAAAGTGCTGTTTTCAGACAAAAGCAGAGAAATTAGCTGAGAAATTTGCAATAAAATCGGGTCTGCCATCTTGTCAGTGCAGGTGCGCAACATGAATGCGCATTAAATAATATCCATGCAGCCAATGAATGAAGCCATTCCTGCGGATTGGAATCATACAAATGCTTATTTTTTAATAATGATTGTGAATTTTTCTTAGCAGAGCACCCAAAACAAATGCAAAATTTGACAGATAAGAAAATATTCACAATTTTACGCTTCAAATTTTTAATTTAAAGATTGAAGTCAGTCTCTGTTGCTGAGCAGATAACTGTGTAAAGGTATTTGTTCAGCTACTGAGACTAGCTAGACCCTTGGAATTTTTGGATGTAGCAACAATGGCTATTCAACTTACTGTCTATCAAGATGCAAACATCAGCGACTAGTTTGCTTGATTTAAGGTCCATTGCTGCTCAAGAGAGAGAGATAAGTGTCAATACAATGAAGGGCTCTAACATCATCTTCATTATCAGATAGTCTGGCAGTTATTATTTCCTAATCATCAAATACAGACACTAGCTAGACCTTTGATTGAAATTTTAGATGTAGCATATCAATAGTAATTTAACTATCAAGCGACAAACATCTGACAGGCCACTAGATAGAAGTGTGTTATAAAATTTAATTTTCTTATTTCTCAACCAAAATATACCTTAAGGGTACTCAAAAGAACCGTCTCAATAAGACGGTTCTTGAGCACCATAAACATATGTTTAAACTGATGGATACGAAAATACTCACAATTTTACGCTTTAAATCTTTAATTTAAAGATTAAAGTTAGTCTCTGATGCTCTAGCAGATAACTGTGTAAAGGTATCTGCTTAGCTACAGACTAGCTAGACCCTTGGAATTTTTGGATGTAGCAACAATGGCTATTCAACTATCTAACCACAAACATCAGCGACCAGATTGCGACCAGATTGCTAGAACCATGCACTGTTCCTCATGAGGGGTAGGTGTTACATCAATGAAGGGCTCTAACATCATCTTCGTCTTCTGATAGCCTGGCAGTCATCACTTCTTCATCATCCAACTCATCATTCCTGTAATCAAAGAGAGAGCCAGTTCATTATATAGGGTTCATACAGGAAAGTATGAGTAAAATTCGAGGATGTTTCAAGGACCTATAAAAGCCTCTCCAACAGTTTTTAAGGTCTTACATTTAATGAATAATACTGATCTAAGTGTTAAAGTTCTACTTCAGTAATGCTAGACTGAGATAATGGAGACATTAGTACTGGAAAATCAGTATGAAATTGTTGTGCCTTTATTTGGTGCAGCATAGGCTATAAAGACACAACACTTTTATATTGATTTAGTTCTCTACCAACAGTGCTAAGTCCTACAGAAAATAGTAAAATTCAAAGGTTTTCAAGGCTTTTCAGTGATTTTCCAGTACTTTTCAAGGCAGATTTAATTTTCAAGGACTTTTCAAGAAGAAAGCTCTCTAAATTCAAGTAATTTTCAAGCCTGTGCAAACACTGTTAGACTTTGTTACTTATTACACTGTAGGGAGCGCAGTGGCTCAGTGGTTGAGTGCTTGACTCGAGACCGAGGGGTCACGGCTTTGAGCCTCACCGGTGTCACTGCGTTGTGGTCCTTAAGCAAGACACATTTATCCTAGCTTTGTACTGGTTCAACCCAGGAACACTCGTCCCTGTTTAACTGAAAGATTGTTGATGGGACGTAAAGAATCAAATCAAACAAACAAATAAAACTTATTACACTGTCAAGTTTGTAATTTGATCTGGTGTACAGTATCACGTCTCATGGATGATTTGAGTTTTGCCCCAAGCGACTCAGTGAACGCAATGTCTCCGTACAACTGTTCAACATACCTTAATCTACTATTAATATCATAGCCATGATCCTGCCCCAGCCGACTCAGTGATCGCAATGTCTCCATACAACTGTTCAAGGCATCTTCTGGGTCTTCATCCATCTCCATCCTTGAGATCTTACCTTCAGCTGAGAAAAAATAAGAGCAAGCACATGTGAATTTGTACTTATCTTATCGGCAAGCAGCGGAGGCTCAGATGGGACTGCGCTTATGTGCAGTCTCGCCAGGGCATCTGTTTATCGCTTACACAAAGTATGAAAGTAGAGGATGGCCCAGGTTAAAAATAAGTCCCTCTGGATATGTCAAATGGGCGTTTAGAGGAGGCTTTTGAACATACAATAAAACCTGTCTTAAAAATCCACTCAAAAAGAAGACCAAAAACTGTTTTTCAAGACCGATTATTGCTTAATGCAGGTCAAACTATTGCAGAATGATCCAAGGGGAGCATTCTGAAATACTTTCGTCCTTCATTAAGCTACCATTTGCCATTAAGATCTTTGTTTTGTTGATTTATAAGTGGCCGCTTAAGACAGGTTTTACTGTAAATGCTATAAGTAAATTCTGTTTATATATAGCTAATAAAGATCTAAAAGAATTATTTGTAATGAAAATTGCATGATTTGAAGTTTAAATGAAGAGTCAATGGATCTTACTAAGGCTTAAATGAAATATATGTGTCGTTCCTCTTGTCTACCTACCCTATTGTTTTTAACCCTACCCTAAACATTAAAATGGTCTTTAGAGAAAAAATACCTAAATTGGGCACTTTTTCAGATTTTGTCACTATTTTATTTATTAAATGTTATAACAAAATTTAATAATTTCCCTACCTACCTACCCTAAATTTTGTTGGTATGCAACAGGAATCACACATATATTTCGTTTAGGCCTAAAGATTCATGTATCTTGTCATCATCTCATTATATTACAAAAAAATACAATAATAATATTGTCACAGGATTTCCTACCAGATTACACAGTGACCACATTAGCGTATATCGAAAATATTTTACCTGTCCCAGTCGGGAATCAAACCCAGGTCACTGGATCTACAGGCAAACACTCTACCACGTCGCTGTAAAAGCGACGTGGTCGAGTGATTGCCTGTAGATCCTGCGGCCCAGGTTCGATTTCCACTTAGGCGATTGAGATTTTCTGCACCCCGTGACAATATATATTGTGATTCTACCTGACTAAGAAATAAGTTTCTATTCTAACTGATCTATAATCATAATTTTGATTCTGCATTGAAAACCAAATCAAAGTAAAGCAACCAGCTGTCTCTCTTCCTCACCGAGACGATTACAAAAAGTGAGTATGATCAGGAAATACCACAATCACTCACTGCAGGCCAAGGATGAACCTACGGCACCATGAGGAAGTGCCACAGAACATAAACAGTCACAAAGACATCTGGAAGACAATTAAAGTAAAGCAACCAGCTCTCTCTTCCTCATCAAAATGATTGCAAAACTAGAAAGGACACATAGTACTGCATTACAAAGCTGAAACAAACACAAAGCCCACAAAAGCATTGGGAGCAACAATAACCAATGAATCAACAACAACAGAACCACCATCTTAGAAAGGACAGCAGCCGAAGCCACTGGGAGGCTTCAATTTGTTTTACTGGCCTAATCTTCAACCTATATTCTGCTATTGTCAAAACACAAAAATTACTTAGCTCATGTGGAGGCTTTCTAACCTATGGAATGTATCATCTCAAGGAAACATTTAAATCAAATGAGCCGTGACATGTGATTTCCAAAAATGTGGCATTTTGACAAGTGTAGACTCAGACGAGCCTGTGCAGCCTCCTTTTAAGCTTAGAAACTCCAAATTGTGTTCAGTAAGTAGCCTAACACTCATAGAATATTCAAGCGACTAGCAAAGGCTCTGATCAGACTGGGCATATGCGCAGGCTGATCTGAGGCTTTGCTGATAGCACATACCACATTGTTGGAAATCCCATGCCACGGCTCATTTAATGTTTCTAGTATCATCTCTGTCAGGTGCACCAGTGAGACAGTAAACTGATGTGCTAAAAATAGTAACAACAGAGCGCATGACATAGATCAATGACACGCCTAACAAACGCTCGAATGCTCAACATCTGGTTGAATATTAAAAACAATTCCTCCAGGAAGAGAATCGAAAATCGGGGAATGTCATGCAACAGACTATGCATTCCTACGTTGTGGTATAAATTTGAGGTCAGAAAGTTCTCTCGTTTTGTCAGATTTACATTTTGCGCAAAATAGGTGTACCAGACTTTGACAGGAACTTGTTTATCGCGTGAAAAGTAAATATGACCTAATGAGAATACTTTTTGAGCTCTTATTTATAACACAAACACAGGAATCCATAGGCTGTTGCATGACATTCCCGGATTTTTGATTTTCTTCATAGAGTAGTTGTTTTTAATATTCAACCAGATGTTGAGCATTCAAGGGTTTGGTAGGCGTGAATGATGTAAAAAAAAAAACATTGTTGACATTGACGATGCTTAAGATGCTATATCATTGTGACATTTCAACAGACGTAAAACAATCAATAAAGTAATCAAAGCCGCCTTTAAATTTAGCAGTATTGCATATGTGGATACCTAGCTCCGAGGTTATAAAACTTTTTTGACGCTCAACTTAGCTGAGCATGAAATTTAAACTGCTCATAAATGTTAAAATGCCAAAAATTGTTGGCATTTTAACATTTATTAGCATGATACATACAACATCTGAGAGACTTACAGCAAGAAACTTCTTTGTCGGTATTTTAGTTTTTATGAGAAGTTGAAATTTCAAGCTCAGTTGAGTTGAGCATGAAAAAAGTTTTATAACCTCTGGGCCAGGTTTGCTTTCTGCTTTCACTGCAGTTTATAGAAAATCATCTTTGTATTCAAAAAGCTATTTAATGTGATTTGTTAACAGGAGTAATGATCATCTTGACAACACTGTACTTTACAAGCCTTAGGGCTACTGGGTTTTGCTATGTTATTTTGTTGGTTTTGCATTTATTACCGATTCTACTGGCATGTTGCTTTTTAATGACTCCAATCTGGTGTAAAACACCCCGAAGAACATAGCCTGATAACGAGTCTAAAAGCTATTTAGCCATGTTGAAATGCTGCGTTAGTGAGTTCATTTGAAAAAGTGTACACAATCAAATAACATTATCACAATATAAATATGAGACAATGCCAAAAAAATTTTTTTTTATGTTTCATATTAATTTTTGGCCTTGCCATGTGAGTGTGCCAATATGGATTTAGTAAAGCAGAACATATTACCGAGAGCTAACGGTAATTTTACTAAGTAAACTTTAGAAGGTATGTTATAAATTAACTTATTACATGCCTTCTACATTTTACATAGTAAAATTGCCATTAGCACTCGGTAATATTTTCATTTGGACTGAATCCATAATGGCACAGTCACATGACGGTGCCAAAAATCCATATTGGGGCCTCAATATGGATTTTTGGCACTGCTTTGTAGTGATTACGTATTGGAATTGTGCACTTTTTCGATCAAAACTAGGCTAGGCTACTCGTTTCAACATGGCTGAGTAGATTTAGAATCCTTATGAGACCCTGTTTTCTGATGTATTTTACGCTCAATTTGAGCCACAAAATAGCAAAATGCCAGAAGAATAAAGAATGGTGTATCTGAACATGGAACAGTTAGCCTTTTCGCCAGTTTCGTATAAGGCAGGAGTGGGGTATATAAGGAAAAATAAGCCTCAATTCTGGCACTTTCTGTTCTGCACTCAAGCTGTGAACATCTCCAGGAGCCCTTGAGGCTTATCTCTTATTTGATTGGCTTATGTGAAAATGATTGACAAAATGGCTAGCCCTGAGGCTAGTAAAGTACAGGGGAGTCAAGCTGATCTACTGGGATCGTTTTAAGTTCCTGTCAGCTCTTCAAATAAAATATTTTTAAAAAAAGTTGATTTTCTATGAAATACAGTGTAAGATGAAAGGTATACCACAATCTAGAAATACATGAATGCTTATCTCAAGGCTGCCTCTGATTGTTTTATTGACAAAAGTCTGTTGAAAATATCTCGTCATCAATGACAATGTAAACAATGTTTATCGTATGACGTCATTGATCTATGTCACGCTTTAAGTTGGTGCAATTTTCATCATGTCAGTTTTTCGGCCTCACTGTCTCACCGGCGCAACAGAGATTGAATTTGCGAGGATGTAATAAAAAGGTTATAATCTGGTCGAGGTGTGCCTCTAGGTCATATTGGCACTTGATAGCCATATAGGCCCTCGGGCTGATATAAGCCCTTGGGCCTATATGGCTATCCAGTGCCAATATGACCTAGAGGCACACCTCGGTCATAAAATAACATGTATATAAAATACTAGCTCTGATATGCCTTGTTTCAGAAGAGGTTTCAAGCCAAGTTTGTTCCTTATACCCCTATTCCACACAGGCCCCGAATCCCACGAATTGACAAATATTTGGATTCGTGGCTGAATCGTACTCAGTTCGTGAAGGTCTTAACTGATTCGCATAGTCCGTAGTGAGTTCTTTCAATTCGTAGGTCTATCGGGAATTCGGCTCAAAAGTTTTGAACTGTTCAAAACTTTTGCCACGAATTCCCCGATTCGAAAACTCGTGCGTGATTCGTACCAAGTTCCTAAGGCATTCTTGGATATCGTAACTGAATCATAATCGATTCGGGGGCGTTTTTGCATTATGTTTTGGGCATTCGTAGCTACTCTTAGCTCATTCGTAGGGAATCGGGAGATTAAGCCAAGCAATAAAACCAAGAAAGAGATAGCAGAAGGATTTTCCCTAAGGTTAATTACCCCGTCTCGCGCATGTGAGCAGTCCTAGAAGTTCAAACAGTTTTGGCAGATTCTGGAGCACAATCAGGATCAACCAGTAACTCCTGGCTGGCGATTTTGCCAATGGCGAACTGCCATATTTTTCAAAGTCAAAGAGTCTGGGTCAGGGCCTCTCGACTTTAACATAGTTGTTTTCTTCTAGCTATATAAGAAGCCGTTTTCAACACTCAAGTTGCAGGATCAATTCTACTGCTGCTTTACGAGGAATATTCATTTTGGAACTGATGCCCCGAAGCATGTACGGGCCTTTTTTATAGCTATCGTGGGAGAAAATCTCGCGAATCGTGTCGAATCGTCGCGGATGTCTGTTAATTCGTGCCCAATTCGTGCTGCATTCCGCATATTCTTAACTGATTCGTAATTGATTCCTTAACTTTCGTGCAGCATGTTCTAATGTTATTTTCTAATCGTAATGAATTCTTGCGCGATTCCAGCCGAATTGAGCCGATTCCCCCGAATATTCGTAACGACATCGTATCTGAATCGGGAATGACTCGTAGCTCATCACGATTGGAGAAAAAAAAATAATGAAACCTCACGAATTCCCCCGAATAAGAAAAAAATCAATTCGTGGCGATTCGGGTGATTCGTGGCCTGTGTGGAATAGGGGTATTACCTGTGATTCTTCCTGACTGAGAAGCTAGCTCCCATTCTAACTGATCCAGGGTATCTTCATCATCTTGATTCCGCAAGACATATGATAATAAACATAAAATACTGGCTCTGATATGCCTTGTTTCAGAAGAGTTTTCAAGTCAAGTTTGTTCCTTACCTGTGATTCTTCCTGACTGAGAGGCTAGCTCCCATTCTAACTGATCCAGGGTATCTTCATCATCTTGATTCCGCAAGACATATGATAATAAACATAAAATACTGGCTCTGATATGCCTTGTTTCAGAAGAGTTTTCAAGTCAAGTATGTTCCTTACCTGTGATTCTTCCTGACTGAGAAGCTAGCTCCCATTCTAACTGATCCAGGGTATCTTCATCATCTTGATTCCGCAAGACATATGATAATAAACATAAAATACTGGCTCTGATATGCCTTGTTTCAGAAGAGTTTTCAAGTCAAGTACGTTCCTTACCTGTGATTCTTCCTGACTGAGAAGCTAGCTCCCATTCTAACTGATCCAGGGTATCTTCATCATCTTGATTCCGCAAGACATATGATAATAAACATAAAATACTGGCTCTGATATGCCTTGTTTCAGAAGAGTTTTCAAGTCAAGTATGTTCCTTACCTGTGATTCTTCCTGACTGAGAAGCTAGCTCCCATTCTAACTGATCCAGGGTATCTTCATCATCTTGATTCCTCAAGGCATTATCTCCTACATCGTCAAATATACTCAAGTCTGTGCCTTCCATTACTAGAAACAAACACAGGCCCCCAGATAAGAATGTGTAACTGAAAACCATTTTCTTATTTCTCAATCAAAACATATGTTGTGGGTACTCAAAAGAACCGTCTCATTGAGACGGTTCTTTTGAGCACCCAAAACACATGTTTAAACTGGTGGATAAGAAAATAATCACAATTTTACACTGAAATTTTTTGCTTAACTGGCCCTATGATTAACAAAATCAAACAAAAAGTACCTCTGCAGTGCAAGATCACATGTACTGGGGCAATGAAGAAAGTTAAAAGTCAATATTACAGATTTGCCTCCCACAGTTTCGAAGCGATTGATGTAAAGAGTAATATTAATCTCAAATTAGTGGGTATCAAAAATGTAACACATGGAATGAGATATCTTATCAGTATTTTACTGCCAGTAAACAGAATCTATTTGAAATCAGAATGATTTTAATACAGCATTTATAATTATACATGTATTATTAGAACCTGTTGAACATCTATACTCTTATATTATGCTTTGAATAGGCCTGTTTGAATTTAGGCCACAACACAAGAAAATCTGTCTTCTGTGTTTTTGAAAAAGTGACATTCGAACCAGCCTGCTCAGCTACAGAGACTAGCTAGAAAATTGAATTTTGCTTGTAGCAAGTCTAGATATGATACCTTCCAATAAGGGAATAGCAAAGGCCCAGATCAGACTGTGTGGATGCGCAGAATGGCCTGTGCCTTTGTTGTTCACAAACCCCGAAGACAGGTTCGTCAAGGTTCGTTTAAATCTTAAAACAGATCTCTAGAAAGAGCGCATGATAATAATTAGTTTAGAATTATCTTATTTCTCAACCAAAACATATGTTGTGGGTACTCAGGAGAGCCATCTCAATGAGACGGTTCTTCTGAGCACCAAAAATAAGCAACTGATGGGTAAGAAAATATTCACAAATTTACTGTCAGTTTAAAGACGCATGAGAATCGTTGTAAACAAAAATATAATCTAATGCAGGTAATGGCTGATTTATACAGGTATATAATTATCTACCGTTATTTACCTGTTTCTAGCAAAAATGGTATAGTCATATCACATGCAACTTTTAACTGACGGTATAGATGTACCCCAACCTCGAGTAATGACCTTTGGATCATTCTATTTCAAAAGGTTAAGTAATGCCTAAAATGAGCCTGAATGTAACTAAATGCATGAAAGCCCTATATCTAGATCCATATTTTCAATATGTAAAATACGCTCACACCTCAAAGCTTTTTGTTTATCTATACACTAAAATGATTTGTTTACCTGGATTAAATCAAAGGGCAAACCATGATTGTAGCAGATGACAATTTTGTTTCAATTGTTTTCACTTTCAGGACAAGTTAGGTGGGGAAAATGGGTCCATGACCCTCCTTGGAAAAACCATTCTGTCCAAAGGCAGTTTCATCTAAGAGACATTTCATCTAAATCCCTATCATCTAAAAGCCATTTAGTCCAAGTATATCAACATAAAACGTGTGTGATTCCCTAACATGTATCAGGAATGAAAGGTTTATGAAAGGACAGATACCAGGGCCATTTTATAATACAGTAAAACCTGTGTAAAACTACCAAAAATTGGTTTTTAAGACCAATTATCCCTTAAATAATGTAGGTCAAAAGTATTGCAGAATGCTCCAATGGGGAGCATTCTGCAATACTTTTGACCTTCATTAAACTACCAATTGTCATTAAGATCTTCGTTTTGTCTGTTTTTGAGTGGTTGTTTTACACAGGTTTTACTGTACTTTTTTTTTTACAAAACTGGCATATAAAATGAGTAGTTACCAATGGCTCTAGAGAGAGGCCTCTCCATCTCACCATGGTACGTCTTTGATCTTCTAGGAGTAAATGTATCAGCCCGAGAAGATTGAGCCCTGGGGGTCTTAGCTCTGGGAGTCTTAGTCCTTGGCGTGTTCACCCTCGACTTCTTCACTAACATTTCACCATCAATGGATTGATTAGCTTTGAAAGGTTTTGCAGATTTCGACCTCGGTGTGGTAGTTGTGATAGGCTCTGGGTTTATTACACTTGTATCATGACTAGGCTTTGATGGTGCTGCGTTATTGGTTCTCGAAGACTTTGGAGATGATGGTTTACCGGAGCTTTCTCTTCTTGCTGATCTCATACCTAGCACCGGTGTACCTCTTCCCGATATAAGAGGCGAGTCAAAACTGGAACATTGCAATAATACATTTGAGCCAGAATAGGAGATTTGGGATCTTGTCATGTTTTGAGCAATGAAGGTCCCAGTTTAGTCTTCACTTTTTGGTTCTTATTGTACTGTCAAGCAAGGAAGGCTGTGGCTAGTCTGCACATTTGTGAAGACTAGCCACAGCCTTCTCCGCTTGCATACAAAAAGTCTGCATGTAGAAGAAGAATAACACCAAAATTTAGACTGCTAGTCTTGCTGTAAACATCAGCATGGGCATTTAACCCTTTCCTTCATGAATATTTATACTAAGCTCCACCCACTATGAATAATTATATAAATAAACTTTCATGTTTTGTATATAAAACAAAGGTCCACTAGTGTAGGATCATATCTAATCATATTTCCATAAGCAAACGGAGTAGACCCTGATCGGTAGCTGCCTGATCTGGCTCTGCTCTGTTTGCAAAAGAGTTAAAAGGTGTCTCTTTGAGGTAAAGGGTTAGATGATGCTTTTGGAGGTATGTGCTAAATACCAAAATCTCATGTGCTGGCTCATTTTACTTAAATCTATCAACGTTTTCAAAATTTCTTTCAAGAGTACCATACAAGTGTCAAACAGTTTGGATCCAGATGAGGCCTGACATTTTGTTGGGTATGATCTGGGACCATAAACTGCTTGCAAAGGTTATCAGAAGATGATACTTAGTCTAGCAGAGGCAAGATCACTGAACTGTGAAATATTGGTCACAGTGTTCCACTTTTGTTTTGATGTCAATCAGCCCAACAATGAAATCATTATCCAAAACTGTCTTGTTCATACAGTCATCCAAAAGTCTTCCAAGATATAAGGAGAAATAGCTGGACCTTAAAATATGGGTCATATTGCTCTACTTTCATTCTGAGGTATAAAATCTGGTCATAATAAACCACAATCACAATTTACAAATAAGAGAGATATGGGCGTTTGAAGTTCTGAAGTGAAATGCATTAAGTGAATGGAAAAGTCAGAGGTAATCGAAAAAATGTTCCAGTGAAAATAAAGGCTGATATCAATCATCAATCACTAGTGATTGATATCATATTTCACTAGTGATTTAAGGAAAAAGTACTAGTGTATTAATATTTAAAAGTCATACACTTTTAATTTCAAATGAGTATTTTATCATAGTGAATCATTATCTCAAACTATCGTGTTCATACAACCAAGTCTTCTATCCATCCTTTACACTAATACCTAGAGTGGTGTGAAAATAGCACAATATGATACTCGCCCAGGGACAAGTTAATTGCCATTATGTACTTGCCCAAAGAAAATTATACTTGTTCCAAATAACAGGTTCACTGTACTGATCCCATTTTTATAAACTCTTTTGAAAACAGTATGAAAAGCAGGCCCAGAGGTTATAAAACTCTTCCCATGCTCAACTCAGCTGAGCATGAAATTTATCCTGCTCATAAATGTTAAAATGCCAAAAATTGTTGGCATTTTAACATTTATTAGCATGATAAATACAACATCTGAGAGACTTAAAGCAAGAAACTTCTTCATTTGTCGGTATTTCAGTTTTTATGATCAGTTGAAAATTTGTGCTCAGTTGAGTTGAGCATGAAAAAAGTTTTATAACCTCCGGGCCTGATATAAACAACACTGAAAACAGAGTTGATCAATATCAGCCAACTGACTAGGGTCCACATTATTTTCTGTACACCTAGTTTGTTTGTAAAAGTGGATTGAACCATGGAGCTGGAATGCTTGAAAATAAGAGTAATAATAGTTTAAAAAGCATATCAATGTATTCCATGTGTAAACCCTTTGTATACTAATGGATTCTTCCTTCTCTTTTGATACAATAAACTTAGGATAGTCCATTGTACATATCTAGGGGGCATACTGGTTTTAATTAAAAAAAATATTGTATTTTTTTGTGTGAAGATCTTTGTTGCCTTTACAAACAGTGTGGACACGATGAAATGCCTCATTATGCGATATTTCATCTGAGTCTTCACTGTTTATAAAAGTACCCATTAAGGGCTTTCCAGTATACATAGGGTTAAAGGATAAACCCATTTGAACATTGAAAGTAATTACTGCCTTTCTATATCTGAACATATTTGTAAGAAAATAATCACTGTATAATAAATTTCTCTACTTGAATATAAATTTTTAACATATGTCCTGAATGAAATAGAACCAGGTTGGACTAGTCAGATGCCTACCTTGTAGGAGTAAAGGTCCTGTATTCTTCACCCAGGGACCTTACAGCACTTCCACTACTCTGATCAGAGGAGCGATCATCTTCAAGCGGAAGCTCGCCAAACCTACTGATAAGTCTGTCAGTGATCTCACTCATCACCTGTTCGCTGTAAGCATGATAGGCTATAACTGACGCTTCCCTTTCGTCTGTGGCGTCATCATTGTCAACATTGTCCACAGGAACAGAGTCAGACATACTGAAATCAGGTTTCCAGGATTTCGGGGCCATATTGTACACTGAAAAGCAAAAGCATTGTTCCACAGGTCTAGTTAAGCAACCAATTCAGAGTGTAAAATTGATTTTATTTTAGTACCCATCACTTAAAACATATGTTTTGAGTGCTATTGAGATGCTACCAACAATACGCTTTAGATAAGAAATGAAAACAATATTTTTTAAGTACACTCTTATCTGAAGGCCTGTAATGTTCCCGAAAATCTTACAGTATTGAATTGATGATAATGCCTTACAAATATCTAATATAAGGATTGAAAGCTCAGATTTTAACTTGCCTTAAACAATGCAAAAGCAGTACACTGATTAGCTTTCTAATGTGAAAGCTAAAATTTCTCAAAATCATGAGCTTAAGAATCTCAAAACATAAAACTTGCAGCAATTTAAAACTGGCAGACTAAGTATACTTATACAATACAAATGATTTGTGTCAGTTTGTTCAAAATCTGGCCATTGGTTCAGGAGTGCAGACAAGGCTTTATTCAAAGAGATATATGACCCTGGTGACATTGAAAATAAGTTCAAGGTCACCAAGATCTTATCTTTTATTATAAGGATCAAACATGTTTTTCTATGCATTAACATCTGCTGGATCCAGTCTAGTAGATGTGTGTGTACAGTATCGGAAAACCATGTCTGATCATTATTGTGCATCAACAGCACATGAATTGCCTGATTAATATGCTAAAACTTGGCTATAAATAGCATGTGACACAGCTTCTCATGCAATTATAAGGCCTGCTCAATGATGTATCTGTTCCAGTTTGGCCAAAATCTAGCCATTGGTTCAGAAATATGACCCTGGTGACCTTGAAACGTTGACCAAGGTCACGAAAATCTAATAGCCATTTCTTACGGTGTTCGCAAAGATAAATTCTTGCCAGTTTGGTTAATGTCTGGCCATTGGTTCGAAAGATAGAGTGCAGACAAGGTATTTTCATTGTTATAATGATCTTAGTGACCTTGAAAATTAGATCAAGGTTGCTTGCTAAAATCTAATTATTCCTTTAGGCTATCCCAAATAAGTATCAGTGCAAGTGTGGTTAAAATTCATCCAACCGTTCACAAGTTACAGTTCAGACAAAAAGAAGCTACCTAAAATCTAATTGTTCCAAACATACATCATTTTTTCATACAGTTATATAACCCTGGTGACCTTGAAGATTAGGTCAAGGTCACCAAAATATAATCATTCCTTTTGGTTGTCCCAAATAAGTTTCTGTGCATGTTTGGTCAAAATTCATCCATCGTTTCACTAGTTAAAGTGCAGACAAAAACTACACCAACACTGAAGCCGAAGCCAACAGGATCAACTCCGAACACAATGTGTCCCCCACCCTTTGGGCTAGGGGGGACATAATAATATGCCTAATTCAGCATTATGAGGCTGATTTTCTATGGCTGAATACTCCCAAGCCTATGTCACTTACACTGATAACTGACTTTAATCTTCTCCTCTGCCTTTTTCTTATTCTGAGAAGGTGTAAGGGATCTTTCTTCTAGTTCACCGGGCTTGACCCCTACCATGAAGAAGCTGTCCATCCCCTTGTACTCTATGTCTGAGGTAGGGGTCATTCTAGCTATTGCCTGTAGGGCTTCACTTGGTCCCTTGGTCAATAAACCTGGCCTAAAATATAAATGGGTTTACAGAAAAATCACAAAAATTCGAAATTCCATTTTTCAAAATACTCGCTAATTTAAATAAATTGAATCAGAGAATAGGACCTACTTGTAGTAACTGTCTATAATAATGTGTTTTAGGTGCATAAAAGAAAAGTCTCTTTGAGACTTTTCTTTAGGGCCCCCAAACCTTATGTTCGATAGGGAAAAAATGATAATAATCATTTTTGGGGGTTATATATTTTTATGTCTACCTCCTTATAAATCGAAATAAAATGTGTAGTCCCAAGCACTTCAAATTTACGAGACTCAACTGTACTTGTATATTTCATGCTGGACAAGTATGAACTTTCCATTTATTTGCCCTGGTCCAAGTATAAAGTTAAAGTAAGTAAGGGTGCAAAGATCAGGAATCAATACAATCAAGAACCACACCTGACCCAGGATACAATGGGAAAGTGACAAACTCACAGCTCACAGTTAGACACCACAAACAAGAGCCAAGAGGTCAGCCCTTTCCCAGCAGGTGACCACAAGGCACATACTTATACTGTCAATAAATTTTGTTCTGAAACTGTAGTCTGCTTTTTACATACCCTGCATATATTAAAATGCACTCTGGACAACTTCTGATCATGGAAGCAAATAATATGAACCCTTATCAGACTGCTACTAAGAGCAGTCTGATAAGGGCTCATATAGTTTGTACTACATGCTTCCTGAGTGCATCATAAGCAGACTTAAAGTGGGCAGATGACAATTGCTGTGAATAGCTGGAAAAGAGTTTACTTAATATTTTTCAAAAAGGATTATTTTTTATATTGTTCTAAGTGTTTTAAATGTCACGCTAAATGACAATGCTACTTTCTGACTTCCTAGCAATCAAGCTCCATGATTTGATTAGTTTCTATGGACACACATGTGGTATGCAAAACAGTATGAACCTGACTAGCCAGCTGATTTGGATCTATACTGTTTCCAATTGAGAGTCTGCTTTTTATACATTTTTCAAGTGATATGGTTTCAGCAAAGTACAAACAAAGCTAAACAAATTTTAGTTAGCAGCATCTGTTTATCTTGTAGCTTCCTTGTGTTTTCAGAGAGGTGGGAGGGTGGTTTGAGGGGCTCTGTGAATAGGTGAAGAGATAAGAAGTCTGATTTTGGTATACATGATACATACCCTTCCATTCTTGAGCTTGATCGACTTGACCCAATCCTGCTGTTAGTTCTTGAGGCAGGTCTCGAACCCTTACTACTAGCTGCTCTTGACTGCATGCCCTGCCTGCTCTGCCCTCTAGCACTTGACTTCGGTCTTGGTTTACTAGATGCTGCTCTTACCGACATATCATCTGTTTTCAATGGAATTTCTTCTACTGGTTCGGCCTTAACTTTTGACCTTGCAGTACTTGAAGGCCTAACAGTAACAGTCCTTTCCCTTTCCTTCTCATTCACAGATTTTTTAATTTCATTTAAACTAGCACCAAGTATAATGGTATTCTGTTCTTTTTCATAATCCTTCACGGAATTGTCATTTAAAGTGCGCTTATTTTTCCTCAACCTTGCTTCAGACTCTATATTGTCATTTGGAACCTCTTGGATTTTTAAAGGAGAAGTATCTAAATTTGGTTTTCCACTTTTTCTTGCTGATTTTCTGCGTGATTTGGCCGAGAAGGGTGGTTTTGCTTCTCTTCTATTTTGTTCATTCCTGAAAGTATATTTAAACTAAAACTAGTTTTCTTAACAAAAACTGATGTCTAATAAGGACAGATAAAAAAATTCATCAGTGTGTTTGCAGTGACCCGACCGACACTGTCTGTCGACACCTGACCCAAAAACTTTTTTCCCCTGATCTTCCTGAAATTGGCGGTTTGGGGCATTTCAGTCCATTTCAGTATGTATTAATACCGGCAACACCATCATGACTATCACTCAAATACTTTTTTTTTAAATCACAATACTGTTATTTTCAAGATGGCGGCAACTCCCTTCTGGTAACTTTTAAAAAAAATGATATTTTTTGTGGGATTTAAAGTAAATAAAAAGTAAAAAAAAAATATTAACGGTCAGACAATTGATCATTTGTACATGTGACCACATTTATCCAAGGGTCATCAGAAACACAGGGGTTTTTTCTTGACCTAACCAAAACACAGAAAAATAAATATACTGAGGGAAAAAAGTTTAGCAATATACTGTCAGGATTCACAGTTTAGAAGAAATAGGACTTTTAATTTCATAATTACAAAAATATATGTTGACAAACGTTCACAAGTACGATGACATTAACAAGCTGACATTTCACATTATATAAAATCTGATTTTATGCCCCCTTGCTAAAACAGCTTATCTGGCAATAGTGCGAATAATGTTCAAATAAAGTTTCATTTTTCTTACCAATGTTTAGATCCAAAGGCAAGAAAGTGAAAAACGGTTTAAAACTGAATGTTATGTTCACCCTTTTCCTACAGGTTTTAGTTGAAAATAGTATTTTTCCAAATTACCTCCATTTCAATTGAATAACGCTTGAATTTAAAATGCTCAGCAGATCAAATCCTCACTATGAAGTCGGATTTTGTTTCTTTTGACCACTTGCGGGTAGCTATTAGGTCATTTTGAAACAACTGACATGTTTGCGAACCTGCCAATTAAAAAGATCACGTGCTTCAAAGATCACCTATGGGAAACCCCATTATAAATAATTGCTAAACTTTTTTCCCTCAGTATAGCATGTATAATTATAAACCATGACTTTTTTTTTTTGCTAATCACAGCACAAATTTCATGAACCTACCTCATGTACCATAGGTCCAGATAATCATTTTTAGCACATTTTTTCACATCTCTTTTTAGTGTATTACTTTTCCAAATTCGCAGTCATAGAAATAGTAAAACCTGTCTGAAGCGGCCACTCAAAAAGAAGACCAAAATTGGTTTTAAAGACCAATTATCGCTTAATTCAGGTCAAAATAATTGCAGGAGGGGAGCATTCAGCAATACTTTCGACCTTCGTTAAGCTACTATTTGCCATTAAGACCTTTGTTCTGTCTATTTTTGAGTGGCCTCTTAAGATGTTGAAATTCCTCTGCCTAAGTCAAACTTTTTCTAATTAGTTGCTTAAATTTTATTCTATTTATAACCTTGGGGCTTGGTTGAGTTAAAAGGTCACAAAGGCATAGATTTACCCTCTGTAAAATAGAAGGAAAATAACTCACCTTTCCTCTGAATACCAAGATTCTATTTCTCCAACTTCCTGTACTTTAAAAGATGATGTATTTTCTATGTTAGCACTGGTCTGAAATAGTGACATGTCTGACATTGAGACCTCATGTATTAATGACTTTATTAAATGAGCTATGAAAAAGGGATCAAATGCGAGGCCTTGCCAAGCACTTTATCACTTTTTTTGAAACAAGTTTAATAAATTAAATAATTTAGGAGCACAACAGTTACTGTCAGATTCTATTGAATTTATGACACTTGAACTACTTGAAAATTAAGTTTTTGGCATGAAGCCTCAAGATTTTGTCATATATATGTGATGTTGCTATGGGCATCATTTCATAATGTTACCAAATAATTAATACACAATCATGGTATTATCGATTTTAATACATTACATTATAATTACACTCCCAGACATATCGTCATATAAATGAATTTACATCTCCCATTATATCAAGAAAGTATAAAAAATTATTTTTGGACCAAAATATCCAGCCGTTAGGCATTGCCACCAATGAACAATGTTCCAATAAACATGATAAAGAAAAGTCTTTGACTATTTGCACTTGACATGGTATGGTTCAGTTTGATTCTACATGGTTTTATGATTTCGTTTCATTTAAATCTAAGCAATTTGAAGGAAATCTATACAATAAGCAGCAAAGAAACACTTCTAACAAATAGAACTGTCAATAAAACATGGGTGAAAGTTTAAAATTTCTAAAATCCTGAACTTTCGAAATCAAATTTTAAGATTTGCTGTATGCCCACTAAATATTCACAATTTCAAGTTTAAATGCTCAAATGTCCAGAGACATACTGAAAATAAATCAGAGAAGCTGTTATAATCTCCCTAATTCAGCATTTTGAGGCTGACTTTCTGTGGAAAGTGAAGTCAGCCTCAAAATCCTGAATTCAGGGATAATCCTGAGAGCTTTCACCCATGATAATATTGAAAAGCCTCCTCATCTACAGTAAAACCTGTCTTAGCAGCAACTCAAAAAGACGAAAAAATCGTTTTAAAGACAATCTCTAAATGCAGGTCAAAAGTATTGCGGAATGCTCCAAGGGGAGCATTCTGCGATACTTTCTACCTTCATTAAGCTACCATTTGCCACAAAGATCTTTGTTTTGTCTATTTTTGAGCGGCAGCTTAATACAGGTTTTTCTGTATTACGTAATTTCAGCATTAAATCAGCAAATCAGCAGTTGTGATTGAAGCGCAGATTTATTGACTGTGAAAAACTTACTGAAGGTTCCACCTCCACTATAGAGACTGAGTCTGGATCTTTGCTCCCTGCTTGTTGATGGTTGACATTCTGCACAGCTTGATATAAGGACTGGAAATCAACATGCTCTTCATCTGAAATGAAAAAAATCAATAAGCAATGCTTAATAGATCCCACCCCCCCCCCCCCCCCCCCCCCCCCCCCCCCCCCCCCCCCCCCCGCACAGTAAGATTCAGTGAAAAACCCTGCACAGTAAGATTCAGAAGGCACCATCTATGCATATTCAAAAGCCTTATTAGGGAAAAATTGTCTAAGTTCTCAAAGCTGTAATTTTGTCAAAAATTATTTTTTCTGAACCCAACTCCTTCATGCATATGTTCAATGTGTCTACATTGTATAGGCAAAGTATCAAATTGTTCCATCCAAAGCTGTAGTAGGAGTTGATCGGCCCATGAAGGCACCATATATGCATATACAAAAGCCCTACTAGGGAAAAATTGTCATAGTTCTCACAGCTGTAATTTTTTCAAAAATTATTTTTTCTGAACCAAACTCCTTCATGCATATGTTCAATGTGTCTACATTGTATAGGCAAAGTATCAAATTGTTGCTTTTGTTGCCATCTGCTGAGTATTTTCAAAATTAACTTTTTCAAAAATTATTTCAGGAAGATTATCAGAGTGTCAAACAATTTGGATACAGATCAGAACCGACAGGAGGTCGTCTTTAACTGGGTCCAAACCGTTTGCAAAGGTTATCAACAGAGGACAAAATTTTCCACTAGCAAGGAAAGAACTATATTAAACTTACCGAATTCAGCATCATCAAACTCTTCAATCTGTATCGAGGACCTAGACGGTCCCCTGGCAGAGGCCCTAGGTGTCCTCGCTGATCTTGGTGTAGGCTGGGCACTGCCTGGGGCACTTCTTGGCGTGAACAGGGCATCAACATCTGTCCGTCTGTGCTTCTTAAGGAGTAGTCTCTCAGCATAACTGAGGGAACCTGAGTTGAATTTAATCTCAATGTCTTGCTGTTTCTCTACGGTGCCAGTAGAGGTGTCAACATTTACAACTGTAACAAATACATGTTAAGATATAGAGGATCTTACATGAGTGTTCATGTTGTATTGAATTTATTAAACAAGTTAGGGAAACCAGATAAAATGCGAGGCTTGCCCAGCATTTTATCTTGGTTTAGCAACAAGTTTAATAAATTCAATAATACAGTAATACTAATGTGAGATTCTATTTATCACATGACATTTAAATTACTTAAAAATCACATTTTTGGCGTGAAAATGTCAAGGTATTGCCACTTTTATGTTAAAATGGACGTAAGTTATACGCAAGGCTACTAAAGGTTTATTGATTTTATTGCATGGCCTTATATCACTCCCAGACGCCATGTCATGTGATAAACCATATTAACTATTTGCAAGCTGGGTAAATTTTCATGCTTTTGTTGTTGTCTGCTGACTTTTTTCAAAGTCAACTTTTTCTTGAAACTATCAGAGTGTCAAACTGTTTGGATCCAGATCAGGACTGATGTTTTGTTGGTCCTGATTTGGGTCTAAACTGTTTGCAATAATTATTAGCAAAAAGCAAGTCGTCGCTATCAAGGAAAGAGTTATGAGATAACCTGTCTAAATTTCATGTATGCACAATTTTAGTTTCATTTGACCTACAGCAGTCCGAGGCAGGCCCAGCAAATCAAGGCTCAGGTAATTTAACCTTATATTCTTGCACACTAGATAAAGCTTTCTTGAGATGTGGTCTCACTGTATTCAGGAATCACTAAGGGGGTATTTTAAAATAAATTTGTGAAAACATTAGGTATGCAAGAAAAATAACTTATAATTTGTGTGTCAGGGATATAGAAATTTGTCCCCCACGATCATTATTTGTCATTACAGGACAAGTCTCACAATGCCAAACAGTGATCCTTAGGACAGCTTTTCCAATCAGACCCTGACATCTATTATACAATTATTGACTTATGTTTCGGTAGACATGGAGTGTTATTGAACAGTAAACGCGGAGCGCCGGTCAATAGGATTAAGTTTACTGTTCAATAACACTCCATGTCTACCGAAACATAAGTCAACAATTGTTTTATTATATAATAAATGTATGTTATATATTTCCTGCCATTTTTTGCGATAAAAACCTTGACGTTACGGATGGATCATGCGAAATTACTTGACGTTCTGACATCACTTCCCGTAAGCTGGTCAATATTACCTCATGCCGTGTACTTTGTAACGTCACGTCCGGCAAACCATGCGATATGTAGTTTTATTGACTCGAGTGGATATGCATCTGGGCCAATCAGAAGATGTGTATTTATAGATTATATAATAAAATAGATTATTTTATAATGCATTCACCTGTTTTCAGGTCCTAAATATAATGTGTTTTTTTCCTACTGAAAAATGTGGAATATTTTTTCTTATTTTTACATGAAAAGATACCTTGTGGTACTCATTTAGAAGAAAAAGTACCTTGAACACCTATATTCTTGAGAAATACACAACGTAAGATAGTTGGCATTCCAGATATCGTGAAAATCTCATACTGAACACATGTCAAGCTATGATAAATACATTTGATATATACATTGTAAATGTTCTAATGTTTCGAACACTAGATGCCTGCCAAAACAGCCTAGACAAACAGTGAAGACTCAGATCAGACTCCTTCTGAAGCAGTCTGATCAGGCCTCGAGGTTATAAAACTTGAGTATAGTCTCAAACTCAAAATAAAGCGCAATGATTGGCTGCTTGCGGACACATGTCCGCAAGCAGCCAATCATTGCACTTTATATTGAGTTAGTTCGAGAATGAACTCCAGTTTTATAACCTCGAGGCCAGGGTCTTCCTTGTTTGCTATTTAGACACTTGTCAAGCATCTTGTGAATTCCAGCCCTGAGAACCAACATTTTTATTTGAGAAAAGAAAGAGAAAAGTGTGGAATTTTAGAACATTTACCGTATTTTACATTTGATTCACTTACTTGGTGTTCTTACTGGAGAGTAAGGCACTCCTCGTGGCGTGGGTGTAGAGCTCGATCCTCGACTGGGCTCTGACACTGACCCCTGGGCTGCCTTCCCCAGTCGCCAGGCCTGCAAGGCCTCTTGGAAGGAAGCAGCCTGCTCGGCCTCATCGTACGACCCTTGTAGTAGAGCTTGATCATAGGAGCCACTGGCTCCCTCAGGACTGTTTCTGTCTTTCTATCAATAAAAATTCCAACAACTCATATTATTCCTTATCCTATGGATCCAGATAAGGAATTTTTAAGTTGTAAAATTTAAATTATTTTCTTATCCATCAATTTAAACATGTGTTTTGGGAGCTCAAAAGAACTGTCTCAATGAGACGGTTCTTTTTAGTACCCACAACATATGTTTTGGTTTATAAATAAGAAACATAATTTTCCATTACTCACTTTCATCCTGCCAATTTTTTTTTCCTGAAAATGTCTTCCACTTACTACTTCTGCTGTACATTTTCAAATGCTCTCTAGAATTATTTTACTATGAAAGCAAACACTATGAACCCGGAGTCGGATCTTTGTCCATATTGTTTGTAACTTAGGAGCAGTCTGATCAGGGTCTATATTGTTTGTAATATAGGCTTTCAAAGTAAGGCTCCTCGGTCTTGAGCCAAGCACTCTACCACTGAGCCCCCCTTGAATGGTGGGAAAAGTTGTAAAATTGTGTTAACAGTTGACTCCCATTAACTCATAGGCTACATGACCAGGTTTTCACTTTGAGTTATCAGAAGTTTGAGATACAAATGCTTGGAATGTAAATAATATTTAAACAAAAGTGATAACTTTCATGATTTCTTACCAAAATAAATGTTGTGTGTAGATAAAAGAACCATCTCACTAAGAGGGTTCCCTTAAAGTAATAAGGTTGCAAAGATCAGGAATCGATACAATCAAGTACCACACCCGACCCAGGATACCAATGAGAAAGTGACAAACTCACAGAAGACACCACAAACGAGAGCCAAGAGGTCAGCCCTTTCCCAGCAGGTGACCACAAAGCACATATAAACAGACGCGCACAAAACATAGCAAACACAAGACAGAACAAAAACATAAAAGATCCACAAAAGAAGTACCGCCTTGGAACGGTCAGTAAAATATTTTACTGGAGGGCTTAAACTGGTTTAACGGCGCCAACCTCACCCTTAATTCAGATGTGGATCAAGACACATAAATATTTGGTTTGCATGAAAGACCCCTAACTTATCAATGCATCATCTCCTAAAACATATAAATCAAGATATAACAAGGAGATAAAGCAAGGATAAGGACTCAACAGTAAATCAAACTGAATACCGGAGCAAAAGAAATCCAACAGGTAAACCCCGGTGGGCCCGACAAACAGCCAAAGCATCAGGCCCCTACCATCTCATCAATAGATAAGTCTTTAAGTCGGAACCATCATAGAGTCTGAAGTCCGACCCACCGGCGTGCAATTAAAGAGGAAAGCAAAGTTGCCAACCGTGATTGGGTTGACTACCAAGCATGCAGTCTGTTGCAATACATTAATGTTATAGCCAATCTTTTTATAATGGGAAATTATTTTAATGAACTGCGCTGAAAAATTATTAGAGCCAACAATCTTCTTCAACTTATACACCAAGTCACCATAGAAATCAGGTTCCGAAAGTCCATGGCGCAAGAGAGATTTAAGTCCAACTTGGAATTTAGAAATCAAATCATAGTAAGTCTCAATGACAAAACATTGTCAACCCTGATCAGAGTGCTCCAATAGGAAAAAGCTGATTTATTACAGCAGGCTGATCTGGGCATGTGCTGTTTTTAATGAGCATGTCTTTCATACTACTTAGACTAATTAATTAGGATAGAATATACAGTTATACTTTGGCATTAAAAGCTATGCTCAGTAAATAAATAAAAAAAATAAAAATCTAGCTTTTTCTGTAACAATTAAGGTAGGTACATGTACAAGCCTTATCTGCTTGAACAATCCAAGATTTTGGAGTGACATGGTTGCCGCTCCCATTTCTATTGCCATGAAAGACAGAGGTGAGGAAATAGCCAAAGCTTCATACATGACAAGGGACAAGTAAATGGCCAAATTGTATTTGTCCAAAGAAGTTTTATTTGCCACACAAAATCAGATAAAGCACAAATAACTTTAAGAGATTAACTCTTAATTACTGTACCGAAACTATATATCTAAACTCTTTTGAAAAACAAAATAATAACCAGAAATGAACTATCAAACTAGAATTCCGAGAATCGGGTGTGTCACCTGGCCATACAGAAGTCAAACAAGGCCAATTAGTCGAATTGATATCCTGGGCATAGGGTTATTTTAGAGAAACTTATAAATCACAAAACATAAATCCCATTTCTCCAACCCCTAAGTTCACCTTGGTTATAGGGGGGGGGGGATGTCTGCAAGCAAAATATTTGTTACCATGTCGCTGCATTCATGTGCAACATGACGATGTTCTGAAAAAGTTGAATTTTGATCTTTTGGGGGAGGGGGTTCTGCGTGCAACATATTTGCTACCATGTTGCTGCATTCAAGTCCCCAGAGGGTGAAACACAGGTCTACAATCGAAAATCATGTTTCATATGTTTCATATTTATCGTACCTCTGTCTGCATGCAAAATTTCCATAAAAATATTGACAACTTACTGAGTTATTGCAAATATTTAAACTTTGACCCCACCTAAGGGGTTAGGGGGGTGGGGTAAAAGGGGTACGAGCATTAAGAGGCTATTTTGGCCCCCCTATGAGGTCAAAAAATAAAAGTTGCTCTTCACAAATTTCTTCTTATTAGTTTATTAGAACAATAGCCAAAGTGTAAAAGTCTGGCATTGATTCGACTTTTACGGTTACTATGGTAACAAAAATGGCCGCCAAAATAGGCTGAAAATAGGAAAATGATCATTTTGGAGCAAATTTGAGACATGTAACAGAGGAATTAATATAGAGCACAAGCAAATACCAAAAAATTATTTGAACAGATGATGAGAATTATCACGGCACACAATATATCAAAAGGTTTTTTTGGTATTTGCTTGTGCTGATATCTAATTCTTAAAAGATCGGTCTCAAAAAGCCTCAAATTTGGCCTAAAATGGCAATTTCTCTATTTTAAGCCTATTTTGTCGGCCATTTTGGTTACCATAGCAACCGGTTAAAGTAAAATAAAAGCCAGAATTTTACACTTGGGCTGTTCTTCTAATAAATCAATAAGATGAAATTGGTGAAATGCAACTTTCAGTTTTTGGCTCTAGAGGGGGCCAAAATAGCCCCTTAATGCACGTACCCCTTTCTACCACTGTCATGCCTATCTACAGGCACTGTGTAATCATGACCTATAGCAAGAAGTTGTCAGATAGTATAGTTTTGGAGAAATGTGAAGTTTAGCTATTACATGTATGTACTTATGTATGCACTAAATGTTGTAACCCTCACATAATAAAGTCTTTACTTACTTACTAACTAAAAAAGGCCAATATAGCTTTTGCATTGGCCTAAACCTAAGTCATAAATGGGCCATAACTCAATCCAAAGTTTGCAAATGACCTCCAATTTTGTACTTGACCTGTATTTTATGATGCTTTACCCTTCTGTAAAATTTGAAAGATATTATTTCATCCCTTCAAAAGTTATTGATCGGAAACAACAAATTGACAATTTAGCTAAAATCTAAGTCAAACTAGAGGACCTGAAGGTCCTGAAGCGCTCACCTGATCTCCTTAATAATGTTAAAATCGGTCAAGGTCAACTAGGGCTTATAATGAAACATAATTTGTTTTACCATATTGAGGGGTTGCGGCCATTTTGGACAAACGACCTAAAACAATTTAATGAATACTCCATCAAACAGCCCAGTGATTTCTGAGAAAAAACAATCTAAATAGGTATGTGGCAGTCCAAATGAGTGGCCTTGGATAAAAGGTCAAAGATCAGCTGCACATTTGGTACTTATAAAAAAACATTGTCTCATTAGGTTTAACATTCTCCCAAGTATCACTACTGCATAAACTCCCATTAAAATCCCATTAATGGCCCCCATTAAAATTTCCCATTAAAAATGGTCCTATTAATGGTCAATTTTAATGGTAAAATGCACTTTCAAAACTGAAAATCTGTCAAAATACCATTAACTCAAACCATTAATTGAAAAAAATAATGAGCATCATTTAAGCATTGTTTTTAGTGTGTGAAAATTAATGGCCATTAAAACCTCCCATTAAAATTGTTGCTGGTTAATTTTAATACCCATTAATATGGTTATTGGCCATTATTAGAGCCATTATTAATGGCTTTTTATTTTTAATGGCCATTATAACAGACAATGTAACTACAAATTTATGGGCATTAATTACCCATTAGTATATTGGATAGAAAATAATGGGCATCATTCTTTTAAATCAACAGCATATTAATGGGCATTAAATGCATAATTTAATGGCCATTAGATAAGCATGACAAATTTCTAATAAAAATATGTTAATGGTCATTAATTTTCTCTTATGCCCACTGCAATGTTTTCAAGATTCTATTTCTTGTGCTGCTTCCTGTTTCTCATTTAGAAGCAGGAAAGACAAGCAAGAATCTTGCTGGACTTTGGTTTAAGTCCCCTGTCATCTTAAGAGATAAACAGGCCAATTAACAAGTTAATGTTACCTTTTTATTTCTGAATCCTTCTATATATTGATGAAAATATAATTACCATTGGTGAATGCAACACATATACATTTTGATAAATTTAGGGCACAACCTTGCTGTATGTTAATAATAGAGATCAGAAATTCTGATAAATTTATACATATAATATTTCAGAAAAAATATAAGTCTTAAATCATTTTTGTATATCATATTAATCTTTTGTGAAAAAATAAGATTTTTCAAGGGGAGCTACTCTAATTTGCAACTAATGTTTAAGTGATTTTAATGGCCATTAAATGTGTTGATTAGAATTATTGCATGTTTTGATCATTTTTCTCAGTCAGAAAGTAAAACAAAATTTTTTATTAAGATAATTGTAAAAATAAAGTATGGTATTTTCACGATTTTAGAGACATCTTTAAACAATAAATTGTGTACTTCTCATTATAATTGTCAAATTCTATCCCATTGTTACATATAGCATTTACCTGTTGGTATGTTGTTGTTTTTTGAAAACTTAATTCATCTGGATATTCGGTTTTGTAACATAAAAACATAGTTTGAAACGTTATGAAATTTGTTAAAGGGGATGATAATGATACAGCATATATCCAATAAGTAAAGTCTAAGACATGATCAAATGGCTTTACACATTAGGCACACCAACAGTCTTAATGAAGCCTCATCAAGAGCGTTTAGAATAAAGTCTTTTTTATTTTCTGATTCTATTGAGAAATGTTGCATTCTTTTACATGGAAATGAATTTTGAGTGTAAATGTTATTGGCCAAGTTGAATCCTTCTTAGGACACAGTCACATATAAAGAAAACCATATTAATTCAAAACTAATGGCCATTAATAAATAGTTTGGATAAATAATTGGCATGAAATTAGATTAGATCCATTAGATGCAACTTTAATGGCCATTAAATCCTGCTCAAAACTCATTTAGGCTAAATTAATGGCTTTGGATTTTGTATTTTCTTCAAAAATACACTAACTATTATTACTTCTCTTCTTTGTTCAGACTTATAGGCATGGTGGTCGAAGCCTGCTAACCAAGTAGTGCTTAAATTTATGAGACGCCTGACTGAAAATTTCAATCGCCATACTACTCGCACCTCGCGGGTTCCCGCTTCCATGGTGATTGTGCTTGTACTCAGAAGCAGTAATACACATGTTGTTGATGGACAAGCAGGGTTTGGTAGCATACATAACTTAGAATTATAGAACTGTTTGGAATGTTAAATTATGCACAAAATTTCTACAAATGCAAGATCCATAGAATACATGTTTGTGCTACAAGTTAAAAATTGATTACCAATTGATTACCAGTGTACCTCATTAAAACTCCCCTCACTGTATCATTATTTCAATAAAGCATGGTCATGGCTTCCAAATGCATATTTTCCTATATTCTATGTATTCTTGCAGTTGCTAAATCCTGTTTCCAGGCTCTAGCTATGCTTGGTAGGAGAGCAGATTGGTTTGTGTCTGAAAAGGTAACAAAGGCCCACAATCTCCTTGATAAGCTTTAAAATTTCCTGGATAAATGCTGGAGAAATTTCTCCAGCATTTCTCCAGGATATGTTATGATTTTCGATGAAACTAATAGAGTTTGCCTTTAAAACTCATTTTCCTACAGCATTTCTCGAGGTAATTTTCTTTGTCTTCCTGAAATTTCAGTTTAATCACACAGGCAATTTCTTCATGAAACAAGAAATGTGGCGATTTTAATTTACAAGCACTGAATGGTGGAGCTCTTCATTACACAAACATACCTATGGATGCAATGTGCAGCAAGTTTTGAAGGCTGTAAAATGATAATGATAAAAACTAACCTTTACATGAGTGTACAAATAATGGACAATATCAAATACTCTGATGATCTTTTTATTGATGGCCATTATTAAAAAATTAATGGGTTAAGATGTTCAGTCCCAAAAATTAATGGCCATGTAAATATTGATCTCCCAACTTCAGTAATTTAAAATTCACCAACACATCTTTCATGGCCATTATTAGACATGTAATGGGGTTTTCATGGCAATTAGTTTTTGTAATGGCCATTAATACTGCAAATTCATGGGCATTAAATCACCATAAAACAGAAAATAATGGCCCATTAAATTTTAATGGTCATCATTTCATACCAAGGGTAAAAATTAATGGTATTTTAATGATCATACTTGCTCTTGAAATTAAATTAATGGCCATTACCACTTAAATAATGGCACATTGTTTCGTATTAATATTGGTTCCCGATATTTCACTGCTTTCTAATGCTAATGAATTGCATATTTTTTATATTAAATGGCCATTAAAATATCAAACATGCAAATTTACTACTTTTTAATGCCATCAATAGACACGAAAGGTTTTAATGGTCATTACTTTTTGTAATGGCCATTACAGAATGCAAATTCATGGGCATTAAAACATCACAAAACGAAAATTAATGGACCATTATTTATTTTAATGGTCATTAATAATACAGGTGTAAATTAATCAAAAATTAATGATTTTACTTCCTCTTTAATGGCCGTTACCGCTGAATTAATGGCCATTATAATGAATATTAATGACCGAACACACAAAACCATTAATTTTAAGAAACGAAAAGTAATGGATGATTTTAACAGGAATTTGATTATTAATGGCATTTTTAGGGACTTTTAACGGAATTTAATGGGTTTTATGTGCAGTAGTGTATTATGATTTTGGCTTAAACAGATATAATAACAAAATGAACATTTCAAGATTTTCCCATATAAATGCATTAGGAATCAAATTTGACCTTGCCATAAACTAGGTCAAGGTCAACAAAGATTGATCATTTGAGCAGCCTGGTAGGGCCCACATCCCCAATGCTACATACCAATTCCCAAGGCCATTGGCCTTTTGGCTCCAGAGAAGAAGATATTTAACGATTTAAAGGGTTTTTAGTATAAATAGGAGCTGTGGCCATCTTGGTCATATGACCAGAACAATTTGCATAAATTTTAGCTAACCTATCATAAGGAGTCTTCATATAAAATTTGAGTTCAATTGGCCAAGTGGTTTCTGAGAAAACTATGTTTTAATCTGCTGATTGGACTCCAATATGAGAGGCTGAAAATCAAAGGTCAAAGGTCAACCTTGACCTTTGAAACTTGTTTATAGCCATTGTCTCTTTAGTTTTAACATATCAAGTGAGAATAATGACTTCGGCTCCAACAGTTTTCAAAAAATCAACTTTTCAAAAAATTTCCCGATTAAATGCATTAGGAAGCAAATGTGACCTTGACATTAAGTAGGTCAAGGTCAACTTAGAATCATCCTTTGAACAAACTTGGTAAGCCCCACATCCCCAATGCTACATACCAAGTCCCAAGGTCATTGGCCTTTTGGTTCCAGAGAAGGAGATTTTTAAAGAGTTTTTACCATATATGGACTTGGTGGCCATCTTGGTCATGTGACAAAAATATTTTGTATAGATTTTGGCTAACTTATCATAAGGAGTCTTCACATGAAATTTCAATTGGCCTAGTGGTTTCTGAGAAACTATGTTTTAGTATGTTGATGGGACTCCAATATGAGCAACTTTGAAAGAAAGGTCAAAGGTCAACCTTGACCTTTGAAACTTTTATAGCAATTGTCCCATTAGGTTTAAGATATCAAGACAGAATAATGACTTTGGCGTCGACAGGATTCAAAAAATCAACTTTTAAAATTTTTTCTCATTTAAATGCATTAGGAAGCAAATTTGACCTTACCGTTAAGTAGGTCAAGGTCAACCAAGGATCATCATTTGAACAAACTTGGTAGGCCCCACGCCCTCAATGCTACATACTAAGTCCCAAGGTCATCGGCCTTCTGGTTCTGGAGAAGAAGATTTTTAAAGGGTTTTTACCAATTATGGGCCTGGCGGCCATCTTGGTCATGTGACCAGGACCATTTGAACAAACTTTTGTTCCCTCATCCTAAGGAGTCTCCATATGAAATTTGAGTTCAATTGGCCCAGTGGTTTCAGAGGAGAAGATGTTTGAAAATGTTGAGGGACGGACAACGGGCGGACGGACGACGAAGTGACTGTTATACTATTAGCTCACCTATAAGCCTTCGGCTAAGGTGAGCTAAAAAGGACCATTACTCAGTCCAAATATAGTGGATTACCCCCTTTATCAAACTTGACCTGTATTTTATGATGCTTGACCCTTCTGTAAAGTTTAAATGAAAATGATGCATCCCTTCAAGAGTTATCAATCAGAAACCAAAAGTGTGACGCCGCGGACAACAAGCACGACACAGCCGGAGTCATGATCCCTTTGTGTCATTCTTGCTTTGCAGGTGACACCAGAAGATATATCTCCAGGTCAGCTGGCTTTTCAATAGCCAGCTGTATCAGTAGCCAGCTGATCAGGATCCCCTCTGTTTTCCAGACAGCATGTGAATTCATTATGATAAATCCAAACCCTGTGACTGGATTGCTTGAATTCATAATACAGCATATCAATTAAGTCAGCATGTTAATGGTTAAACCAAACTGAACAATCAAAATAATTCCTGCCTTTCTATGTCTGGTCGCTTTAATTTGTGAGAACAGGATAATCTTATCTATCCAGATAATTATCATGGATCCAGATAAGAAAATTTTATGAGCGTAAAATTGTAATTATTTTCTTACCCAGCAATTTAAACATGTGTTTTGGTGCTCATAAGAACCGTCTCATTGAGAAGGTTCTTTTGAGTACCCACAACATATGTTTTGGATGAGAAATAAAGAAAAACGTTTTCAAATACACACTCTTATCTGGAGGCCTAATTATACGTGTCCCAGGACATTTGTAAATTGAAATGTTTTACTGTCCAAAATTAAATGGTACCAGGTCAGACAAGTTGGGCATGGTATTTCCACACCACTGAACGGCCTACCTTTCTAGCACTACTAGGCACATAAGGGGCCACTGCTCCTTCTCCAAGGCTTGTTTCAAAAGATGCAGAGCTGTAAGAATAAACATGTGTGTCAAGTGAGGATCAAGAGGGGGGCAGGGGGTCCAGACCCCCTGAAAAATCACAAAATTAAAGGATTTCTTAACAATACTGGTAATCACAAAGCCACCAACCAGCATTCAATCTTGGGCCATCATTGGCCCGCCAACAAACGCCATTCCTATGGCATTTCACTGGTGGGCCGATGATGGCCAGATTTTAGTGGTATTTGAATCCACTCATTAACTAAAAAAAAAAAAATTCTCAAAGTTGGACCCCCTCTGAAAAAACTTTCTGGATCCCCGCATGTGTGCATTGAAGTCATTTGGCTGTCAAACATGACATTCAGTGACTATGTTGAACCTGTCAACTCTTCACATCCTTGAGATTATTTGAGAAGTGAAGACAGCAAAGGTTGATCAGGGTTCATACAGGCAAGTATGAGTAAAATTCAAGGACTTTTCAAGGACTTCTCAAAGCATCTCAAACAGTTTCCAAGGACTTAAAGTTAATGAAAAATACTGATCTAAGTGTTAAAATTTGACTTCAGAAATGCTAGACTGAGAAAATGGAGACATTAGTATTAGAAAATCAGTATAAAATTGTTGTGCCTATATTTGGTGCAGCATATGCTGCACCAAATAAAGGCACAACACTTTTATACTGATTTTAATCTCTATCAACAGTGCTAAGTCCTACAGAAAATAGTAAAAAACAAAATTTAAAAAATAGAAATCCAAGGACTTTTCAAGGCTTTTGAGTGATTTTCCAGTACTTTTCAAGGTAGATTTGATTTCCAAGGACTTTTCAAGAAAGCTCTCTAAATTCAAGTACTTTTCAAGCCTGTGCGAACCCTGTTGATCATTTATGAGCCTGCATGTGTGCCACTTACTTCAACTTGTAATGATTTCTTTCACAATACCCGAGATCATTTTGAAAGTTTGCCTCGCACAACACCCAAGATCATTTTGAATGTTTGCACTCACCACTAAAAGGTATATTTTACCACCAGTTTCCCTAAAAATATTTGCGATTTACCCTTGGGCTTCAAAATAATCAATATGGAAAATTTGTGTAAAAGGAATGGTTAAGTTTCAGGACTAAATGTAAATGTTTTGCTAAATTCTGTAAATGTGGCATTTCATCTGAGTCTACAATGTTTGACAAAGTAAGCATACAGAGATTTCAAGTCAACAATGGTTAAGCCAAATCAAGAGATAGCTACAGGCGGCTACATTATCATGGATTATATCTTTAGGTCCTGATATACAAAAGATTTGAGTGTGAAAATGTTAAAGCTGCATACTCTGTAACTATGAACATTTTTAGAAAAAATTTCTTTTCTTCATAAATCATTTGTAAAAGTAGAATTAAGCTATGTTTTCACAATAAAAATGTTCAGTACAGCTGAAAACTGCATGGAAAAGTGAATTATCTTATCAAATAGGTGTATTTTTCTCTTGTTGGTAATTATTTGCGTCCCTCCAATAATTCTAGACCGTTGAATTTTAACATAAATGCAGTTGTTTTGATAGTGATAACTTGTTACGATTTACGAAAATGGTAAAATGTTTACCTGAATTTGAGTATTTTTACTGTGGTCTTGAAAAATAAAAACATTATTTTTAAAATTAGAAGATCAAAAGTTACAGATTATGTAGATTTAATACTTTCTTATTCATCAGCTTTAACATATATTTTGGGTGCTCAAAAGAACCGTCTCGTTGAGACGGTTCTTTTGAGTACCGACAACATATGTTTACAAGATGATTCCTTTGAGTACCCACAACATATGTTTTGATTGAGAAATAAGAAAATTGACTTTCAATTTCACACCCTTAGCTGGAGACCTGTGGATGCATTGAATATGAGCCAGCACACAAGATTCTTACAACTTATTGCATCAATGCTACCAGTGAAGGCTTTTATCTGCAGTCTTCTCAGAGTCTTCTCCATTTATATGCACAAAGCAATAAAGTAAACAGGCCTTTAGGCTTTAGTTAAGAGTGCGTAACAAAAAAAATCTTAGTTCTTAACCGAAACATTTTTTGTGGGCACTCAAAAGAACCGCCTCAATGAGACGGTTCTTTTGAGCACCCGAAACATATGCTAAAATTGATGGTTAAGAAAATATTAAGAATTTAATGCTGAAATATTTTATCTAAACATGTACATACTAAAGACCAGAAAACTTTGCATGTTGGCTAATGTTACATGATTTTTTGCTCAACTTCTGATTTTTTTTAATTAAGTTTTTCAAAATACTCTTTCAGGAATACCATCAGATTGTCAAACAGTTGGATCCAGGTCAGATCCAATATTTTACCAGCCTAGTCTGAGTCCAAAATGTTTAAAAAAGATTATCAGCAGAGTGCAATTAAAGTTGTCACTAGCAGACTAAGAGTTATTGTATATGAGGGGCAAATAATAAGTATCCATGATGAATGTGAGGGTGGGATAGAAAACTCCGTCTCGAGGATGACCCATTGGCATCACGAGGCTTGCTGAGTGATGACAAACGGTGATCACGAGGGATGGATTTTTCTATCCCATCCTCACACAAATAATGGATTCTTTTTCTTGCTCACCACTATATTGGATTTTGTTTGAATTGATTCTTTATGTCCCATCAACTATCTTTCAGTTAAACAGGGACGGGTCTTCCTGGGTTGAAACAGTACTAAGCTAGGATAAATGTGTCTTGCTCAAGGACCACAAGGCAGTAACACTGGTGAGGCTCAAGCCCAGGGTGCGGCTGTTTGTTTTTTATCTTTCCCTAGGGCTGGTATGGGGGTGTGAGATAGAAATATCTTACATGGGTAAAAACAACGGAAATCCCGATCTTGTGTGCGAGAAAACTCTCTTCCTAAGGAATGCCATTTTTATCACTAAGCAAGCCTGGTAATGTCAATCAGTAATTCTTGTCAAAGAATTTTATAAGCACCACAGATTCTTATATTAAAGTATTACCTGCTACTCTGGGAAGGACTTGGTCTTGGGGATGCAAAGCATTGTCTTGGAGTTGCCTGAAAAAGAAAGATTAACATTTTCTTAGGATAATGTTAATTTGGCCTCATATAGTGCTCGTTTGTATGCGACATCTGTGCTACGGCACACTTGAAAAATTTTCTTTAAATGTTGATTTCTTATGTTTCATTCATTAAAATGTTGTTCTAAACCTTTTTCTGGGTGCAAACAACCCAATGTAATACCCAATTAACACAATGAAAAGGTTAAATTGGATGAGAAACGACCAGAAAAAGTTAGGTTTAGCTTTCTGTTATTCTCGTTGGAATATAAAATAAAAAGAAAATTTACTTTTTTTTCAGTAAATATCAAATATATTTCATCTCGTGCTACACACTCATGAAAAATCAGACATGGTGCGAATTACTTTGGAAAGTAATGCATTGAATTAACATTACTAGCCAAAAACGTGCATTGAATTAGCATTATTTAAGAAAGTAATGCATTGAATTAAGCATTACTTTCATTCATGTGAAACAGAATCCTACAATACTGTTAACTCTGAACATTTTTGATACACTGAACAAAATATGTGCATACAGTAAACATGTAAATTTCACATATAGATATTTTATATACATATAAATATTTCAAATGAGCCACACTGGCTACAATATGTACACTTTTTGTAGTGAATTTCATATTCTTGTCAGTAACATTTGTTGGAATTTCATAATTTTTTTGAAAATTGGAGAGAATATCACTCAGATGACCAATCATGTAGCAACCCCAGTGATCATATTTCATTGTTTATTATTGTTATACCACTGCGAAGCTTTCAAAAATAGTTTCTTATTTGGAAGTATATTTTATGGGAGGCAAATCATAAAAAAAATGTCTCTTGACTGGATTATCCAATCAACAAAGTGCAGGCTGTATCTTAATCTCTAAGCTCTTATATTTTTGACCCCAATATATTTACCCTGTAGCAAAACTGACCACAGAGACACACTGTAAGTGTTAATGGTCAAGTGTCAAAGTGTATGAACAGAACAATCAAGTGATAATTACCCTTATTGTGATCAAAACATTTCACATTTGTTTCTTTGATTTTGGATTGCAACAAATTCACACCATTTAAGGCTCATTTTATTAGCTTTAAAATGATTTATAGATTTTAAAAGCATTTGACTTAAATAAATTGGGATAAAATACTATACATTTCAACACTTCCCAGCTACATTTTCACTATTCTAGGTTCATGTGGGATTGCAATAACTGTAAGCTGTTTCACTTTATTGATATAAAATCAAAACCTTTACTTGCAAGTTTCACAGATCATTTTGCTTATTCCTTAGTCAAATGAAAAAAGTCAATAAGCAATGCTTATCAGATACCCCCCGCACAGTAAGAGTCAGTGAAAAAACTTGGCAAGTTATAGTTCAAACCAGCAGACCTTAGTTTTAAAAAGAAGATTTTGAGTAGAATCTGTGCAAACAAAAATTATAAACGCCTTCATGCATATGTTCATTGTGTCTACATTGTATAGACAAAGTATTAAATTGCTCCATCAAAAGCTGTGGTAGGAGTTGATCGGCCCATAAAGGCACTATCCATGCATATACAAAAGCCATATAAGGGAAGAATTGTCTAAGTTCCAACAAAAATTATAAACTTCATGAATATGTTCAATGTGTCTACATTGTATCAACAAAGTATCAAATTGCTTCATCAAAAGCTGTGGTAGGAGTTGATCGGCCCATAAAAGCACTATCAATGCATATACAAAAGCCATATAAGGGAATAATTGTCTTAGTTCTCACAGCTGTCATTTTGTCAAAAATTATTTTTTTTTCAACCAGACTCCTTCATGCATATGTTCAATGTGTCTACATTGTATCGGCAAAGTATCAATGGTTCCATTAAAAGCTGTGGTAGAAGTTGATTGGCCCATGAAGGCACCATCTATGCATATACAAAAGCCTTATTATAGAAAAATTGTCTAAGTTCTCACAGCTGTCATTTTGTCAAAAAATATTTTTTCTGAACAAAACTCCTTCATGCATATGTTCAATGTGTCTACATTGTATAGGCAAAGTATCAAATTGCTCCATAAAAAGCTGTGGTAGGAGTTGATCGGCCCATGAAGGCACCATCTATGCATATACAAAAGCCTTATTAGAGAAAAATTGTCTAAGTTCTCACAGCTGTCATTTTGTCAAAAAATATTTTTTCTAAACAGAACTCCTTCATGCATATGTTCAATGTGTCTACATTGTATAGGTAAAGTATCAAATTGTTCCATCAAAAGCTGTGGTAGGAGTTGATCGGCCCGTGTATGGCCTATAATAGCATAAGCATAAAGCACTATATTAAAAACCATTTAGAACTACAAAGGGAAATAACTCTAATAGAATTGGCCCCTAGCCCTTACCTTTTTGTCTAAAGTATTTGTCTTGCATATATGAACATGTTTGCAAGGTTTGATGAAAATCTGGCAATGACTCTTCGAGTTATTAAGGAAACAAAGCGTTACGGACGGACGGACGGAAGGACGGACGCACGGTCGCACGGACGGACAACGTGAAAACAGTATACCCCCTACAAACAAAGTTTGCGGGGGGTATTCTACATTGTATCGGCAAAGTATCAATGGTTCCATTAAAAGCTGTGGTAGAAGTTGATTGGCCCATGAAGGCACCATCTATGCATATACAAAAGCCTTATTATAGAAAAATTGTCTAAGTTCTCACAGCTGTCATTTTGTCAAAAAATATTTTTTCTGAACAAAACTCCTTCATGCATATGTTCAATGTGTCTACATTGTATAGGCAAAGTATCAAATTGCTCCATAAAAAGCTGTGGTAGGAGTTGATCGGCCCATGAAGGCACCATCTATGCATATACAAAAGCCTTATTAGAGAAAAATTGTCTAAGTTCTCACAGCTGTCATTTTGTCAAAAAATATTTTTTCTAAACCAAACTCCTTCATGCATATGTTCAATGTGTCTACATTGTATAGGTAAAGTATCAAATTGTTCCATCAAAAGCTGTGGTAGGAGTTGATCGGCCCGTGTATGGCCTATAATAGCATAAGCATAAAGCACTATATTAAAAACCATTTAGAACTACAAAGGGAAATAACTCTAATAGAATTGGCCCCTAGCCCTTACCTTTTTGTCTAAAGTATTTGTCTTGCATATATGAACATGTTTGCAAGGTTTGATGAAAATCTGGCAATGACTCTTCGAGTTATTAAGGAAACAAAGCGTTACGGACGGACGGACAGAAGGACGGACGCACGGACGGACAACGTGAAAACAGTATACCCCCTACAAACAAAGTTTGCGGGGGGTATAATAACAGTATGTACAAGCAAGTTGAACAAAAGGAAACTGTGAATGGAAATAACTTATGGAAACACATCCTTTTGTTGTGTATCCCATTTCCCTATTGTGCAGTCTGTATATGGCAAAGTTTATGTTAGACAGTTATTCAAAGTAATGCAGTGAATTTTGACTAAAGTAATGCATTGACTTAGCATTAAAGTAATTAAAAAACTGGTGAATTAAACGTTACCTTGAATTACTTGAAACTAGAGGACCTGAAGGTCCTGATGCACTCACCTGATCTCCTTAATAATGTTAAAATAGGTCAAGGTCAACTACAGCTTTTAATGGAACACATTTTGTTTTACCATATATGGGGGTTGCAGACATTTTGATCAAGTGACTTAAACAATCTAGTGAATAATCCATCAAACAGCCCAGTGATTTCTGAGAAAAAAATGTTTAGATAGGTATGTGGCAGTCCAAATGAGTGGCCTTGGATAAAAGGTCACAGGTCAGCTTGACATTTGGTACTTACTAGTAATAAACCATTGTCACAATAGGTTTAACTATTATGAATTTGGCTGGCTCAGTTATAGAAATGAACATTTTAAGATTTTCTCCATGTAAATGCATTAGGAATCAAATTTGACCTTGCCATAAAGTAGGTCAAGGTCAACCTAGATTCATCATTTGTGCTAACCTGGTAGGGCCCACATCCCCAATCCTACATACCAAGTCCCAAAACCAATGGCCTTTTGGTTCCAGAGAAGAAGAGATTTAAAGAGTTTTTACCATATATGGGCATGGTGGCCATGTTAGTCATGTGACCATAACAATGTGTATAAGTTTTGGCTAACCAGTCATAAGGAGTTGTCAAATGAAATTTGCTTTCAATTGGCCAAGTATTGTCTGAGAAAACTATGTTTTAATAAGTTGATGGGACTCCAATATAAGCGACCTTGGCTGAAAGGTCAAAGATCAACCTTGACCTTTAAACTTATTTATAGACACTAGATTGAACATATCAAGTGAGAATAATGACTTTGGCTTCCACAGTATTCAAAAAATCAACTTTTCAAAAAATTTCCCATTCAAATGCATTAGGAAGCAAACTTGACCTTGACGTTAAGTAGGTCAAGGTCACCCTAGGATCATCATTTGAACAAACTTGGTAGGCCGCAAATCCCCAATACTACATACCAAGTCTCAAGGTCACTGGCCTTCTGGTTCTGGAGAAGAAGATTTTTAAAAGGTTTTTACCATATATGGGCGTGGCGGCCATCTTTGTCATGTGACCAAAATATTTTGTACAAATTTTGGCTGACTTATCATAAGGAGTCTTCACATAAAATTTGAGCTCAATTGGGCCAATGGTTTGTGAGAAAACTATGTTTTAATATATTGATTGGACCACAATATGAGCGACCTTGGCTGAAAGGGCAAAGGTCAACCTTGACCTTTGAAACTTATTTATAGCCATTGTCTCATTAGTTTCAACATATCAAGTGAGAATAATCACTTTGGCTTTAACAGTATTCAAAAAATCAACTTTTCAAAAAAAATCCCATTTAAATCTATTAGGAAACAAATTTGACCTTGACGTTAAGTAGGTCAAGGTCAACCTAGGATCATTATTTGAACAAACTTGGTAGGCCCCACATCCCCAATGCTACATACCAAGTCCTAAGGTCATCAGCCTTCTGGTTCTGGAGAAGAAGATTTTTAAAGGGTTTTTACCATATATGGGCATGGCGGCCATCTTGGTCATGTGACCTAGAACATTTGATCAAACTTCCGTTCCTCCATCCTTCGGAGTCTCCATATGAAATTTGAGTTCAATTGGCCCAGTGGTTTCAGAGGAGAAGATGTTTGAAAATGTTGACGGACGGACGGACGGACGGACGGACGGACGGACGACGGACGACGGACGCCGGAGTCACTGGTATACTAATAGCTCACCTCGGAGCCTTCGGCTCAGGTGAGCTAAAAAGTAATGCATTAATAATGCATAAGCATTAACGATTAGTTCGCCCCATGTGTGCGAAAAATACTGATTTTTCACCACACTTGATGAAATATATTTGGTATTCATTCTAAAAGAAGTAAATGTCCTCTAAATAATTGATATTCTAACAATAATTGATATTCTAACAAATGATGTAATATATTCTCTTTGCGACACATTCATGCCTAGCATCCTACAAGTTGGATAGTAGCAAATAAGGTTGTTTAAATAAAAGCAATGTTCAACCAAAATGATTTGAAACTATAACCAGCAGCCCCTTATACTGATTGATAGACATAAGTCCAGATAGGTAACATATTTTAGTGTAAAGTTGTAACTATTTTTTTTACCCATTAGTTTAAACATGTGTTTTGGGTGCTCAAAAGAACTGTCTCATTGAGACCACAACACATGTTTTGGTTGAGAAATGAAAAAAAAAATCTTCAAATATGCACTCTTAACTGAAGGCCTGGATAGACCATTCCAACATGATAAAATATAAATATAAGGACAAAAAGTTCCTTTGCGATTTAAGGTCTAATATTCAGGTGGTTTGAAGAATGAGCCCTGGTATTTCTATATTTCAACAGGCTGATCTGAAAATTAGAGATGTAATGATAGTCTCAAAATGACTATTGCTATAGTATTGACATCGCAAGAAGTACGTACCATTGCAATACTATTACTATTGTGGACTACCATTGCAATACTATTGTGATACTATTGTCTGAAACATATATATGCTTGTTTGAAGGAGAAAATTATGAATATGGTAGCAATCTAACTCGTATGTATGGGTATCAACTTTGTAGGGCACAATCAGAAAAATTTCAGAATAATGTCAAAGTCCACTAATTTTGCTAATTTAAAAATGCATTAATGCAAAAACATATAAACTCTATATTCCCATTTAGCTTAACCAAGCAATTTAAAGTGAAAATCCCTAGGTTTAAAACTATTGAAACTATTAGCAGGGCTGTGGAAATACCATGCCCATCTTGTCCAACCTGGCCCCATTTCATTCAGGACAAGTGCAAAATTTGTATAAAGTTAATAAAATTTTGTATTTCATATTTTGATTAATAAGTATGAGCTCACATGTTGCATTGAAAACAGTGTGGATCCTGATCAGCTGGCTTCTTCAGAAGCCAGCTGATCTGGATCTACACTGTTTACAAAGGAACTGATATCTGTATGGTTTCATACTGTTTTCGAAAGTGTAAATTGTTTAAGCACAGAAAGGTATAAGCTAATCTGTACTAACGGACAAGTAAAATTTTCTTTTGACAAGTACATTATGGCCATTTACTTGTCCCTGGACAAGAAGAAAATTTTACTATTTTCACACCCCTGCTATTAGGGTATTGAATAGACCATTTCCAAAACTATTGACATTGCAACTTTCCTGTTAATACAGTATCATTCACTATGAGACTAGATTACTATTGCGATATATCAATAGTCCAATGAATTGTTGCATGATACAGACCCTACTAAAAATAGTACTTACAGTTATAGGTATTGATCTATGTTTCTTGAGGTTTCCTTTTAGATGGAAGGCAGCAAAACAACCTGCACAGTAGTCTTCCGCACACTGAACACATGACTGAAACACAATATAATAGCAATTCTAATCCACTTGCTTTTATAACGCAACATCTCATTGGACAACTGCAAAAATTTGCGACAGTATATCCTGCTATATACTGTTGGAAATAGTATGTCGTCATTCATTACGTCATATTTCCTGGATGGCATGCACCTTTATTTGGCCTGCAATGCTCCAGTTTGAGACAAAACTGCAGAAGTGCATTAGAATTGGGATAACCATATTCATAAATTTTATTTGGGGAGGTATATAATTGGAGATACGGTGGGAAATCACATTTTACGGCTCCGCTCATTGACATGCGTCACCGTAAAACTGAATTTCCAACCGTATATCTGAAGATATAGCTCCCCAAATGAAAACTTTGAATAGTTATATCCTAATTATAGGGAGGAGGAAGGGGGTTTCCACTTTCTCATGGAATGTTCAGAGATTGCTATTAACCCTAGATATTTTGATGATAAGCCTTAGGCCACCAATATGGCTGAACTGGAAAATCCCTTGGAAATCTCTTAAAATGATTTAAAAAAAATAGGGGGGGGGGGGGACAAAAAATTAGGTATGGTCTGGTAACCTGAAACACAATTTTTATTTTAAGCCTTAGCAAACAGTGTAAACTCAGATCAAACTGTTCTTGCAAGAGCAGTTTAATCAGTGTTTACACTTTTTGCCATTCCATTACTACCATTTAGACTGCAGGAAGATTTCCTTATATTCCGCATCTGACTGTGACAAAGAAAGTGGCATACCAACTCAGATCCTTGAGCTGATGCCAACAGCACACAGAAGACCAGGCCCTGAGGTTATACAATTTTTTTCATGCTCAACTCCACCAACTTTTTTTCATGCTCAACTCAACAGAGCATGAATTTTATCTGGCTCATAAATGTTAAAATCCCAACTATTGCTGGCATTTTAACTCTTAATGTGGCAATCGCAACAAAAATCGTCTGCTATTCTCGTCTGCTGAAATGTTTATCCTTTATGGCAAACAGTGTGGACCCAGATCAGACTGCTCTTATAGGAGCAGTCTGTTCTGGGTCCACGCTGTTTGCTTCTATACTTAATTGGTCAGTAAGGTTAGGCAATTATTTGCAGCAGACGACTTCAGCAGACGACATTTTCAGATGCATTTTTTTTCTTAGCGCTTTAAGGGTTAACATTTATAAGCATGATAAATTATACAATGTATACAACAGCTGAGAGTTTGAAAGCAAGAAAACTTTATTCTTTAGCACTTTATGTTTTATGAGAAGTTGAAATTTCATGCTCAGCTGAGATGAGCATGAAAAAGTTTTGTAACTTGGGGCCTGGTTGACTACAATAGCTCTTCTTGTATTCTGAGCAGTCAAGCTAGAACTAGTTTATAAATATGATCTATAGATCCTCAGAATCAAATGTATCCAAAGTTTAATTCAAGTAAGCGGGTGAGATCAAATTATCATGGTTTTTACTGCATTTTATCATAGCACTTTTTTGTTGCTTTTTTATTACAAAATGGTAAATATTCTAGTCAAAAGTTCTAACCGGCCACATGTGTTTTTATCGATTTTCTAAAAAGGTTTAAGCACAATATAGATTTCATTTTCATTCCTGAATAGGCCAGCTTATTAGTAAATGATACTAGAAAATCGCTTAGCAAAATTATCAGAATTGTATCCAGGAGTCTTTGCCGAATACACATATCCTCAATTTTAAAATTCACAAGAATTTGCATTGGATGGTGGGGTAATTTTGGACACTTTGGCCAATAACAACGAGTCTCATGCAGATTGACTGTTCATTTTAGCACTATAGTGTTCAATATGAGTTTGGCTTTTGTAATGAAAGTGTTTTGGGCGTAAAAGTGGGTTATTTCAAAAAGTCATGACTAACAAATTGTGCCAAAATGCGAACTTAAAAGATGGGGGTACCACTAATCAAATGGGCATCCTGCATGTACTGTTGAACATTTTGCCAATTTCTTTACTGTCTAGGGTACATGACACGTCTGGCTATTTCGAGGTGCATAAAGTGTAGCCATGTCATTTTTTATTTTGAAGAAAATTAATGATATGCAGTTGGCCGGTTAGAACTTTTGGCTAGTATATAACTCACAACTGAAGCTCCTCTCTCTTCACACTGACCACATTTTGGGCCTTTGATTTTATCCCTAGGGGTAGCAGAGCCTCTTTGAGCAATATAGGCAATAGTACCAGGCTGGTTACTCCTCTCTGGCAAATCTGTAGATCAAAGGAAAACAACGAATGTATTATTCTTGAGAAAAAGTGTATTATTCTTGAGAAAAAGTGTATTATTCTTGAGAAAAAGTGTATTATTCTTGAGAAAAAGTGTATTATTCTTGAGAAAAAGTGTATTATTCTTGAGAAAAAGTGTATTATTCTTGAGAAAAAGTGTATTATTCTTGAGAAAATGTGTATTATTCTTGAGAAAAAGTGTATTATTCTTGAGAAAAAGTGTATTATTCTTGAGAAAAAGTGTATTATTCTTGAGAAAATGTGTATTATTCTTGAGAAAAAGTGTATTATTCTTGAGAAAAAGTGTATTATTCTTGAGAAAAAGTGTATTATTCTTGAGAAAAAGTGTATTATTCTTGAGAAAAAGTGTATTATTCTTGAGAAAAAGTGTATTATTCTTGAGAAAAAGTGTATTATTCTTGAGAAAAAGTGTATTATTCTTGAGAAAAAGTGTATTATTCTTGAGAAAATGTAAATGAATGGTTCCTATGGTAAATGAAATGATTATTTCCTTGTAGAGGGCAAATGACCTTCACAACACAGCACATTAGTTAAGAGTGTGCCAAAACTTAATTTTCTTATTTCTCCACCAAAACATATGTTGTGGGTACTCAAAAGAACCGTCTCAATGAGATGGTTCTTTTGAGCACCCAATACATATGTTAAAATTGATGGGTAAGAAAATATTTACAATTTTACGCTGAAAATTTTTGTTAACCTGAACCCGTGACAACACCAACCATACCCTAGATACAGGCAACATCATATTATCACAGGTTTCGATAAACAAAAATTTTCAGCGTAAAAATGTAAATATTGTCTTACCCATCAGTTTTAACATATGTTTTGGGTGCTCAAAAGAACCGTCTCATTGAGACGGTTCTTTTGAGTACCCACAACATATGTTTTGGAATGAGACGGTTCTTTTGAGCATCCAAAACATATGTTTTGGTTGAGAAATAAGAAAGTTAAATTTTCGTTACGCACTCTTAACTAAAGTCCTGATATTATTGCACAAAATTTGGGCTTTTCTCAAGCAAATTTGCCCAATTTTTTTATCTTAACATTTGAACTCTTATATGATTCTAAATAAAAAATACTGATGGTCCTTTTTTTAGAAATTCATTTAGGGATGAAAGAAAATAACTGTAATTTATGTTGTTGTTTTTTCTAAAATATTTTGTCATTGAATGTATTTATGATAATTTATGCAAGATAAACAAAGATGATTATATTCCCATTATCAATGTGGCCTTAATATGGTGCATTTGCGATAAAAACTAGAAATGTGTCCATGGGACACTGATGCCCCTGCTATTGCCAAATCCGTATAAATAGGGAATTGTCATTAACAAAGGGCAATAACTCCTCAAGGCATGATGCAATATGGGCGGTTCTGAAACTTGAACACATTATGGTACTTAATACATGTAATTTTACCAAGTTTTACAGAATTATAATCAAAACTATTCATGTTAGAGAGCAGACATCGTTTCAACCAATGATTTTTCATAGACTAAGGGCAATAACTCCTTAAAGCACGGTGCCATATAGACCATTATCAAACTTGAAGAAGACATCATGGTACTAAACAATCTGATAAAGTTTCATAAAATTCTGATCAAAACTATTTGACTTAGAGAGCGGACATCGTTTAAAATGGTGAATTTTCATAAACAAAGGGCCATAACTACAGAAAGCATGATGCGATATGGACCATTATCCAACCTGAAATACACATTATGGTACTAAACAACTGACCAAGTTTCATAAAATTCTGATAAAAAATATTCCAGTTAGAGAGCAGACATCATTTAAAACGGTGAATTTTCATAAACAAAGGGCCATAACTACTGAAATCCCCGTGTGATATGGACTATTATCGAACTTGAAGTAGACATTATGGTACTAAACAATGTGACCAAGTTTCATAAAATTCTGATAAAAAATATTCTAGTTAGAGAGCGGACATTGTATAAAACGGTGAATTTTCATAAACAAAGGGACATAACTACTGAAAGCCTAGTGCAATGTAGACCATTATCAAACTTGAAGAAGACATTATGGTACTAAACAATGTGACCAAGTTTCATAAAATTTTGATAAAAAATATTCCAGTTAGAGAGCGGAGATTGTTTAAAACGGTGAATTTTCATAAACAAAGGGACATAACTACTAAAAGCCTGGTGCGATATGAACCATTATCGAACTTGAAGAAGACATTATGGTACTAAACAATGTGACCAAGTTTCATAAAATTCTGATCAAAAGTATTTGATTTAGAGAGCGGACGTCGTCGGGACAGACGTAAGTACATATATAAGTACGTACGTAAAGTACGGACGGACAGGGGTAACACTTAATGCCCTGGCCATTATCATGGCGGGGGCATAAAAATATCCGTTATACTTACCAAGGGGTTTGTCTCTTAGAATTTTTATCTTGGCTTTTCCTGACGACGCCTGTGGTGAGAAAAAATAAATACTTAAGGACTTTGAAAACAAATCCTTTATTTCACAAACCCTGAGAATGGCAGCGCGATAATTGTAATTGCATATCATAGTCTGAACAGTTTTTAGTGTGCCCTAGAAAATTCACACTTGCAAATTTAGTTTAAGATTTTGAAAAACCATCCATTTTAGGACAGTGGTGGTCGATTTTGAAGGACACCAATTCAGCTGCAAGTTAACCCGCGTTAGTTTTGATAGCTGACTCAACATATATGCGTCCTTGGCTTCTATCACTATTTCACATTCATCATTGAATGATTCGTTTTTGTTCAGTCCCGTTTTGTTGGAAGAGGCTAAAGGACATATGGGCCTCGTCGCAAGAAAACCTGTCTTCGGGGTTTCTTGCAAAACGGGTTTCAAACCAGTATCCTCAGCTACAGAGACGAGCTAGAAAGTTGAAACTTCGCTTGTAACAAGTTTGGATGTGATACTTTCCAAAAAGCGAAAAACAAAGGCGCTGATCAGACTGCGCGGATGCGCAGGCTGGTCTGCGCCTGTGTTTTTCGCAAACCACCGAAGACAGGTTTTCTTGCGTCGAGGCCCATATATAAATGACAGATTATGCATACATCATGCTTGTATCACGTTTGTTCTGTATTGTGCAAGTGACGTTAACATAAACTTTAAACACATTCTTGATCACATGACAGCATGTATCTTGCCATGGTTTACATCAAAACGTCTTCCCCCTCATGATTGTCAGTGTATGTAGTCAATATCAGTAAGGAAAGTGTGCATAAAGGTAACTTATCGAGAACTTGTTTCTGAAAAGGAGATTGATGTTCAAATTTAGCGTTTATTTTCAAAATATTGAAGTTATCAATTACTTTTGATTAGCAAATGTCTATAAACTATGTTACTGGTTATGGTATCATACACACCACAGTTTAAACACAAAAATAATCAAAAAGCTTCAACTGACTTTGCAGAATGGTGCTGGATGCTGTTTGTACCCATGTGATATGTTATCAGCAGCATCACATCATAAAGCAGTCAAATCAACGACTGATTCATACCAATTCTGGGTTACATTTTAAAACCTGAGAGTAACTTTTCAATTGCGTATACGGTTTGCTGCAAGAAAAGTGCAAAAAATATAGTGATGCCTATTCAAAGTCCTCTAGTATATTAACCTATTTCATAGGCCCAGGTCACTAATTTAAAACTTAAAGCAAATAAATTTAAGCATAAAATTGTGATTATTTTCATACCCACCAGTTAAAATATAAGTGAGAATAGCAAATAGGGAAGGCCCAGAAGCAGTCTGATCTGGATCTGTGCTGTTTGTCTAGGCCTTTTTGGCAGGAAACTAGGGTTGGTACATGTAATTTTAGGACATACAGTAAAACCTGTCTTGAGTAGCCAATCGAAAGAATTTTCAAGACCAATAATTCAAGGGGAGCATTCTGCAATACTTTTGACCTGCATTAAGGACATATGCTACTAAGTACTTCTCATGTTGAAATATTTTCAATACTTTGCATACAGTTTGTTTTATGCATGGACTATCCATTTATGAAATAAAAAAGATATGTCACTGTGCTTATTAATAGTTTTTCAGAATCTCATATTGAAGTTTTCAACATTTGACCAATTGTCTAAAAATATAAAATAAAAACACTAGTCCTAAATATCGAGCTAAAACGGTTGTAATCTTCAGCAAGCTTATTTCTTTTAACTTAAATTATTGCCCATGACCTCAAACCTTTTAGAAAATGTGCAAGTTTATTTGTTATCCCATGCTGTGACAAGATACTGCATGATATATTTTGGCAATTCGACGAAAATTGGAATTTATTTTTAGAAAAAAATATGTAATGAAAAATCTGATGTTGAAAATCTTAAAAAAATATTTTTAATTCATGGACTATTATAATACCTTTCAGAAAAAAGAATAAAAATGTGGGGTCACCGAACTAATTCTCTTTCAAGAGGGCCAAATTTAACCCCACCCCCATAGGTTTCATGCGTAATTCACTATAAAAAGTCCAGGAATTCCCATTTCGGTCGTTTTGATGGTGCCATTTTACTAGTATATGAAGCAATTTACCATTAAAATGTTAAAAAAGAAAGAAAAAACACTCTGAAAATATGTGTGCACCGGGGAATGGATCCTGGTTCTTTGACTTTGTAGCCAGACACGCTAACCACTAGGCCACGAGGTCAGGTCATGCGCCGCTCTAAATAACCGTAAAAATAGTAGAGACTCGGCCACTATCGTATTCGTTACCAGTGTAATTGTGTACGTCGTTTGATTTCGACTGAGCTACATTTATCTGACTTTAGTGCTGAGACGATCAGTTTTCGATAAGATGCTAATAGATATTTCGGACACACTTTAATTACTTTATTTTGTCAAGAAAATGTTGGAACACCTATATGTCATAAGAATTCGGAAAGCTGTGTTGATCGGAATCTGTTAATGGTCGAAAGACAGGACCCAGACAACTTTACCCGTTTCCAGACGCAGGAAAGGTGCGCATTGGAAATAGCCGCATATGTCTTTAAGCTACCAACTATCTTTAACCCTTAAAGCGCCAAGAAAAGAAACGCATCTGAAAATGTTGTCTGCTAAAGTTGTCTGCTGCAAATAATTGCTTAGCATTACTGACAAATTAAGTATAGAAGCAAACAGTGTGGACCCAAAACAGACTGCTCCTATAGGAGCAGTCTGATCTGGGTCCACACTGTTTGCCATAGAGGCTTCTTAAACATTTCAGCAGACGAGAAAAGCAGACGACTTTTATTGTGATTGGCGCATTGAGACCTTTGATTTGTCTATTTTTAGTGGCCGCATATTGGCGCATAAGACAGGTTTTACTGTATACCATACTCTCTTATCAAAAGTGTAGATGGAGTTTAAGCAGATGGATTTCTAATGTAATGCAACCAAATTATGCAATTTTGTAAGGATTTTAAGTTGCTTTATTTCCGTCTATAGAAATTTATGCAAGATTTCATATCTAAACATACACTTTTTGACTTTTTCTTAGACAAAACTTCATCAGCATAAGTTGTTAGGTTTCCCTGCTGTCCTGTCTTCCAAAATCCCCCACCTTGTCTTCTGTAATAACAAAAAAATCACAGGCATTTACATATGAGCTTCGACGCATCAAAACAGGTCCTCATGGTTTCCGACAAAACGAGACTCAAACTAGTCTCCTCAACTAGAAAGACCAGCTAGAAAATTGAAAATTTGCTTGGAGCAAGTTTTGATAAGATACTTTCCAATAAGTGAATAACAAAGGCGCTGATCAGACTGAGCAGATGCGCAGGCTGGTCTGCGCCTTTGTTGTTCAAAAGCCACTGAAGACAGGTTTTCTCATTTTGAGGCCCATATAATTCTTAACAGAACTCCTCATACAGTAGATTTTCTTCCTTACTCTAGGAGCTCCATTAACTCTTTTCATTCTGATTGATTTTCCCATCCATTTTTGATAGAATAAGTATGGAATCGTTCATTTTGTTTTTTAAGGGTTTGCCATATAAAATTTCTTTAAAACAATGTATTCCTGTCCCAGAAGATTGTTTTAATCATAGCAAACAGTACAGACCCTGATGAAATATTGCCTTATGTATATGTGGCATTTCATCTGTCTTCACTGTTATTATAGACTACAGACCTGCTTACCAGTATCAAGGTTCATACAGGCAATTTTGTGTAAAATTCAAGCACTTTTCAAGTACTTCTAAAATACTTTCCTACTGTTTTCAAGGACTGAAAACTTTTGAAAAATACTGATTTACCCGTTCAAATTCTGTTTTTGAAATGCTAGACTGCATTACTAAAGATAAAAATTTTAGAAAATTAGTATAAAATAAATGTGGCGCCTTTATTTGGTGCAGCATATGCTGCACCAAACAAAGGCACCACAATTTGATACTGATTTAGGTCTCCAAAGACAGTGTTGAATCCTCCTGTAAAATTCAAGGACATTTCAAGGTCTTTGAGTGCTTTTCAAGTACTTTTCAAGGCAAACTTATATTTCAAGGACTTTTTAAGACAGTCCTGTATATTCAAGTACTTTTCAAGCCTGTGGGAACCATGAGTATCCAGAATGCGTTAATATTCCAACTTGAAAAATACAATGGGCTTGTTAATAAATGTTGACAGGTTCAGAAGTTATTAATCATGTTTTTCCCATATAAAATTGTTAAATCCTATATGTCCATGACATGGAAAGACCAACAGAACTTGGGTGTGCAGTGGCTCAGTGGTAGAGTGCTTGACTTGAGACTCACCATCGTCACTGCTTTGTAGTCCCTGAGCAAGACACATTTATCCTAGCTTAGTACTGGTTCAACCCAGGAAGACCCGTCCCTGTTTAACTGAAAGATTGTTGATGGGACGTAAAGAATCAAATCAAACAAACAAAACAAACAAAACTTACTCTCTTTCCTCCTTCTCTCTATTCATGGCCATTTTCAATTCTGTCAATCTTTCTTCCATTTTCTTTCCTTCATGTTCCAACTTTCTTGTCTCTTCCTTTGCTCTCCGAATATTTCTGCAACAACATTGATATAACCCATTTACTATACATCTTCTTTACTGGCAACAATCAATACTGATCATTTTGTCAGCGCTAATTTTGAAACTTTGGGGGGAAAAATGCATACTATAATCTAATAAGCTCACATGTTCCTATAGCACAAAGTGCCAAATACTGACATCATTTTCCATATTATATGAACTTGTTCAGGGATCAAATTTAGCACTTGCTAATTTGCTAAATACTAGTAGTTTTTCCAAAAAAGCAAGTTGAAATTACCATCCAGGGCTCGAAAATAGCACTCGTCCGCTCGTATTTACGAGTGCTGAGGGCTGCAGGGCAAGTGAAAATTTTGAGATTTCTAGTGAATATTAAATCTTCCCATATATGCCAATACTATTTGTGATGCAGGGCAAGTGCATATTTTCAGATATTTCGAGGCCTGCCATCATTTGAATGCAAATTATGCAACATAACAAAAACTGTTTGAAAACAGTGTGGATCCTGATCAGCCAGCTTCTGAAGAAGCTGGCTGATCTGGATCTACTCTGTTTTCAAGATAGTAAAAATTTACTTTCAGAAAGGTTAGGTAGGAGATAATATTGGAAATAAATTTTGCCAACAATACGCTAAATGAGTTGAAAAGTAAGAAAATTATCAGCAAGTGGTTAAAAATCTTAAATTTGGTCCCTGTTGTTAATTTCAGTCATTCCAGCTCAATCCAGTTGTGCAATTTCATAATTATTTACACAGATTTAATGTGTATGAAAAACAGTTTGGATCATGATCAGCTGGCTAATCTGATATAGGTAGCTGATCTTGATCTACATGACTTACAAATAAGGACACAAAGATTTGAAAAAGTAATCCCACATATTGCTTAAATGGTCAAATAGTACCACATATCGAATGTTCTTATATATTCACAATGTAATTGTATATTACTATATAACTAATAATGGCTGTTCAAAATATCTAAATCAACTTGATTGCTATATACATTGTATAGTGCAGACCAATATAAAATTTAGCAGTGAATGCTCTGCACCTTATATGGGTTTACACTGTTCTTAATGTCATATGAGGGTCTGGAATGAATTTATATTTCAAATTTGGCAGAGTCTGGGCACGGACAATAACTCTGTTTTTGTTTTTTTAATATTTTCAAAAGTTTATATGACAGTAAATTCACTCATCATCTCTTTTCAGCTTAATTACCAAGTTTTAGCACCTATAGATTAGATATCCTGCATAGGACCAGTTATTGGCAGTTAAAGCAAAAAAAATTGTAAAATTGCGATAATTTTCTTATCGATCAGTTTAAACATGTGTTTTGGGTGCTCAAAAGAACCATCTCATCAAGACGGTTCTTTTGAGTACTCACAACATATGTTTTGGTTGAGAAATAAGAAAAATAATTTTCAGTTACGCACTCTTATCTGGAGGCCTGTCCTACATACAGGTATGTTGGGAAAGGATGGACAGACAGACAAGATAAAAGCAATGTGCACCCCCCACCCCCCCCACACACACACACACACAAACGCACACATTCTAAACTTTTTTTCAAAATGTGTGGCAAAATTAGTGTAAACATATACCAGATGGTACATGTATTCCTGAAATATCTTTTGATGGCAGGAACGGGTTAAATTCAGAAGGACATTGCATGCTGTGTAAGTGCATCAAATTGTAATGTATTAATTGTGCATGTGTGTATTTTTTATGCATTAATTCTTACATGCAAGTGTAAAAAATTTAAAAATTTAAAAGAAGATAATAGTAGGCTCTAAATAATACTTAATTTGTGTGTATACAGAAAAAGGATGTAGCTTAATAATCATGTGGGAATAGAACATGCAAAACTACCAATACTGTAGAAGGAAAAGTAAAAGAAAACAGAAAGACTCGTAGGCCCATTTAAGGAAAATTTTTGAGCATAAAATGGCAATTATTTTCTTACCCATTGATCTGAACATGTGTTTCGGGTCATTTAATGTTTCTATCACAGGGTTCCCACAGAAATTCAAAAACACAATTCCATGATTTTTCAATGATTTTCCATGATCAACAATGTAATTTCCATGACTTTAATGCACAGACTCCAACCTCCCCTTTTAGCAGCAACTTCACCACGCTGAGCATAAATGCGGAATGCAGCAACAACAGCATGCTTATAGACCATTTTGGACAAATTAAAACTTGAAACCACCAGAAGCCAGAAAACTAGCTGCCCGATACGCAAGTGTCCGACAGCTAGTTTTCTGGCTACTTGTGGTTTTGTCATATTATTTCACAAAATTCCATGATTTTTCCATGACTATTCAGGGTTTTTTCAAATTCCATGATTTTTCCATGCATGGAACTTTTTTTAGTGATTTTCCAGGTTTTCCATGATTTCCAGAGCTTGTGGGAACCCTGCTAAGGGATCCAGAGGAAATGAAAAAAAACAAAGAATCATATATATATGAAAAATAATCTTGTTTGTGTATTACTTACGAGAAAAGGGAGCTTACACAGACAAAAAGAAAGATATAATAAAATTACATTGCTGTCAATTTATAGCACACCTCATTATAACATGGATTTGGATATAACACAGCCATGTTGATGCTCCCAACTGGTCATTTTCCTATAATTCCTTTTGTAAAATTGTCCCTTTATAACAGGATTCACAAAAATTTTTGTTTGTTTGTTTGATTGCTTTACGTCCCAAGTCAACAGCTAAGGTCATTGCGGGACGGTCAGTTCACCTAACCACACTTTTTCCTGGGCAGGCTTGAACAAACGTTAACCAGTAATTTGTGCACATACTTTCGCTTGTAACTGACAAAGACCCTTCATGAATGAATCAGCGGAAGGGAGGAGAATGACCGTAGAAATTATTTCATGATCAATCTCCATGAAGGTATGGGGCCGGGCCGGGATGTATGCAAGAAGCTATGACTATAAGTATGAAGTACTGTTAGTGTTTGTGCAGACTCATCTGGGCATGTTTGGTTCGTACATGATTGTGTGATTGGGCAGGCTCATCTGGGCATGTTTGGTTCGTACATGATTGTGTGATTGGGCAGGCTCATCTGGGCATGTTTGGTTTGTACATGATTGTGTGATTGGGCAGGCTCATCTGGGCATGTTTGGTTTGTACATGATTGTGTGATTGGGCAGGCTCATCTGGGCATGTTTGGTTCGTACATGATTGTGTGATTGGGCAGGCTCATCTGGGCATGTTTGGTTTGTACATGATTGTGTGATTGGGCAGGCTCATCTGGGCATGTTTGGTTCGGACAAGATTGTGTGATTGGGCAGGCTCATCTGGGCATGTTTGGTTTGTACATGATTGTGTGATTGGGCAGGCTCATCTGGGCATGTTTGGTTTGTACATGATTGTGTGATTGGGCAGGCTCATCTGGGCATGTTTGGTTTGTACATGATTGTGTGATTGGGCAGGCTCATCTGGGCATGTTTGGTTCGTACATGATTGTGTGATTGGGCAGGCTCATCTGGGCATGTTTGGTTTGTACATGATTGTGTGATTGGGCAGGCTCATCTGGGCATGTTTGGTTAGTACATGATTGTGTGATTGGGCAGGCTCATCTGGGCATGTTTGGTTTGTACATGATTGTGTGATTGGGCAGGCTCATCTGGGCATGTTTGGTTAGTACATGATTGTGTGATTGGGCAGGCTCATCTGGGCATGTTTGGTTTGTACATGATTGTGTGATTGGGCAGGCTCATCTGGGCATGTTTGGTTTGTACATGATTGTGTGATTGGGCAGGCTCATCTGGGCATGTTTGGTTCGTACATGATTGTGTGATTGGGCAGGCTCATCTGGGCATGTTTGGTTAGTACATGATTGTGTGATTGGGCAGACTCATCTGGGCATGTTTGGTTTGTACATGATTGTGTGATTGGGCAGACTCATCTGGGCATGTTTGGTTAGTACATGATTGTGTGATTGGGCAGGCTCATCTGGGCATGTTTGGTTCGGACAAGATTGTGTGATTGGGCAGACTCATCTGGGCATGTTTGGTTTGTACATGATTGTGTGATTGGGCAGACTCATCTGGGCATGTTTGGTTCGTACATGATTGTGTGATTGGGCAGACTCATCTGGGCATGTTTGGTTTGTACATGATTGTGTGATTGGGCAGGCTCATCTGGGCATGTTTGGTTAGTACATGATTGTGTGATTGGGCAGGCTCATCTGGGCATGTTTGGTTCGGACAAGATTGTGTGATTGGGCAGGCTCATCTGGGCATGTTTGGTTTGTACATGATTGTGTGATTGGGCAGACTCATCTGGGCATGTTTGGTTAGTACATGATTGTGTGATTGGGCAGACTCATCTGGGCATGTTTGGTTCGGACAAGATTGTGTGATTTGGCCGGCTCATCTGGGCATGTTTGGTTCGGACATGATTGTGTGATTTGGCAGGCTCATCTGGGCATGTTTGGTTCGGACAAGATTGTGTGATTTGGCAGGCTCATCTGAGCAAACATGCAGTTGTTGTTTACCTGTGCTATAAGCATCAAACTCTCAGGGGCAGATCCAGGATATCTAGAAAGGGGGTTTATATGTATTATGGTGTTGAGGCTCGTTTTGCTGATTTTATCTCATTTTTTCTTAAATATCCCATGAAAATGAAATAATTTGGTCTCGGTGAAAATGAAATAATTTGGTCTCACCGAGACCAAATTATTTCATTTTCATGGGATTTTTAAAAACATGGGGCAGGGAGGAGGGTTCGCCTCAAGCTAACCCCATCTGGATCCGCCACTGAATCTTGTGTGCTAGTTCATATGACAGGCCTCCAGATAAAAGGGCATTATTGAAAATTAATTATCTTATTTTTCAACCAAAGCATATATTGTGGGTACTCTAAAGAACCATATCAATGAGACGGTTCTTTAAAGCACCAAAAACACATGTTTAAATTGTTGGGTGAGACAATAATTGCAATTTTACGCTAAAAAATCCCTTAATCTGAACGTATGTGTACATGTACTGTTCTCAGGCCTTCAGATAAGAGTGCGTAACTGAAAATTATTTTTCTTATTGCTCAACCTAAACATATGTTGTGGGTACTCAAAAGAACGGTCTCAATGAGACAGTTCTTTTCAGCACCCAAAACACATGTTAAAACTGATGGATAAGGAAAAAATCGCAATTTTACGCAAATAATTTTGGCTTAACTGGCCCTATGCATTACTTACTGTTGTTTAAGGCGCATTGACAAATCATCCTTCTTATGTGTGGACAAATTAAAGCTGTTGGATGTCATGATGAGGTAAAGGTGTTTTAAGTCTCCTTGTGGTCACTTGGTAACTCAGCTAGGCAAGATAGGTGTCCCTTTGCTTCTCACTCAAAACATTCTAAAATTGAGACAAAAATGCTTCATTAATACTACTAAAGAATAATCAGGGCTTTAGATAAGCTTAATTTTTAAAAGAGTACAGTACTCATCTATTCTTTAAAAAAAGGAGTTACAAGAAATTTTTTGGAGTACTGCCTTTTTGTTTTAAAAAAAACATACACCAAGAAACCATAAAGCTATTACTTACAGGCCGTTTAATTGCGCCTGAGCCAACAAATCCGTTCAGGTGTAAACCTGTGTGTGCATCTATTACCTAATAACTTTAGTAGGAACTTTAGTTCTGTTCAAAGTGGGCCTTAGACGTGTTTTCATTTGATTGAGAATGCGTTTACGAAGACTTGCGATGCCTGCGTAATAAAAGGAACATGCCGAAAGAGAAACAAATTCGGATTTCCTCTATTTTTTTACAGTGTAAATGACATTTCGGACGTTACGCTCTGGAAAAACATTAAATGCGTAATGCTTATTTTGTTTTTCGTACATGATAAACGCTAGAATTTAAATAAATTTGTATCCTGTCAAATATTTTCGTAATTACGCTGTACACAAGCTTATCTAAAGCCCTGTCAGAATAGCATTTTAATCAAAACTGAAAATGATTTTTTTTAAATTCTCTATAGATGTTCAATGCAACTGTCTTAGTGATACAGTACAGTCACTTTATAACACACCTCATTATAACACAGATTTGGATATAACACGGTAATGTTGTGGCTCCAAATGTTTTTACAATGGAATTATAAGAAAATGACCATTTCATGGTCATTTTCCTGTAATTCCTTTGTAAAATTATCCCTTTAAAACATGGTTCACTTATAACATAGTGTTATAAAGATATCTTTAAAATCTGCATTTAAAAATACCTCTGTCAAATAAGTTCATTTTGGTGAAAATTTCACTGTAAAATGCAAAATGTGCAATAAAATCCAAACTCATTAAGCAACAAAATTAATTTTCTTCTTGTATTATTTTTTTTAAACAAACTTTAAAGTTCTGCTTGCAAACAAAATTAATGAAGAATTTTCTAATTGCTTGTTTGGTGACTACCCCAATAACTGGTAAACATCGGTAACAGTGTCACACAGAATATATATTGAAAGGAAAAGAACTGTATACACTTCATTTTCTCCTCTTATTCCTCCAAATATTAACCTTGGTCCAGCTAAGTATTCTATATGCCACACTTAAAAGAACCTGGGAACTTGGGAAGCAGGGTATGAGCTGGGTACAGTAAGATTGTTGTGAGAGTAGGTGTTCATCAAGTACCCGACATTATATTTAAATGATTGGTACAAGGCCTTGGGTTAAGTCAGCCTGGGTCAACTCGACCCAGTCATCTAGGTCTGGTCCTAATTAAAGCCTACTATTTTCAATTAAGGATGGTGTGTGTCTAATAAAAACAATGTTCAACAAGTTTGAGGGAATAATGTTTGGTCCTATCTATATTGTTGATCTGTCAATCTTCAGAGCTCTCACTAACTGCTGATTTGCAGCCCTTAACTCTCATTTCTGGTGCTGTGACTCCCTATTTTTGAAGGAGGCTATATTCTATTGTATGATGGACCTGTTGGGATTCCCACTTTTTGTCAAAAAGGGCTCTGGGACTCCTGTTTTCAAAATCCTAGCGAGAGCTCTGAATCTTGTTTATATTACTCAACGGAAGATGAAAAACAAAGAAAATTTAGTCTCCAAGAAGTAAGAATATAGACCTAATTCAATAAAAAATGATAAGAGAAGCAGACAAGAAATATATTAGATTTATCTTATTTTAGATTCTGCAACACCCCCTCATGAGGATTAAGTGCAGGTTGATTACACCTTACAGTCACGGTACTAAGCTTAAGAAAAAGGGTAGATGATAGTTGTTAAAAGTACATGTACAAGAAGAGATAAAAACAGGATAAAACAGGACCAAACATTATTCCCGCAAACTTGTTGAACATTTTTTTTTATAAAACATCTTATAAATTCAGAATTTCTTTTTAAACAAGAGAGAAAAATCAGTGGTACCTTTCATGTTCCGCCAAATTGCTTTAAAATTACATTTAATCGCAATCGCCGCTTTTACTAATTCAATGTTAAGAAAACAATAATTGCCTTGTTTGCAAGATATGGGATGCCAGTGCTTGACAAAATGTGAAAACTTTCATCAGCCATTCTATTGTTAAGTTTTCTGGGTATTTAAGGCACTATCTTCATGCTGAAGAGCTCAGTGAAAATAATGCCGGACGCTTATTAAAAAGTTCAAACTCATGAAATTTTTATTAGTAATATATCAATAATTCTAACACACATTGCTATATAGAGTGCATGCTAAAAATACATGATATATCAAACAATAATCCACAGTTTTGAAAGTGTGAGGAAAATGCGCGCTAGCTGACGTCATTTATTGGTGCAAAATGACGTCAGTCATGGAGTTAGACGATGTAAGGTCATTTTTACGCTTGAGATACGTTACAAATACATGTAAACTAATGTGACACAGTCCAACTATTGGCGGAAATTATTCAGTACAATGGCGGAAATTTGGAAGAAGCTGAAGACTTCAAATGTATATTTGTTGTTTATTGTGTGTTAGAATTGAAATAGATCAGCTCTAGTGCGTGAATTGTTCAGTAATAATTCACTGTTTGTCGGTCAGTTGTACCTCGGACCCAGTATAAACGGACTGGTAACTGACGGAAATACAAAGTTATGTTGTCGAGGCTTTATTTTAGCGCCATTTCAAAGTACTACAGCCAATAAAATTGATTCTGAACATGCATTAGATTATAAGAGGTTACTCCCTGTATATGAAGCTGAAATATTACAAGTTACAGTAAAAAGAATTGAAGTTTTCTCATCTTTTCATGTTGATTTCTGATGATTTTCGCCTAAAAGTGCCAAAAATGGGCACCTATGTTTCTTGCTGATGTTCATAAAGATGGATAAACTTTCAATAAATATAACAATACAGTCTCAAAGATAGTCTACATCTACATGGTTACATGCCGCCGCCAATCATGACTTCTGTAGTGCGGGTGGTTGCATCTTAAAAAGAATAAAGAGAAACGATAGGAAAGTCAGAAGTGAAAAAAAAGAAGATTTGATAGGAAAGGTAGAAGTAAAATAAAGTTTGACCAGCTGAGATGCATTTCATCCCTTCAATAGTATATTGAACCATTGCTTTTTGAAGAAAAGTCAAAGATATGCAGAGAAATAACGGAGATATAATTATTTAATCTTCAACATACGTCAGTTTTGAAAGCTCAGCCACCGTTGAGCCACGACAACGCATTTCCAATATATACATTTACCTGTATGTAAGTGACCAGTCCGTGTGTATTGGGTCCGAGGTTGTACGAAGATAAATCCCTTGCACTGTGCGCTAGTGATTTGATCTTCTTTACAACTGACCTCCAAACAGTGAATTATTACACAACAATTCACTGCTAGAGCTGATCTATTCTTAAATGTCACTGAACGCTCTGAAAATACACCAGGCCAAGTTGACTCAGGGGCCAACTTGCCTTCAGGCCGAGTTCTTCTTCTTCTGTATACTGAACTGGGGTCCTCTTAGACCATAAATAGTTCAATGAAAGGCAGGGCATGGTAATGGCGCTCAGCCTGGCAAGTTGACTATGTACAGTTTAAAACTGAGCTTGTTTAAAACTATTTACAATCTGGCTTCTACAGTAGTTAGACGAAGTGGATCACACCCGAAGGAGTGATCTGAACTCTTCCAGGGAGGTGGCTGACACTACTCTGACTGGAAGTTGGTTCCAGTCTCTAACTGTCCTGGGAAAGAACGAGTTCTTGTAGTTGTCATCTTAGATTCTCTCCTGGAAGAATCTATGTTGACCTCGTGTGCGTGAGTCACTGCTGTGTAGATACTTCTCTTTTGGTATATTGACTAAGCCCTGTTGAATTCTATACAACATTGAAAGCCTATTTGTCTTCTTCTGGCTGTGAGCGGTTCCCAGTGGAGGTTTTTCACCATCTTGGTGAAGCATCCTGGTGTTCTGCTGTGGTAGTCATTATATACGTATCTGGCAGCTCTGCGCTGTACTGACTCAAGCTAATTGATGTGGGCCTGGTTCGGTGTATCCCAGACTGTAGATGCATACTCCAGTGATGGTCGTACCATGGCTGTATAAGTAGCTGCTTTCACTGAGACTGTGCAATCTCAGAGGTTCCTTCGTATGAAGCCTAGAGTTCTGTTGCCCTTGTTGGTAATGTTCTGGATGGGTTTGTCCCATGTCAAGTTGTCGGTTATTGTGACCCCAAAGTAGCTGCTGGCTTCTTCTGTCTCCAGTGTATGTCCATGCAGCTTGTACTCAGATTGTAGCACCTTCTTGTTCCTTGGAGCTATACGTAGGACTATGCATTTGGAGGGGTTGAAGGATATCTGCCACGTCTCTTCCCATGTCTCTAGGGCAGTGAGGTCCAATTGTAGTAGGTCAGAGTCTGCCTGGTTCTCTATTACCTTGTAGAGGAGACTGTCATCTGCAAATAATTTGCACTGGGAAGACTTTATGGACTCTGGAAGGTCATTAATAAAGACCAAGAAGAGCAAGGGTCCACGTATGGTGCCTTGTGGGACTCCTGATGTGACCTTGGCTGTGTCTGATGTTGCTCCATCCAGTACTACTTCCTGTTGTCTATCGCTGAGGAACCATCTGATCCATTTCAGTGTGTTGCCTCTAACTTCATAGTAATCTAGCTTGTGGATGAGTCTTTCATGGGGCACTTTGTTAAATGCTTTGGCAAAGTCTAGAAGTATGACGTCCACTTGCTTGCCCTTGGCTATGGATAAGGATAATTCTTGAATTGTAGAGATGAGCTGCGTCTTGCACGAGCAGCGCTTCCTGAAGCCATGCTGGTTATCACATAATACATAATGGTTGTCAAAATGCTGCATGATGTTGCTATGCATGATGTGCTCAAGTAGCATGCATGTGATGGAAGTGAGTGAAACTGGCCTGTAGTTGGCTGGCTGGTGTTTGTCACCTTTCTTGAAGATCGACACAACCAAAGCTTCCTTCCAATCCTTAGGGACTAAACCAGTGTCAAGTGACATCTGGAAGAGTCGTGTGAGGGCAGGTGCTAGTTCTGTGGCTGCAGTTTTGAGAATGAAGGAGGGGACTGCATCTGGGCCTGTTGCCTTGTACGGCTGGCACGATTAATCAAAATATCGGTTAATCGATCGATATACAAAACAAAAACGATTATCGATATGAAAATTAAAAAATTGGTTACTTTTAATGGATGTTCTGTCTATTTATTAAATTAAAATCCAAGCGTAATTGCCTTCTTTTATTTTATGTTTAAACCGGAAGTGCCCTGAAGTTCATTGTCTTAAACAGTAGGTGCGAATAAATTGCTGTAACGAAGTAGTAAAATGTTGTACGCTGCAGGCTAACTCAACAACTGATTATTAGAAAAAGTTATACCTACGCTCCTCTGTTTTGAATAAAGTAGTACAAAATCACAAAAATTCATCAGATGAATAATCTAGCATGAAAGTTGTTTTTCTCCGCTGCTAAATTTGAGTTTAGAAGCTTTCAATTTTACTGACATTTACAGCCGGTCTTATTTTACACAAAGGTGTTCGTGTCATGCATACTTGACTTCCTTTTGTATGACGTCACGCAACGTGAAATTAACAACAACAATGACGGACTGCGAGTTCAATTACCGACTTTGCCAATTAGCAAGTCAATTTTCTTCCTACAGAGTGGATGACGACTTGTTTTGAACCAAGGTACCACTTTTTATTTAAAACCTTTTATCTTTTCAATATATAACACATGCTACTTAGTGTTGTTTTGCGTAATGATGGGGAAATCAATGTTATTGACCATGCAAGATTGGTCAAAATGTTCCGAGGGACCGAGACCCTCTGTCAAGTTTGAGCGATTACTAATCGGCTATATATTGAAATATAAGGACCAATTATCAATTAGCAATGTGGCTTCCATTAGCCAGCCCTATTGCCTTGTGGGGTTTCAGATTCTTCAAAGGCTTGTGGACTCCTTTCCAGTCAACTTTAATGGATGTCATTGTTGCGATATCACTACTTCCTTTGTCTGGGATGGCTGTTGTCTTCTGCAGTAAATGCTGATTCAAACTGTTGATTCAATATGTTGGCTCTGGCCTGAGCGTCACTCTGTATGAATCCATCCTTGTTCTTGAGAGGTGCGACTCAAGTGGCTTCTTGGCCCTTGCTCTTAACATATGTCAAGAACTTCTTGGAGTTTTCCTTGTAATCACCACTGACTGAGGTTTCTAGGTAGTCCCTGTTGGCGCGCCTGACTTTGAACTGTACCTCTCTGACCTGCTACCAGGAGGTCATTTTTCTGCTAATTATCCCCAATGCCACACGACTATCCCCCAAGGTGTGAGAGTATCGGGCACACCTCTGGTTTACATGGCGCAGCTTATAACGTGAGGCTGAGGTTTTACGTTCTGTTCGTTGATGGTGGCTGCGCCCCCATATCCCGCTTCGTTTTCTTGTAAGGGCTATTTAATCAATTGTATAGGCCAAGCAAATTCGATTGTTTCAAAGTCCTATATAGTAACAACCCCTATACAACGAACAGAATAGAGAGGTTGCATAAGCCAAAGTTTAGTAAGATTATTCTCCCTTGATCCACCATATTGGAGACATTTGTACACAATTTCAGGGGTTTTGCTAAGTCCCAAAATGCCACTGGCCCGCAGGGCCACCTGGCCTGAAAATCTACTGGCCATCCAAATTTTCAACTGGCCCTTGTCCTCATTTACTTTAGATAGATAATAAAATGAGCCATACCTCTCTCAAAGAAAGTAAATAAGCTTGGCTGATTTGTTTTGTTCTGGTTATTTTTTTACTGTCTTCTGTATTTCTTCAGTGGCATTTTTTCCTTTTCATTGAACTGCCAAACTCCCGGACAAAGGCGTCCTGCTAGCGATCATATTCTTCCCTGATCCCAAGAGCTTGCTCGAGGAGACACTGTGTAGCTATAGGGGGTGTACGAGTCCGTATTCTATTCTATTCTACCGCCGAATTGGCAACCGGAAATCGATACGAAACGGATAAGACCGAAGCTCTCCGCGTGCTGTAAACAAAACGAAAGTACAGCAAACCCGATAAAAATCTACTTTCAGCCTAAAAAGTAGCCAACTTAGCATGCGAAATCGTCGGGCGCAGGGGCTTACCGAGAACACTGATCACAGCGGACGTTTTCAGCCGAAAACACCGACTTCTGATTCATTTTTCAGGCGAAAAATTCAACTGGCCTGGCGGACCTGCTACAGCGTGATTTAACTGGCCCGAGCTGAAATTTTACTGGCCCGGGCCAACGGACCCGCGATTAAAAAAAGCCCTGAATTTTAATCATTTTATCAGATGATTACGCAGTGATTAAAAGTCTGAGATTTTGAACTTCAACATGTTTAATTTTGGGGCTCTTAGAAATTGAATAATTAAGGTTTCATCTTAGTTTACCGAGGGATAACAGGAAAAAAATATGCTCAAAGTACATTACGATAGAGTAGAAAACATTGTTGGTTGTCTCCAGCTAGAAAGATAACTCAAGGTGTGTGATGTCATCTGCAACCTCTCTATAGAATGCTCCCGGTAAACCAGAGACTACCTGAGTGTCGGGTCAGTGGTTACAAATGACTAGTGCACTAGCCCGTCTGCGTTAGATCTAGGAACTGACTTAGAATATTATTACGAATTTATATCCACTCCGACTAAATGTGCAAGGCGTAGACGATAGCGTTTTTGATACACAATTGCAAGCCGGCGGAAGCTGAAAACTAAATCTAAATCAGAGTAATGCCTAAAACATATAAAGTGTGTCAATATGTGCCTACCAGCATCAAATGATGGAATTTGATAATGTTTTGACGGTTTGATTTGGATGCTTGTTTACCTGTTTTGCGTCCAGGGTAAACAAATTGCAAGTCTCGCGCATAACGAGATTTTAGTACGGTAAGCAAAATGTCCCCAAGTCAAAACGTTGGGTGCAAGTCAAAACGTCCCCTAGTCAAAACGCCCCCCTGGTCAAAACGTCCCCGAATTGGTCAAAACGTCCCCAAACACGACAAAAAGATTGGTCAAAACGTCCCCATAAAACGTCCCCATTTTTCAAAGGAGATTTTTCGAAGAAATATGGGATTCCAACAAAGAAAAGGCTTGTTTTAGTGTCTGATACTAATGTATGAAAGTTTGAAATGATGTTTTGATGGGGTATTTTATGTTCATGCTGCTTTAGATCAACGTTAGAACATAATAGTTTTTCGTGTGTTCTGATGTCTGGTTTTTCTTTTTCTTTTTCAAAATGACTTTTTTAAAGGACTGTTTCGGGAATACCATCATAATGTCCAGATAATTCCATGTTATGTCAGGTCTGATTTGGGTATTTATAAGTCCCTTGCAAATGTTATCAGCATAAGACACCAGCATGCAAAGAGTTAATACAATACACCGACTTTGGTTCCGTATGACCGATAATTAATAAAGTGCAAGAGCATTTTGTCACGGTAGACCCAACATCACTAGGACGACGTGAACAACAACACAAGTTTATCATGACTATAAACATACTTTATTTTTTAAATTTCACTTTTTTTTATCAAATACACATTTATAACAATACATACATTTACTCATGACAGGAGGGGCATGTTGCGAGAAAACTTGACTTAGTTGCATGCGAACAACAATGGCGCAGACCAGGCTGTGCTTTCATGCAGTCTGATCCTCGCTGTTGTTACTCGCTCAATACAAAGTATTTAAATTTCATAAAATATAGAATAAAAAATCATATTTGGGACGTTTTGACCAATTTTTGGGGACGTTTTGGCCAATTTTTGGGGACGTTTTGACCAATTCGGGGACGTTTTGACTAGGGGACGTTTTGACTTGTAGACGTTTTGACTGTAATCCAAAACGTTCCATCGAACACCAGCTGCACACCTTCAAAGAGTCACACTCTCTACGAACAGAAAAAACAAGCCTCCAAGGATCTGAGAAAGCAAGTCAGAAAGGAGTTTGCAATGGATAGACAGAAATTCCTGGGTGAAGTCATGGATCATCCATTCGACCAGAACTTTTACCGACTGATCAAACGTAACCAAGGCCAAAAGGAAAAAAAACTGTGAGTGGGTGTATAAAATTTAAGGGAGAGGACATTTTTAACTCTGAAATTCAAGGTAAAAACTTTTCTGTATACTTTGAGGATCTAGCATTACCAAAAAATAATAACAGTTTTGATAAGGATTTTTACCAGCTAAACAAGGTTAAACATGCATGCATTCGGGAGATCTGCGAGCAATCTGAGGACGTTATAACTCCATTCAGCGCTAAGGAGGTGCAGGATAGTGTCAGATCTTTGAATGTTAACAAAGCTCCAGACGAATTTGGCTTGGTCTCCGAACATCTGAAATATGGCCTCAAACCGTTATTGCCGCTCTTTGTGAATATATACAATGAAATCATTGCAAGTGGTATAATCCCTGCCAATTTCAAGTCTGGTATTATACACCCTATTCACAAAAAAGCAAAGGATCCAACCAGTATGGACAACTATAGGGGAATAACGGTGACTTCTTTTTTTGACAAGCTGTTCGAGATTCTCCTCTTTACAAGCATGACTGATCTTAACCATAACCAGTCTGATCTTCAATATGGGTTCACCAAGGGTCTAACCCCGACAAGGATCTCGCTGATTTTGTCTGCAGCAGAAGCCGATGCAAAGATGAGGAAACAGACTCTCTTCATTGCTACATTAGACACCCAAAAAGCCTTTGATGTCGTAGACCATACTATCCTATTGAACAAGCTCTATGAGGAGGGGATCAACCAGAAGATCTGGCTCATCATACGAGAATTATATTCTGGTCTTGCTGCAAAAATCAAATGGAAGAGTGTTCTATATGACAGTTTCAAGGTCTTCCAGGGTGTCAGACAGGAAAATGGATAGGATATATATATATATATATATATATATATATATATATATATATATATATATATATATATATATATATATATATATATATATATATATATATATATATATATATATATATATATATATATATATATATATATATATATATATATATATGTAGGGTGTCCTGCATGTGCAGATGAAGTTGTGCTGATAACAGAAGACCCAGAAGAGCTTCAGGTTATGTTTGCCATAGCAAAATCCTACTCTGGTTGCAGCCGTTACATAATCCATCCACAGAAGACCCAGGTTGTATGTAAGCACTGCTCATCAGAAGCCAACGGTTGTGCAAGGCAAGAATGGAATATTGGTGAAAATGTACTGCATCTCATAGATAGAACAACCCATCTTGGATTGGCTAGAACAGACAAAAACTACAGTGCGGTGAATATTGAGGACAGAATTTCCCTGGCTAGGAGGACTGGTTACTCCCTTATGAAGTCTGGTTTCCAAGGTTCGAATGGACTGAACCCCAAAGTCTCATACAGATTATACCAAACTTATGTACTAACACGCATGCTGTACAGTCTGGAGATATTGGATCTCGGTAAATCAGATGTGAAGCAGTTGAGTGACTTCCATGTCGACCTTTTGCTTAGGATTCAGTCATTGCCTTCCAGAACAGCACCTTCCGCAGTTAATCTCCTTCTCGGGGCATTACTGATGGAGGCGGAGCTACACAAGAGGCAGTTAAGCCTACTATTTTCAATAGTATCCTCTACTAATAAAACTCTACACCAGTTAGTACAGAGAGCTATAGGCCTACAGGATCTATCGTATGCCGGCTTCTTCAAGAGAGTCTCAGAAATTGTATTTCTGTTCGAAGATCTTTCTTTTTACCTTAACAAACAATGTAGACTCTGATGAAATGCTGAATACTTCGGCATTTTATCTGGGTCTTCACTGTTTGTAAAAGATGGCAGCTCGTGAGGCTTCCTAAGTTATTAGTTGGGACTACCGGTCCGAGTTCAATCATAATGGCTTGTCAGGTCCTGGCTAGCCTGACTGTCCCTCGACATTAAAGTAAAAGGAGACAATTAAAATGGGTCTGTACGCCCGTCTGTCGGAATGTCTGTTTACCAGAACGTCCACCAGTGTGTACTTTGTGAGCTCAACTCCTCTTACAGTTTATTCCATTTTCTAAACTTTGCATATGTTTTGCGCATGAGCTGGTCTGCATGTTGTTTGGGCATTCTGCATTTTTTCACCTCATAAACGAATCAATTTTGGGGATCTCAGATGTACATGTAGTTAATGGGTGCTTTCATGAGCACACCTCCTCCGATTTTATTTAATTTCTGGTGCACCCTCTGTTCAGAAATTTGCGTTGAGTGTTCGACCGTCTGTCCGTCCGTCTGACCGTCCGTCTGTCATTATTTCGTTTCCACTCTCAATTTTGAGTATTTTTAAACCGATTTTATTCAAACTTTATATAAGAGTTGATGTTGGGGAGGAGTAGTTATGGATCATAGATGGGTCACTTTTGTCAAGTAAGCACAGAGATATTGCCCTTTATGTTGAAAATTTGTTATGGTGCTCTATCTTGGCCAATTATTTCATAAATTTTCTCCAAAGGTTGAATTGGAGTCGATTTAAGGATTTAGGGTTGTTATGGGATTGCAAATCGTTTAATTTTGTCAAACAATACACAGATACGGCCCTTGATTTGAAAATACGATGAAATTTTGAATATAAGATTCTGGTTGAGACAACTGTATTTAATTTTTCGCAAATATGGCCCTTGATTTATGGGTTGTCTTTGTAATAAAAATATTTCATGGCAGGGTATGATGCATGCCTGCAGGAATTTATTTTGAAAATATTGTCCTGGACATTCTTTCACATACTCCTCCCTGCCATTTGACTGACGATAGCATGGAACCTACCCCCTCCCCTTCCCATTTCGATTGACTTAAGACAGCAAACAAAAATACTTCAGTTGTACATATGTGTCTTTGGGCCTCGCTTGATGCACATGTGAAATAAGCAACGTTCTGCTAGCTGGTTGTCAAGTGGTTTATCCTTGTAATTATCTTTTTTTATATAATGGCATGAGCCTGCATTCTCATATTAGTGGGTCATTAAATCCAAATCAAATGATGATCCAGTAAGTTATGCCAGAGATCTCTGACAACGTTTTTTTTTCTTATGAGGGCCGAGAAGATCCAAATAGCGCTAAAGCCCTCCAGCGAAACGCCATATAACGACAGCGAAACACCGATTAAACGGCGTTTCACCAGCGGGCCGATGTTGGCCAAACACTGAACGCTAGCTTTGTAGCTTAGTGATTTTTTTGGGGGGATCCGGCCAGTATTGCTATGAAACACTAAATGTTTGTGATTTATCAGGGAGGGGGTCCGGACCCCCTGTCCCTCTCAGAATCCGCGCATGTGAAACAAATACATATTGTTGCGATACCATGCTGTGGTAAGAACATATGCTAGCTTGGTATATACATTTTTAGGTTTCATGGATAGTTGTTGAAACTTACAGTTGTCACAAAGCCACGCCCTGTTTAGGTACAAATCGGGAATAGTGAAAAATAAGAATTGGTAAAGTGTTGAAATTTCCATCCTATAACACCTGTTTTTAAAATCACACAAAAAAATTGAAAAAAATATTTTCAATTACGCTTTTTTAATCTTTATATATTTTGCTAAGGAAAAATAAATTTGCTACAGTAGCTAAGAAATTATTGTCAAAAAACGGGGTTCATCATGGAATTCAATTCCACAGTAGTTTGGTTCCCAGCTGGCCAAGGTTTGAAAAAAGTTGATTTTAGTACATTTTTTAAAGTTAGATCAAATTTCGTATGATTCTTAGTAAACCAGTTATCAAAACACTTCTTTTATATACTCAACAAAAGAAGTTAAGGAAATTGTGTTTGAGGTGCTATAATAAAATATCTAAAACATTTAAAGACTTTTGAATTTCTTAATAGTATAATGTGACCATTGTGTTTTAGCCTATAGCAGCTTAGTAAATCCATTTCAAAGTTGACCGGTCTTCACTCCATTTTTCGCAAAAATTCAATTTACGGAGCAAACATAGGTTTTCATACATTAACGTTCGCCAGGTCCCCTGGGGGATGGAGATGTTTAAAACCTAGGATGACAGATAAGGTGCTTATAGAGGGACACTTGATCAATCCAGTGAACATGAATGAGGTGTTGAGGTCTGTTGTCATGCTTTTTTGTGCGAAAACCAGTGACAGTACCAGGCCTAGAATGACAATGCCAGTACACACCTCACTAGAATCAGCAAAAACAATGTAGTGCGAATTGACTGGTTAGTTCGCTCATCAGAAATGTCTAAAATTTTAACATGTCTATGACAATTTTGGACAGAGGGTCCAACGCATAATAATGGCATCAAGAACTCCCCCCCCCCCAGCTTTTCGATGCAGTGTTGCATGAGATATTGATGCTGATCACTCAGCACCAAATCATCAGTATTCAGAGTATGCAAAACCGGTGCTAGTCCTAATTTGCCGCTGACTGGGGACATACTCGTTACTGATGAAGGCATTCTCATCTTCGAAATGTGATGTTTAATGCTATCAAGTTAATTTCATGTGACATTCAAAGGAATTGCATTTTAAATTTTGAAAACTTACATGTTTTTCATGTGTTTATGAGGGAATACTCTGTAGTCATATCTGCGAAAAATGACTTTGACCCCTGGGTTACTTGACACTGTGCCACAACAAAGGTATTGGTGCTAGCAAACTAAAGTCAACATTTTTCTCAACCGATGACATGTCTCTAAAGAAGTAAATAAAAATTGAATAACTGTTTGCGTTGGTGTTCTTATGTTGCATGATTTTCTGAGATTTCCTTAACTCTTTTTGTTGAGTATAATTTCATTTTAAACAACCATGTATCCGCCATTTATTTTCATAAAAAAATAATGGATTTATTGGCGTCACGGTGTTGACGTTAGTGATGACATCACTACTACCAAGGCTATAAGACGTGTCAATGATAAGATGTTTTAGTGTTTTGATACTTCTATGTCAACAAGTGACTCATAACAAGACCATTTACGAAGGAAAATCTGTGTGATTATTGTAATTGACGTTAATATGACGACAAAACGAGCAGTTCTCCAAACAGTAACAGTGTTACTGATTTCAACGACCGAAAATTGGGGGTTTACTTGAAAAAATAATTGTTTTTGGTGTTTTTCTGCCACAACGATCACCATGGATAATGCCTAGCGTAAAACGCAAATATAAAATATAGACGTTCAGATTGCACGTGCAGTCGTGCACTTTTGTCAAATTGCCTTTGGCGTAGCAGAATGATTCACATGAGTGATTCCGATATTTTTTTTTCGATGTCATCAAACAGATAAAATGTCAATTAGTAAATTATCATAGAGAATGTTCGATTCCAGCATTTTTGTGAAAAAATGTGGGCCCTTAAAAAGTGGTGCATAACTAAAGTGGCTCACTGTTTATCATTGCACCGTTAGATGATGGTGGAAATCAAATACAGTGTGTTGCGGTGAACATGCGTGTAGCCTCTACTCTTGATATCGGTGTACATGCCTTGCAAGGGTATAACGGATAATTATACAGAATTCAAGGAGACCCTAGACCAGCTCTCAGTGATATTTTCGCAGTATGCCCCCAACACATCAAATTATAATCGGCAGTGACCTGAATGAGGACATCACCCTGACAGCAAATGTTGCGAGGGCCCAGTGCCTCAGAGAATTTATAGAAGAACACTACCTAAAGACACAGCCAACAAAACCAACATTTATTAACTCAGTGGTGAATTTCCAAACTGTTAAGAATAAGAAAGAAGAGATTGGGAATCTGATTGATTCGGCCAACCCATGTGTGATAATTGGAACTGAAACATGGCTTAACAGCAGAATACACAGCTCTGAGATCTTCCCATCCAACTATGAAGTGATCAGGCATGACAGAGAAGACGGGTATGGAGGAGTACTTGTGGCCATTTGAAAGAATTACATCTTTGAAAAGTTGGACATTAATGTTAAAACAGAATTGGTATTTGCGAAAGTGACTCTCGACAAGAACAGAACTTTAATCATTGGATCTTCGTATCGCCCACCTAGTAGTGACCTCCAGTATATGAAAGACCTGTGTACAACAATGGAAATTATTAGCCAGAGGTTTAAAATGCTGTTATTTTGGCTTGGAGGTGATCTCAACCTCCCTGACATCAGTTGGGACTCAAATACAGTCAACCCAAACCAGAATTCTGCAAAGATAGATAACAGGTTTCTTAAACAGCATCCAGAACTGTAGCTTGGAGCTAAAGGTCACACTACCAACCAGGAAAGAAAGCATACTTGACCTATTCTTGACAAATCGCCCGTCTGTTGTCAACAAATGCACCACTCTCCTAGGTATTGGCGACAATGACATTGTGTATATAGAGTCCAGTGTTACCCCCAAAAGATTCAAACCCATCAAGAGGAAGATATATCTCTGGAAAAAAGCTGACACAACTAAGCTGAAAGCAGAGGCACTTACCTATCAAAGACAATTTCTAGAGAAGTACTACCTCTCCAGAACTAGTTCCATTCAAGACATGGGGATGATGTAAAATCAACCTTGATGGGAGCCCTTGACGCCTGTGTACCTAGCAAAATGACAACAACAAGGTACAACCAACCCTGGATTACCTGTGAACTGAAACAACTAACCCGAAAAAGAAACTAGCCTTCAAAAAAGCCAAAATGACACGAAAAGCCAAGGACACAAAGCGCTATAACAGCCTGAAAAACATCACAAAGTAAGCTTGTAAATCAGTGTACAACTCTTACTTGAACAACATTGAGGATCCACATTCGCTAGAAAAACCGAAAAATTAAGGAGCTTCATCAAAAGTAAGAAAAATGATAACATTGGTGTATCTCCACTCAAGGCGAAGAATGGTATAACCTACTCAGACAGTACTATGAAAGTGAATTCCCTGAATGAGCAGTTTGTATCTGTTTTCAACAAGAATGAAGACACATCAACAATACCGGACATGGGACCTTGTACACATCCTACAATGGATAGCTTCAGTGTTACCTAAGAGGTTGTATACAAGCTGCTTTCTAATCTCTAGGTACACAAGGCTATGGGTCCAGATGAGATTCCAACTATACTTCTTAAGGAACTAGCCAAAGAGTTAACACCAATTCTTCATTCTCTTCTACAAAGCCTGTTTAGACCAAGGAACAATACCAGATGATTGGAAAACAGCAAACGCTGTTCCCAGCTTTAAGAAAGGGGACAGAAACAGACCAGAAACCTATAGACCAGTATCTCTTACCTCAATTGCCTGCAAGACCCTTGAGCATATTCTGTGCAGCAGTATACAAAGACATTTAAAGGTTCACAGCATACTTACAGATGCCCAGTATGGCTTTCGAAAAAGACTGTCTTGTGAGACACAGCTCATAATTGCCATCCAAGATCTAGCCTAGACAGTCGACAACAAAGGACAGACTGAAGTCATCCTTCTAGACTTTTCAAAAGCGTTTGACAAAATCCCTCACCATTGTCTATTGCACAAACTGGAATTCTACGGTATCAGAGGCAGCCTCCCCAGCTGGATCAGCAGTTTCCTTGGGAACAGATCACAACAGGTTCTTCTAGATTGAGTTACTTCATTATCTGCTCCAGTCAAGTTGGGGGTGCCCCAGGGAAGCGTCTAAGGACCCCTACTGTTCCTTTTGTTCACGAATGATCTGCAAGAATACATATCACCCAAATCGACAGCCAGATTATTTGCAGACGATTGCATTTTATACAGAACATAGAGACTGAGTCTGATACTCGTGACCTTCAACTTGACTTGGACAGACTTTATAGCAGTGGGTGAAGAACTGGCTTATGGAATTCCACCCCCAGAAATGGCAAGTCCTTTACATTACCTCCAAACGAAAGCCAGTCAAGATGTTAAAGAATAAACACAGCCAGACACTAGAAGAAGCTTAAACAGCAAAATATCTCTGAGTGACAATACAAAATGACTTAAAGTGGAACAAACATATTGATGCTATAGCCAAAAAAACCAAAAAAAAACCCAGAGCATTTCTACAGAGAAACATAAAGCAGTGCCCAGGGAAGACCAAGGAGCTTTGTTACAAGATCCTGGTACGGCCGATCCTGATATATGCCAGTGTCATCTGGGACACGTTCACTGACGACAACATATTACGGAAACTGGAGATTGTGCAGCATAGAGCAGCTCGCATGGTCTTCTCAGATTATAGATCTACCAGCAGCATCACACCTATGTTGCAACAGCTCCAGTGGCCCTCCCTTCAGGGGCGCAGAGCCCAGACAAAGGTGTACATGATGTATCGAATTGTCTACAGCCTTGTGGATATCCCATAAAGCCACCTGTCACCATCACTACGACTGAGAGGCCATAACATGAAGTTCCTGATACCATATGCCAAAACTTTCACCTACCAGAGGTCCTTCTTCCCAGACACCATCATAATGTGGAACAGCCTTCCCCAGACAGTAGTAAGCTGCTTGACACTAGCCAGCTTCAGGGAGGAAGTGCAACCCATCAGACTCTGCTAGACTCTTACTGAATGATTTTAATCCCATGTAAATAGATTTTAGCCATCACCTTAATGATTGTTCATGCACCACCTATGCACTAATACGATGATACGCCAATAATGGTGTCAGTACTTTATTGGAAGAAGATGAAGCGGGAGCTGAAGTATCTACCATATTTACTTTACAGTCATATACATGTATTCTCATATAGTATTGCCTCCATAAGGCGTCTGAACGCGGTGATCACAAATGTCTCCGATCATTACCCAATAGAACTTATCCTAAAAATTTTCCTTGCCCAGCAAAGTAAGTAAGGGTACAAAGATCAAGAATCGATACAATCAAGTACCACACCTGACCCAGGATAGCAATGGGAAAGTGACAAACTCACAGTAAGACACCACAAACGAGAGCCAAGAGGTCAGCCCTTTCCCAGCAGGTGACCACAAAGCACATACAAACAGACGCTCACAAAGACATAGCAAACACAAGACAGAAAAAAACACATAAAAGATCCACTAAAGAAGTACCGCCTTGGAATGGTCAGTAAAATATTTACTGGAGGGCTTAAACCAGTTAAACGGCGCCAACCTCACCCTTTATTCAAATGTGGATCAAGACACATAGATATTTGGTTTGCATAAAAGACCCCTAACTTATCAATGCATCATCTCCTAAAACATATAAATCAAGATATAACAAGGAGATAAAGCAAAGATAAGGACTCAACAGTAAATAAAACTGCATACCGGAGCAAAAGAAATCTAACAGGTAAACCCCAGTGTGCCCAACAAACAGCCAAAGCATCAGGCCCCTACCATTTCATCAATAGATAAGTCTTTAAGTCGGAAATATCACCAGCAAGTCAAAACCGAAGATAAGTGTACTATTTCGACCCAGACACGCGTCAGTTGGAAGAAGGTGTATCAAGACCTGTATGCTGCACTGGCGAAGCAGAGGTTCCCTCAAATAAAGATAACTGCAAATATGGTGTATGACTTGGAAAAGGCTGTCACCTCAGTTAACCAAGTCCTGTCTAAGTGTGCCGATGATGCAGCTCCTAGGCAGCATCGTTGGACCAGGAAGACAAAACTTAGAGTGTGGACACCTGAGATAAAAGCTGCATTTACAGGGAAGAAGAATGCGTTTTTACTGCTGAAAGATGGCAGGAAGACCCCAAGATAGTGGTAACCATCTCGTCATTCAGAAGAGTCTGTCTACCAAGGTGCTGAGGCAGCTGTGCAGAAAAGAGAACGCCTAACAATACATCAAAGATAAACAGGAGATAATGAACGCTAAGACCCAAGATACTGCATTATTCCATAAACTAAGTCGGAAATATCATCAGCAAGTCAAAACTGAAGATAAGTGTACTATTTCGACCCAGACACGCGTCAATTGGAAGAAGGTGTATCAAGACCTGTATGCTGCACTGGCGAAGCAGAGGTTCCCTCAAATAAAGATAACTGCAAATACAGTGTATGACTTGGAAAAGGCTGTCACCTCAGTTAACCAAGTCCTGTCCAAGTGTGCTGATGATGCAGCTCCTAGGCAGCATCGTTGGACCAGGAAGACAAAACTTAGAGTGTGGACACCTGAGATAAAAGCTGCATTTATAGGGAAGAAGAATGCGTTTTACTGCTGAAAGATGGCAGGAAGACCCCAAGATAGTGGTAACCATCTCGTCATTCAGAAGAGTCTGTCTACCAAGGTGCTGAGGCAGCTGTGCAGAAAAGAGAACGCCTAACAATACATCAAAGATAAACAGGAGATAATGAACGCCAAGACCCAAGATACTGCATTATTCCATAAACTGATCAACAAACATCGTGACAAGCTGGAGTATTCCTGAATGAGCTGCATGTCAGAGACTCCACATATCGGACAGATGACGAAATTCTTCAAGGTTGGCGACAGCACTTTGTGGAGCTTGCTAAGTAATCAGACAGCCCACGCTTCGATGAGCAATATACATGTAAAATAGTGATTGAAAGGGAACTTGCTGATATCATCGACATATGTGAAGCATCAAATGGTGACTACAGCCCTGTTGCGGAGGATAAGATAGTGAAAGCATTGAGTTCTCTGAACAAGGGAAAGACAGCAGACATATTTGGATTAACCACTGATCACCGTGCCTCTGCATCGATGAGTTGATTCCAGTGTTAACTGCATTGATGAATTGTATTTTACATGTTGCCGATCTGCCCTATTCGCTAAAGCTGGGACTGTTGACACCTATTTTCAAGAAGAAAGGTTCTAATAAAGACGCCAAGAACTACAGAGGGATGATTATTCTCCCAATTTGATCAAAACTGCTTGAAAGCATCCTCGGTGAAAGGATTAAACCACATATTGAAGCCATCCAGAATTGGACGCAGAGAGCGTTTACCAAGACCTATTCTCTAATGAACAGCGCACTTGTACAGGAGGAGTACATTAGAGAGATTAAGGACCTTCCTTAATACTAAGTAAGTAAGGGTACAAAGATCAGTAATCGATACAATCAAGTACCACATCCGACCAAGGATACCAATGGGAAAGTGACAAACTAACAGTTAGACACCACATACGAGAGCCAAGAGGTCAGCCCTTTCCCGGAAGGTGACCACACAGCATATATAAACAGACGCGCACAAAGACATAGCAAACACAAGGCAGAAAAAAATAAAATATCAACAAAAGAAGTACTCCCCTTGGAACCGTCAGTAAAATATTTTACTGGAGGGCTTTAACCAGTTTCACGGCGCTAACCTCGCCCTTTATTCTGATATGGACCAGGACACATTTGGGAAAGTGACAAAACACATCCAAACTAGGTTGCCTTTGACGTAGTTAACCATGTCAATTCGATGACACAGACTTGGGGTCAATTACTTTGAAAAGTAATTAATTATTTACAATTACACATATGATAATTTTACTCTTAATTCAATATTTAGGCAAAAGGCCTTTATCAAGAAAAAACATGCACTTCAATATCAACTACAATTACTTTGGAATTTGTTCAATTAAATTACAATAACAATTACATGGCTTTTGAGCAAAGTAATTAATTACATTTAATAACCTTGCTCAATGTAATTAATTACATTACAATAACATTTCAATGCAACTTAAGAGACTTCAACAGATTATTTAGAGATATTTGATTTGAGTTAAAATTCTTTTAAAATCTGAGTAACCTTGGCATTCTTAATCTGACAGGTCCATTAGGTTGATTTTATTTTGAGAACTTCTTGTATTATTATGTTAAGTGATGCAACTTAAAAGAAATGAAATTGGTGTGTGTGTGTGTTTTTGTAGTTGATGACTTGATTACACAAGAAAAAAAAACAAATATTTTTGGACAACTGTAAATTGCCAGTTCTCAAACTAGTATCTCATTGCAGAGAAAACTCTTAAGAATACACATTGACCTGAAAAAGTCTTTCAACTGTGTAAGATAAACCATGGAGATTTTTTTGTAAAACTAGATTAAATGCAGCTATTGCCAGAGAATTACTTTTTTTCAAAAAGTGTTTGAAACAATCTGTATGACCTTACAAAAGACAGAAAGGTTGGCTTTCAAAGTGTGCCCTATAATACGACAATGAATGTCAGATAGTGACAAACTGAAATATCATTCATGTGTTAAAATGCTCACAGAGATTCACTGAAATCTAGTTTTATTATCTGAATCCCATATTATTATTAATATTATTATTATTTTTATTATTATTATCATTATTATTATTATTATTATTATTATTATTATTATTATTATTATTATTATTAAGAATGGCAAATATGCAGTTTAAGGGTTTAAAATGATGTAGAGGAAAGATTGGGCAATTCATATTAACATTATTTGAATTATTTATGAGTGTGTTGGACCTAGTTGTGAAAATTTAGTAAAATGTCTTCAAAGGGTCAATTCACTAATCAACACTACTGTCTGAGAAAAGTACTGTTGTTGAGATTTTCACACTTTTTATATTTTTTGTTGTTTTGGTATCTTAACTATTAAAGGTTGAATGTCACAAAGCCAACTTTTATAAGCATATGAACAAAGAATTTATATCATGCTTTAAAAAGATGCTTTTGATAAAGAGAGGTAAATGTATTCTATGCTATTTAATGTCTATACTAGCATGACTAGTTCGAATTTACATTTGTTTGGTTTAAACATATTTATTTCACAAATAGATACATACATGTACAATAATTACAAACATTATAAATAGGATTAGAACGAAAGCAAGAGCTTATTTAGTTCATCTCCTAAGACATAGATATATTGTATTACATACATTACATTTAATATTTCAAACATGAAGTGGTAGCAATATAGTAACGAGGATTTAAGAAAAGATGAGATAGTATGTAGAGAAAAGAAATATATCATGAAGATAACAAAGATATAGGTTGGAAATGCAAGAGGTTGGGTGGAAGGGAATTGAGCTCCGGGATGCAGCTCAGTAATTTAAATTAACTACATATAATATAATAGTATGCCTCCAAGCTTCCAGTAACATATTTACACATTTTATTACCGGAGGGACACTTTCAGTGACGTATTTGTACTTAGACTAGAATCTGTTAGTTTGTTTCAAAAAGAGTTGTACTGCTTCAAATATGTCACTATTTGCCTGTAGAGAGAGAGTGCTATTACCGTAGAGCAGAGTATCCAGTGTTGTTGCACAGAAACGAGAAACAGTTTGCATCAAAGTAATCCTTTGGTTGTTGTAGTTTGGGCAGTCTAGAAAGAAATGTTTTACTGTTTCAATATTGTTGCAACGACAGAGTGGAGAGTTAATTATGTTTTTCATGTATAAATCATAGTTTAAGTCACTACAATTTGTTCTGAGGCGTGTGTGAAGGATTGTTCTTTCCTATTTCCAAAAAGATAATGTTTAGGAACAATAGGTTTGTCACGGCTGAGAGCATTCTTAAATGCTATCACAGAGTCTACATTTCTACGATCATCTGGTATGTTATTCCAGTCACGAACTACTGATGGAAGAAAAGAGTTATAGTAAAGAGCAGTACGTGCATTGACTAGATGAATATTATTAGAATTACGTAAATTATAGTTCGAGGAGCTGTCAATAGTTGCAGGAACAAGATCTAAAAGGTATTGAGGAGATAGGCCATTAATCATTTTGAAGAAGAGAGTGAGCTTATGATTCTTTCGGCGTGTTTCGAGGGTTTCCGAGCCGGTTTCCTCATATAAAGAATTAATTGAAACTAATTTTGTCGTGCCAGTAACTATTCTGGCTGCTTCAATTTGGATTTTTTCTATATCTTGTTTTTCTTGCTGAGTGCAATTATCCCAAACAACATCTCCGTATTCAAGTATTGGCCTGATAAAAGAAAAATAAATTGTTTCTAATGATTAACGATCCAGTAAGAATTTAAATTTACGCATAATGTTAATTCGGAACCAAGCCTTTTCCTTAATATTTTCGATTTGTTCGTGCCATGTACAGTGTTACATTTGTTTCATGTCGCATCAGGCTTTTCATAATATGATATGAGTACAGCAAATGATATGCATTTACAATGGTCAAGAACAATCCATTTAGCAGTATTTTAAGTATCTTTGATAATCTTAGGTAACTGACGTTTATAACTGATCTGAAAAGTAATTAAGAGTAATTATTAATTACTCCCATTTTGACCTTGTAATTAATTACATTCAATTACTGTAATTCAAGAAATGTCTGAATTACAATTATATGCAACTACTTTAGAAAATGTAATTAAGTTACAACTGATTAAAATAACAATTTTGATTACCCCAACTCTGCTGATGAGGAAGCTTTTCCATATTGGTGTTGAAGGGGTAACCTTGAACCTTATTCACAGTCTACAGATGTCAAAACCATTTTTGAAAGAGCAAGGTGTTTGTCAGTGCGGAGTTTTCATCATTGACCTTTATAATGTCTACGTTGACCCTTGTTTGGACAGAGCGACCAACCTGTTGATCGGCGGTACAGTTGGGGGGATAACTCGCCCTATTCCCACGTGTGCAGACGAGAAGTTTACATGGACACGTAATGTCAACAAGCAGACAAACAATTACTGGGTCAGATTTGTCAGGGAACGGGCAAGTCTTTACTCAAGGTTACAGTACTAAAGCGGTGGATAACTATTTCTATGGGAGAAGTCATCATCTCTTTAAGCCGCATAGAAATGCCAAAGAGACAACTCGTGTGCACACAAAGCCAGAATTATGTTAAACAAACGAGATAATATGTCGATTAAACGATATATGAGGTTCTGGATGGGGGGTCTGGTATTCACTATTCATTAGAAATTTAGCCCATTATTCATCTCATTAAAAGGACCTCTGGCGGTGGTAATGGGAATCACAGTGTATCGCTGCCTATTATTTTGATAAAAATTGAAGTCTATCAAATGCTTCCATATTCATATATAAGCTCGCTGTTGGTCTCTATTTTATGATTTTACATTTAATTTCATATTTCCATGAATGTACGGCTTTATTTTGGGGCTAAAATGGTCACTTTTGTATTATATATATAGAAAATAGAATAATATTTTTAAAACATCATTCCCCCCAACCCCCCCCCCCCCCCCCCCGAGTCCCAACTAATCCTTTTGCACGTAAGTGTGTTCTCATATTTTACATAATATATGTGAAAAGCTAGTTGAGACTCGGGGGGAATGATATCCCACAGCTCAAAATGTGACGTCTGGGCGAGCCCAAACATAAGCTTTTAGATTTTGGTGTGCTCTCTTGAAAATAGTTTTTTCCAGTATAATGAAATAATTAGTACAAGTAATTTTCCTTTTCATAACCCCTTGGTCATGAAATATTACAACGTTTTAAGCATATTGCTCTTTAGATGATGAAAATTGCCCTTTTACTTAATTTAGTTGGTAGATTATTTTGCACATATACTGTATCTTTCCAATACACGTGAACTACATGGCCCTTGACGAGGTGTACTTAACGCATGGATGAATGTTATAGTACATTGCTGCATAATATTGCACCAGGTAAATACATTGTCATCAAGGTTGAATATGGACTACAGTTGCACTTCAAAATATTTGCTAATAAATCAGATAGAAAAAAACAACAACAAAAATAATCATTAAAATACTCATGATTTAGGACTTTAAAATACTTTCATTGTGATTTGTAATCGAGTATTGATGATATAAAGCCCTAACACGTGAAAATAATTGATTTCTATATATTTTAGTGAAGTCAAATTTTGCACTCCTACCCCCTTTGGTAGCATCTCCTGTGTTAGCGTCGGGATTTGCCTGCCTAATTATAGCCTTAATTCGTTCCTAATACATGAAGCATGATATCTTGTGCATAGGGAAGTTTTGGGAAGCATCCAAACAATAGGCAGATACCCTATCAAAGTGTCAGAGGTCCTTTTGGTTTATTCATTAAAATAAGACCAATTATTCATTATAGGTAAAAAGGGTGGCAAAGAAGTCTGATTATTCACTATTCATTAATTTTTCTTCAATTCATTAAAAAAATAGGATTATTCGTTATATTTTAGGATCTCATTATTCACTATTCAATATTATTTTTTGCTCATTATTCACTATTCATTATAAAAAAGGGCCATTATTCACTATTCATTATCCCCCATCCAGACCTTCATATATTTCAGCCAATAAGACGCGGGAATTATGTTGAACAAACGAAATTTATTGTTTTAATTGCTATTCTTTTTTTCTCGCTATAATATCTTTTCGCGTATATAAAAGAAAAAAATTGTCCCTTCCGGGACTCCGTACTGCGGCGTTTGGCATCTTCATTCATATTCAGGGGAAATATCTTGCTATTTTGTGTGAATGACTTTCAAGCCATATTTGGTTTCTTAACTCTTTCCTTGCTAGTGACGACTTCTGTGGTCATCTGATATTTTTTGCAAACAGTTTGAGTCCTTCGGCTCAGGTGAGCTAAAAATCAGCAGACGACGAAGACTTGCAAAATGGCATATTTCCTGTTGCATACTTGGACATACATTGTCCTCATTTACTTTTTGAATATGTGATGGGTCTTTTCTCTACCGACAAAAATGTTTTGGTTTTCTTTGCAGCATTGTGGTCGGCTGGCCTCTTGGCTCTTTTGTGTGTTGTGTTTTCTTGTGTTTTTTGTCACTTTCCCATATGCACATGGTGTCTCGGGTCAGGTGTGGTGCCTTATTGTATCGAGTCCTGATCTTTGCCTTCCTCTGTACTTCTACAGAAAAAAAAAACAAGTTTCGATGTCTCGTTATGTGATATTTATCTAACCATAAATTTAGAGTAGACTCAGATCAGTGACTTCGCATAATATGAAATTTGTGCATTATAGATTTTCAGTACCTGTTTTCCTGACATATTCAATAATCAGCTTAATTAACATTTCAGCTTTTATTTTCTTGGTAAGTGAAGCGTGGAGTATTGAGATAAAGTGCGACAATATTAATAATTTAACATGTCATATGTACTTTCATGCAAATGGAGGTCATTTTAAGTTCAAACGTGTAAGGCATTATTTATTTTAACAATGGTACTGATAAATAATAATTGAGCCACGACATGATTTCATTTTTTTCAAATTTATTAATTTACTCAGGTTAGTTAACTAACAACATGAGGACCTATACATATATAAAGCATTACTTGATATTCCCAACAATGTGGCATATTGACAAGTGTAAACTCATACGAGCCTGTGCAGCCTCCTTTAAATCATGTAAAGTCCAAATTATGTCCAGTCAGTAGCTTAATAGTCATAGAATATTCAAGCGACTAGCAAAGCTCTGATCAGACTGCGCGTATGCGCAGTCAGGTCTGAGCATTTGCTGGTCACACATACCACATTGTTGGAAATCTCATGTCGCGGCTCAGTTATATGTGCGTAAAAATGTGATCATTTCCTTATCCTTCAGCTTAAACATATGTTTTGGGTGCATCATTGAGACGGTTCTTTTGAGTACCCGCAACATATGCTTTGGTTGAGAGTTGTGATATTTTTTATTACGCAATCCTATCTGGAGGCTAGGCCTGGTATCAATATGCATCACACAACCAGAAAAAGTCAGGCAGTCTCCCGAATGTTGTCTGCTTCATATACTATTGCTTACAAATAAGACGATTTTTAAGTTGCAAACAAACAGTTACGACGCTGATAAGACTGATCGCACGCTGATCTGAGTCCACATATTTCTTTAAAAAAGGTTATCAAAGTATAAATTTAGATTGTACTGATGCGCATTTATAGAACTTGAATATTGCGACATCTAAAATATTCGTATAACTCTGTTCTTCAATCGAAACAATAAACTTACGATGGTTTATTGTATAAGGGTGGAACCTAGATACTGTGGTGAAATATCTCATTTTCACTGTTTGCCAGCGAAACAAATGCATAAACAATTATATAATTTAGCATGCGAAGAGTTAAAATACTTAAAATTCAAGTAATGGCTGTAATTCTTAAGCACTAATTTCCAAGAATTAATAATAAAACAGTTGATTAACGTGATGTATTCGTGCATAATTGATATTTTAATTAAAATGAACAGTTTTGTAGCAAGCAAATGATATGACTACCATCGGGTAGACATCGATCCGACATTTTAACAGTCTTCAAAATAAAAGTTTTAAAAAGGAATTTAATGCTGAAACATTGTGTTAGGCTTAAGCAATTTTATGTGAGAAAGGCTGTTTGTAAGTTAAGGCCAAGTGCTCATGATCTTTTGAATGAAACGGGTATATATGTAAGAACCTGTCTTATTTTGTAATAGTAACAATTCAGATTATGATCTGCAATCCTTAACAAAATAAAATGGACTGAAAAAGAGATATATTTCTTGTAAAATTGATTATTGCACTGGATATAAATCTTAAATTGGTTAAAATGTCCCTGAGGAAATCGTGGAGCTAAATATGTTTTCTATAGCTAGACGATATCACATTGACTATGCAAGTTAGTGAGACAGATGCTCCTCATGTTGTTTTTACCCAGCTTGGATATAATGAGCCAGCTCATGAGATTTTGGTTCTATCGTATCCCAGGGAGGGCGGGGGGGAGGGGGGGGGTACTGTAATATTTTCATATATACGTAGGATTGGCCCATTTTTGGGGTTTAAAAATTTGAATTTCAATAGTTTTGGGGTTTTTCAGTAATATATGAATACTTTATTGGGTATGAAAAAATGTGGATATTTTTTGGGGCCATTACAAAACTGGACTATTTTTGTGTGTGTGGGGGTGGGTGGGGCATTTCTATACATTTTAGGGCTTTTTCTTAAGGTCAAGGTACAGAATGGGAATACAATTTTGGGGGTCGCTAAAATTTCAAATATCTTTTGGGTATGTCTGATATTCCTGATGTTTTTGTGGGGGGGGGGGGGGGGGGAGGGGCGTAAACAAATGATGCTACGTATCAAGAACAATTGAGAGTACCCCATGGCTATCGTATATGCGAGCAGCAAAGACTGTCAAGCCGGTCTCACCTGAGGACTCGCTGGTTGAGACGTAGTAGATAAAGGCACAGGCTATAATTTAGGCATATACATGTAGACACTCTGGATAGCCGCGAATATTTATATAATAAATGATTTTGCGCATATACGATAAGAACCGAAATCTCATGAGCTGACCACAATGGGTTTGTGTAATGCATATTCTAGCACTATCACCAGTAAATTATAAGGGCCGGTGAACGAGCTCTCCACACTTATCGCATCAGTAGATGAATGTAGATAAAGGTTCAGACCAAAGATTAACTCCACTAGATTGACTGGATACGTCAGTATGTGCGTTTACTAGAGGCATTTGCGCATATGCGATGCGTATTAGAATCTCATGTGCTGGAACATATTTACTTGATGCATCTAAAGAAGTTACAAAGCTAATCAGATAGTTGTCGTGTTTAATAGGAATAAACAGCATCTGCAACATGTACAATTTACATGTGATATAATACATGTATACACGATCATTTACAAAAATATGTGCTCCTTCGGATCGCGTCAACAGCATCGATTCAACAATATGATGCAATAACCGTCATCAGCGATCCATGGAGCAATTTGACCTGGATCCGGATCCAGAGCTCGCAGATTAACTAAGCTTTGCAGCGAAATATATTCTATGGGAGTTGGGCTATATTTTTCTCGTTATGAGAGATAAAATGCGATTGTTAATTTATAAACTACCACTGCCACTCCTACTTGTGAGCCTTACAGTTGTTACCTGTTCGGTCAATGCCAATGAAAATGACCTAAAAACGAAGCAAATTCATACACAGCTTAATCGGTCTTCAAGGAATGGTACATTTAATAGCTTTGTCAATGCATCATTCACTAACTGTTTAAAATCTTGTTCTGGAATACTAAAGTGCCATTCAATCAGTTATAATTTGGAAGCTCATTATTGTGAACTTAGCCACTCAAATACTAGTTCAGATGCTTTGGAGACTTTGACAGCTTCTTCGTTTACACCAAAGTATAATTGGAAATATGGCATTCCAGGCAAATGTGTTCAATGTTCCGAGAATGAAATGTGTAGTGTTGATAAGTCAGGAATTTGGTCATGTCGTGTGTATGGTTGTCTCTATCCAAGCAGTGTTCAGCACGCGAAAATATTTGGTAACCGTTTCAATGTTGGTGCTAAGCGGCTGTATACATGTCGCAATGGACAAAAGGAAATCAGTGTTTGCCAGCCTAATGGTAGCTGGTCTTCAATTACCATCAACTGTACCACACAGTGTGATCAGCTTTTGATCGAGAACGCGAATGTCAGTATTATCAAATTATCTAGAAACAGAACAAAGGCAACTGTATCATGCCACGAAGGATACTTTCTTCAGAAACTCGATAAAGTTTATTGCGATGTTGCTTTACAGCAGTGGGATAACCTGGACGAAGTTGGCTGCATTAAAATATTTGTCGATCCCTGGACAAAAGTTTTTCGATTATTTGGCGGGACAAAACAAGGGCGTTTACACAAGATGTGGACAGAAAATACTGATATGGATGCTGGAAACTTTCGGAATAATGACGTTCTTTCGAACTGGGATATAAAGGATATAAAACTAGTGAAAATTGAAGTAACAGGATTATCAGATGAAATTGTTGCCAGATTAATATTTGATGGGGCTGGTACTGATATTGAGAACTGGTTCTCGGTTGAGACATTATTTAACAGTACTTGGTCGGATCTTTCAAATCAAAGTTCTATTCAAACATTTTCAATTAAAGGAGTGACACTTCCAACATTTGGCTTTTTGCGGTGGGCAATACTCAACAATTCTGTTGTTAACAATACGGTCGTCAATTGCACCAGTGATTTGATGTGGTTTGCAGCATTCAAACATATATTTTATCCTTGTGATGTCGCCTCTGTCAGCGGAAGTAAGCTTGATGGACTGGTAATAGTTTATTCGACGGCACAAACTGGGACCACGTGGGATGGAGGCAATCTCAGTCTGGCTAAGGACATGACAGTGTCTGTGTTATTGGGAAATAATACTTGACGTGGCACCTTTACATTTCAGTATTTGGTGGCGAACAAAGGACTTGGTTTGATAGTGTTGTTCATGAGAGATATGGGGTATGTCGTGATGCGACCTGCCTGGCTGCATGTGGACAACTATTACAGAGACTAACCTGCGCATCACGCAGTCTGACAGTCGCATTTATTATTCTTTTTTGGAACGTAATTCTGATAGCTAACGTTGCGACATTCAAAATTGATGTTTCTAGCTAGTCTCTATAGCTTAGTTGATTGATGGCTACTCTCCGTGGAGAGCTTCCCCGCGTTTGGTGTGAGAGTCTTGTGTTGGGTCCTTTGTTTTGTGGTGTGTTTCTTTGCGTCCTCTCTAGTTTAGAAATCATCCTGATAAGAAGAGAAAAGTGGTTGCTTTACCATAATTTTGTTGTTGCTGTCTATGACTTTTCCTCTTCCTCGCGGTACCATAGGTTTGTCTGTGGTCTGTGATTATGGCTTTCCCTTGCCACACTCACTTGCTGTTTTGTCTCCAGGTACATTTGGAAACTTACCACAAGCTAGCATTCGGGAAAGTCCGCCACAATTCAAGAATCAAATCATGGCTCGGGTGTATGTAAGGAGCATAGCGCGTAGTACTATGTACCAAACAGCTCCATTTTGTTAGCTGGAACTGGCGTATGGAAAATAAGTTTTGTAGCATGTGGGTTCAGTTCAATTTAAATCGATTATTCTGATTATCAGAAAAGTTTAATCAACAATAAATAAAGTTTATGTTTTTTCATGAAAATATCGATATAGCGATATTTTATTGAAAAAAAAACACGAACTTCATTTAAGCCGTTTGTTTTGCTGCAATCACACTTGTTATTGTGTTAACATAGCTTCCGTGACGTCTAACGTCAACGTCATGTTGTCATCCGCGTTATCAAAGTAGATCGTCCATGTACATCCGTGGTTTGATTCCACGGAATTTCACGGAATTGGCCAAGGCAGTTCCGATTGCACAAGCTAGTAGACTCTGAGGTCCTTTTTGTTGGTGTTCGTGTATACATACAGTACATAACTGACATTAAACACACGTACTAAGATACAACAAGGAAAAGAAAAACAACTCTACAATCCGGCATCATTCGTGGCAATCCGTATTGGTCCGTAGCTTTCCGTATTGCATCCGTAATCCTACGTAGTAATTCTTAAAATGTAATCATGTGTATATAGTGCATCTGTATCGGACTATGAAAATTGGCATTTCCTGGGTCATTCGTGAGATTTAATCCGTAGTATAACCGGCGAGGTGATCCGTGAATGTGTGACCTGGGCATAAACCAAATATCGACTGTTCTTTCTATCGACGTGAACTAAAATATATATTTCATCCAGCTTTACATACCTCGTGTCACACCGTTGACTTGTCTAGCCTTTGATCCGTCTAAGGTCGACATTCACCCTAATTTTAACTCCAGTACCTGCATAATAAAACAGCAACAACAACAAAACAAACTCAAAGTGTTCATCAAACAAACGGAGGTGCGCGGTTCTCATAAGTGTCAGTTTGCGACCATGCGACAAAGGCGCGACGTTGCATGAGGCAGTTGGCGTTTGGCGCAAGACATTATCAAGTATTGCGTAACGTTATTGAGTCTGTGACGTAACGTTATGCCCGTTAGACAAATGACGCGGTATCCCGCGTCAAAATGCAGCAACAGTACCCTCATCATTTTACATATAGCACACAAACAGATTGCTAAAATACTAAATAAAATGCTGCATCGTGTTGCAAAATGATTTTTCATCGTATAATTGCCCACATTGCTTTAAGTTGTTGTATAATAATTTCAGAATAAAACCGTAAACCAGTGGCCCAAAAGTGGCCCCGTGGCACTCAACGTAGTTGTACGTGTGGCCCAAAAGTGGCCATGTTGCACTGAGGGGGTTAAACACACGTACTAAGATACAACAAGGAAAAAAAACAACTCTACAATAAAAACAACTCTGCAATAGATACATTGTATAAGAAAACAAAACAAAAATACATATAACAGTGACTTTGACGTTTACCATAAGATTCGTCATCGGGCCACAAATGGTAAGTTAGCTTCAACACCAGCTAAGTCCAAATCTTTCATACTCTCTTGCGGACTCAATAAACCTGATCATACTCCAATCATTATGAATAATTAGCTTTTGAAGTTCTAGTGAATGCACATGGCAAGACCATTTTGTAGAAATTAAAATCAACATTATGGAACAGAGTTAGTATAATGAGTAAATCAAGTTCCAGGCTAAAATAGAAAGTCTCTTCAGACTACAAAAGTATTTACTTTTAATTCATTAGACCTATTTAGGAATACGCCGAGTCCGTTTGAGAAAACTGTACTCAGTATGAAGCAAATGATCAAGAGAAAATTCAGATAGATGTTGCAATGCTGCCTCCACACTCGTATGGCTATATCTAACTTCTGTATCCTGAAAGTGGATGAGAAACTTTAGCCTGCAGCAAGCATAAAATATATTAACTGTATCATTGTATTCTCCAGTGTATCTATCCTATCGGTTACCATCTATCATTGTCGAAAATGTTTCTTACAATCTTCGCAATCCCAGCATCTTCGAACAATACACAGCCATTCACAGAATTATTACAATTCTTTTGTTTCCAAGTGCAGTGAGAATTTTGGAATTCTTCGCCTGATGTAGCAAGTAATTGCCCTAGTCCAGCATCAATGAAACATCACCGATACTTCAATGAAGGCAAACTAAAAACCAGCTGTAGATCTCTAAATCAACACCTTTTCTCAAGAAATATTGTTCAATTTGCACTTTGTGCATGTGTCATAATGATAGAAGATACTGAGCAGTTTCTCCTTTATTGTTCTCTTTTTTGCACCCCTTGGAGTATATAATAAGTCAATTTCTCAGTCTTGTGAATACAGTTTAATATTCTCCTGTAGACCACACTGGTAAATGTATACTTCGATTTGCTGGTATTTACGCGTATTGCCGGTACTTCAAAAAACGGTCGTGGTAGATATTGGTGTTAATACTATATAGAAAAACATGCCATATGCCTAAAGGACTATAGAATTATTTCATTTTTAAGTATTCAGTATGTGCATGGCGATTTATGTAAGCATTTAGGAATAGATTCGAGTACCGATCATCCAGATCAGTACTCGAATCTATTCCTAAATGCTTTCATAAATCGCCATGTGCATGCCGAGAACTTAAAAATGATCTAATTCTATAGTCCTTTAGGCATATGGAATGCTTTTCTATATAGTATGTACACCAAAATCTACCACTTCCGGTCTATGAAGTACCGGCAATACGCGTAAATACCACCAAATCGACGTATACATTTACCAGTGTGTAGACTATAGCGATCTAAGTGTATCTCACAACGAATATAAGCAAATATGTCTTTATGTTCACAACTGTATTTGGAAACAAAAAATTTCCAAGTTAATCAATAAGTTCCTCCTATATGTAGCACTTAACGCATAAGTTCAAGTAAAACGTAAAGTCCATTTATCTTTATGCCTTCAAACAGTGGAGGACCTGATAGCCTGTTCATATCGTCTAAACCTTCACCAATCCTCTATGCAATAGGTAACATGTATCTATTACCAATAGCTCTCAAAGTTATGCTCATTATTTCCTATGAAAATATATGCTGCTGGTACATATGTCTTTTTAGGGATAATAATAAACATAACTTAAAACTACGGTCTCTAGTGGCTATTTATTAACATTAACCAGTACTGTGCCGGGTGGCTTAATATCGAGTGGGTCTGTATTTTATTGTTTTGTGCTTAATGTTCTATTTCATTGCCCTGGATACCTTCAGAAATGTTGCTCCAAGTCGCATTTTATTCTATATAGTGTGGAACTACCTTGGAATATGTCAAAGTCATCGATTCTTGTAGTAAATGCGGAACCAGTACACACTTTGTACCATAACATTCTGAAAATGTACAGCAGAATATCAATAACTCGAATATCAATATGATAAGGAAAATGTCTGTTTTCATACCACCATTAAGTAATAGATAAAGGATACTTTTCCAAGGCTTTCTTGTTTAAACCGCGAGGTGGGCGTAGCCCACCGAGGGGTTTAAACAGAAAGCCGAGGAAAAATCCTTTATTTAGCTTGTAGTATGGCGCAGGCGCAAATAAACACGTGTTACTGACACCTGACGAAATTTACATTCGCTCCTCCCAGCATTGGGCCTAAGCTGTCAATTATATTACATTTACCTATGTCCCTATTTAGGAAGTTTCCGCCTACATCGCTGTTTAACTGAAATTGGAAGTTAGAGTACGGTTTTAAGCTCCTCCTTTTTTGTTATTTTAAGGTGTCTGATTTAAACATCAGCAAAGAACAAAGAAAAAAGCATCGGCCATACTACAACATCCTTTGTTTCATCATACATGTAAGAAGTATGAAAGAAAAACCTGTGATTGTCCAATCGGGTAAATAAAAAAAAAACTATAACCTGACCAACTGCGTAACTCTACCATTATCGAGCATGGACTCTATATAATAAATAATTTTACATGCTTTACTCTTTACCTCATAGAGACGCCTTTTAACACTTTTGCAAACAGAACAGACCAATATCAGACAGCTCTTTTAAGAGCTGCCTGATCAGGGTTATTCTGTTTGCTTATGGACATATAATTAGATGTGATCCCACACCAGTGAACCTGACAAGAAATTTCCATGTTCTAAGTACAAACATGAAAGTTGATTTATATAATATACTCAGAAAAACAATTGAAGGATATTTAGATTCAGTCTAATCTATAACATCCAATACAATAAAAACTTTACTAAAGCTTTACTAATTATGCATGCATTTCATAGCTCCAGACATCTGCAATCAAACTGGATGCTTTATTTGAGTCACGCTTCAATGATTTAAGTACAGTGCAAACCCAAATGGTTCAACCCTCTATACTGAAAAGTCACAAACGTTCAAAAATGATTCAATGATGCATTTTGGTGAATTGCATAGTAATAATTCTATCAATGACAAGAATAATTTGTTTGAAAATTATATTCCCAAATGTTAAAAAGTCAAAAGAATTTTAATATCCTTCAATTGTTTTTCTGAGTATAGTTCATAGAGGAGCTTAGCATGAATATTCATGAGGGAAAGGCTTATGTAATGTCCTGAATGAGACAAAAGTTGGACGTAGGGGTTGGTAAATTTGATTTATACCATCTACAGTTTACTCTTTCCTTTAAAATATCTTATCGCCTCGGAATAAAATGTAGAGAATCTGCCTGTTTATGTCATTGTATTGTTGTTTCCACTGTCTCCTTAGTGGTTTGTTTAGTTCTTACTGTCCTGCCAGCCAAGAGTGACAATGACGCCATGCTTTTTTTTACAAAGTTATCGGGGACTAAGAATCGATAGATCACTTGTGTATTATTCCTATCCGCAGGATAGGATTACATGTATTACACAAGTGATCTATCGATACGCGTTAGCTCTAGTGAAGTGTCCACGTCAGTGTTTAACTTAGCAGTTGTAAGCAAAGTATTACGTCACTGTTACTCTTGGTTGGCAGGACAGTATTGTATGGTAATGCTTTTTTGTGCTTTCTAGTTTGGTAATTAAAGGCTTAGAGAGATATATAAAGAGATATCCGCATACGAGGACTGTTCAAATATAAATGCAAGTAGCTTCATAACTTTCTTCATATATATGCTACGACAAAATGTTGTACCTTTCTGAAAAGAACTATTTGTCGCCTTTAAAATGGCACCAAACATAAAGAAACACTCACTATATGTCTCGAGTTACAAACGCTTATATAAAAGCCATTCCAGTATAATGAAGTTTCTCTGGTGCAAATTGCCATACACGTTTTGGTACATGTGCGGATATGGTGTCATATCTTTGTAAGTTTGAGACAAAATGGCACCAAATTTTAGATGCAAGTGTAAGGTACATTGACAAAGTTGCTTGCAGGAAAAAGTTTATGTAATCTTGTTTCAATCTCGAGTAAATAGGCACGTTTGTGACGCCATTATTTTATGATAAACGTCATTTTGAGTTATCTGCTGGTAATGCATTAATGAACATCGTTGTGTTTTTTTTCTTTGCGTTTTGCTTAAAACTTGCTTAATATGTCATAAGGAAGTTTTCAAAATGCTCCGTCCTCTATTTACAGAGTTATCACATTTTATATCATTTTTCAAGCATTTTTCTGCTTCTTAATGACGTGTTTACATAAATTAAAATATGTTCAATCTGTGTAGTCCTCAAGACCAGGTGAGTAATTTTATTGTAAATAATGCATATTTTGGTAAAACGTAAAGCTATCACTCAAATTTTGATTAAAACCACAATGTTATGGCAACAAAAATTAAGTATAAGTTTTATAATCCCTTGACTTAAGGCAGTTTTGACTTAATGAAAATGGTTTTCAGTGTTTAAAAATTACCCACTATCCTTCAGTGATTTGTAGCAACAACTCAGTATGAGCGATCAACACATTGTCTTTGAGTCAAAGCTAGTTTAAATGTTGCTTCGTGCATTTTGTTAGAGAAAAGTGTAGCTGAAAACTGAAAGGTGATGTTTTGTTTACCATTTATTTGCAATCATAAGGAGACTTTCGTGAAAACGATTCGATGTAATCTAACAAAGACGGGTCGGATTTTCGCAACTTTCACAGAATCATTATGTAAGTATATGGGGATACTCTCTTAAAAAATCAAGAAATTTCACGTATTTATCGAAGAATTATACGCTCGTCTATATCACTTGTATGTTCGAAGCATTGAATTTATTAGTATTCTAAAGTGACCCTCATTCAAAGGACTATAACTCGATAAGTATACTGTATTTTTCTTTAGGTCTGGTGCTAGTGTAAAGTAGACATATAGTCCTTTATAGAAACGTTTACCATTTGTCGTAGCATATATGTGACGAAAGTTATGAAGCTACTTGCATTCATATTTGAACAGCCCTCGTATCCACAGCAGCTTATAGAATTTGCTGCTTACCTTACATTACATTATACAAAGATAATGACATGCCCATGACCAAGCTGTGTTTTCACTGCGTTTGCACGGATTTGTTTAATTTTCCAGAGCGCCGTGAGGTCTCAAGAAAATCCTATTATTTTTCGTTAAAAAAAGAGCATGCCATGGCGTCCTTACAGCGCCTTTACAGCGACCATGGCGTGGCTGCTGAGCTCGCATGGCATTCTATCCCGTTCCTACGTCGTTCTTTTTGGCGATTCTCTGCGCTCTCAAGACGCTTTCACTGCGTTCTTACGACGCTCACAAAGTGTGGACTGTGCTTTCATGGCGTCCGCACTGTGCTGACGGCGTTCACTGGGTGGAAACGTACACAGGATATTGCTCCAAAATGAGCCGATGTTTACACTGAATTAGGAAAAAAACACACAACGAAGGTAAGGAAATCAGGAATTCCTCCTATTTAATTCTTTTTTCGGTACTTGGCGTGTACCAATTTAGAATCGCTATATGTGTATTAAGCAAATTGTATGCATGATTTGGAATCAAACACTGAACTTGATAGTGAAAATCACAAAATGAAAGTCGTGCTCACACCAGAATTTAGACACCTATCCCCAAAAAGGAACAATATTGAATCAAGAAAGCAAACTATTAAAATTCTGAATCGGCCAATTTTTTGCAATGGCATTTAAATATCAATACTGAAAATTTCAGCCTCGTAGGTTGAAACTTGGCGGAGATATGGCTCAAAACTGATGGTCAGTTAGTCTCAAAAAGGGTACTGGGGATTGGGAAATCTCAGTTTTAGTGTACGGGAGTATTGTTTTTTAGTGTACTGGGTATTGAATTGAAGATTAAAGGATAAAACAGAGTTTGGTTGCTAATTGGAGCTCTTCATGATATGCCGATATTGGATGTTGTTCCAATTATATCCCTTACCGAATCTGAACCCCCATCACCCACAATTTATCACTAAATCTTATGGTACTAGTTGTTTATATGCACAAACGCAAGCAACGGAGGCTCAGTTGACTCTGTGCAAAGGCATTACTTTTTCAGATTATTTGCTGCATGCACATACAAATTGCAATTTTGGACGGACACACACAGGCATAAATTTAGGCGTCTGGTACCCCTGGCTGGCTGCGCATGTATTTTAAGGGATGAATTTACGAAAATATACACTAGGTCACATAAGATGAGCTTAATACATGTGCATATAATACAGCGTCCAAAAGCCATACACGTTTACAGCTTTAAGAGCGTTGAAGAACCTGTCAAAGCTAAAAAATGCACAATTTCTTCCATATATTTGCTGTTTGCAAACATAAAAAAGACTTTAATTAATGCATGGGTCGAAAGTTATGGGTTTGATCTCACTGGATAGCTGCGCTTGTACATGTATTGTTAAGGGATTAATTTAGTGTATTCATGCATGATCTAAATAATAATTGGATTGCAACGCGAGAAAGCCTATCTTCAAGGTAAGTGATCAGGGGAGTCTGTTTGGCTTCAGAGACTAGTATATTGACTTTCCAGAGATTGAACATCAAAGATGTTGATCAGTTTGTGCGCATTCACAAGATTGTCTGCACCTATGTTGTAGGCATGCACAAAGTCAGGATGTTATTTTTGCGGTGGGCCAATATAGCCTCTAAAAGTCGAAATGCTGGTACGCAAACAAGGATGGCTCTGGGGAGCCTGCAGAAATGTTCAATCTTGATTGATTTGTTTGTTTGATTTGATTCTTTACATCCCATCAACAATATTTCAGTCATATAGGGACAAGTCTTCCTGGTTGAACCAGTACTAAGGTAGGAATTATGTTCTTGTTCAAGGACACAATGCAGTGACGCCTGTGAAGCTTGGACCTGTGGCCCCTCGGTCTCGAGTCAAGCACTCTACCACTGAGCTCTTGATTGAGGCTTTCCCGCTTGCATAAAACATAGGGACTTGGGTAACCACACATGCTGAAATTAAGGAGTCTGGTTTCACTTGATGGCGGAGCGTGTGTTTTAAGGGATGACTTAATACGCATATGCAACAGATTGTGATTTAGTTTGATGCTACAGCCGTTAGGCCCTGGGATAGATATGGTTTAACCCCACCCTCCCACAGGCTAAATTTTGTAGACTATGATTTCCATAAAGCCTAATATGTTACATTATTTTTTGAAACATGTTAGCCCTCTGGCAACGGTCACGTAAGCCTGTAACATCTTGTTACACGTGTTTGTTTTGTTTGTTTTGATTCTTTACATCCCATCTAAATTTTGGTGTGAGCATGACTTTCATTTTGTGATTTTCACTATCAAGTCCAGTGTTTGATGCCAAATCATGCATACAATTTGCTGAATATACATATAGTGATTTTAAAGCGACACACGCCAAGTACCGAAAAAAGAATTAAATAGGAGAAATTCCAGCATGTCTTTCAGTTATATAGGGACGGGTCTTCCTTGGTTGAACCAGTACTTAGCTGGGATTAATGTTCTTGCTCAAGGATACAATGCAGTGACGCTGGTTAGGCTCGAACCCATGGCCCCTCGGTCTTGAGTCAAGCACTCTACCACGGACCCATGTGCTCCCTCTGTTACACATGTTACCTATCAAAAACTGTTATAATGACATGAAATGTACAAAAGTCAAAATGTTATTAGAGGCATATAAATGAGTTAAAGTTTTAAATTTTCATATAGCCCAATCATAAACAACAAAACCTTTTTATTTAAAACAATATTATACGGTCCACTATGTTACAGATGTGACATTTTGCATTACTAGCCTATTTCTTGGAAATTATTGTGGCTGTCGTTTCTTCTGAAATGTTTATTATTGTTCATTGGGTCTGGTGTTTGATGCTGCCACAAAGACGATAAACTGAACTATCCAAACTCCAAAGACCAGCTTTTTCTTTTCAAAATATCTTTTGTAGGCATTTGAAAATGGCTACCAGTGTATTAATTTTCAATAATAACAAATACATTTTTTGCTAAAAAACATGGATTAAGTCATGCAGTTTGAAGAAAGCCCATATATATTCAGCTGGCATGTTATGAAAGAGATTAATAACAGTAAATTATACTTGAGTAGCGTGCTCATCTTGAAAACATAATGCAAATAATAACATATATAACATCCAATAATATATGTGCATGGACCATCCCATTTAGGTTTTTTTGTACACTATGATTTTCTAAAGATATATCAAATGTTTCGAAGAATATAAGATGCAAAATGGTTCAAATAAGGTTCTGGCAGTTAGGGCTTTACTTTGTTACAGTCACATTGACTCTGTTACCTTTTAAAAATCTCTAATCCTATAGTGCAAATACAAAGTTGAATCGAATTCTTATTCATCAAAATACTAATTGCATCAAAAGCTCATAAATACTTGCAGCCAACAGCCAGTATACAACTAAATAATCTACAGCTATGATAATACTGTTATATACGTTACTTAATAAAATATATTACTATTTAGAACAATGCTTTCACTTGACCATTGGCTGCCAAAAGACCTCCAAAGCATTGTTCATTATGATTCACTACAAACTCATTATATAAGCCACAAAGTAATGTAGGCCATGGGATACATATGGCTTTGTCTCTCCCAGGGGTAATTTTGCAGACTATGTTATTCATATAGCCGAATGTCTTACAAGTTTTTTGAAATATGTTACCCCTCTGACAAGTGTCGCGTAAGCCATGTAACACCTGTCACGTAAGTTAATCTCCAAAGTTTATTTAAATTTCATGGACTGTTAAAAAGTCAAAAATGTTATGAGACATTCAAATGAATTGAAGTTTAACGTTTCTATATAGCCCAACCATTTAGCAACAAAACCTTATTATTTTAAACAAAATTATGCTATCCACTATGTTACGTGACATTTTTCATTGCTACCCTATTTCTGGGAAATTATTATGCCTGTCGTTTCTTCTTATTACTGACAAAAGGGTCAAGGTTTTGGTGTTATCAAAAAGACAACTAACTGACCTTTCCAAAATTGTAAAGACCAGCTCCCTAGCTGTTATAGAATATTTTTGTAGACATTTGACTTGATAAGTTTACAATAATAACACACACATTATTTGGCTAAAAAGCATGGAATAAAGTCATGCAGAGTAAAAACAAATATATTCAGCTGGCATGTTATGAGATTGGATACTAGCAGTAAATTATACATAAGCGGCATGCTTATCTTGAAATCATAGAGCAAATAGTAACATACATAACATCCAAAAAATAAGCTTATGGAAGCCCTCCCACAATTAAGTAATTATTTAGTACAATATGATATCCTTAAACTGCATTAAATGTTTTTAGAATATAAGATGCAAAATGGCTCATGTTAGCTTCTGGCAGTTTGGGCTTCACTGTTTAACAGCCATGGTAACTCTGTTACGCTATAATAGTATCTAAATCTATTGTACAAATACAAAGTTTAATCTAATTCTTATTTTACGACATGCTCATTGCATTGAAAGATGTTAATAAATGCAGCCAACAGCCAGTATGCAACAAAGCAATCTAAATTTATGATAAAACTGTTGTACACGCTACTTAATATCAAATATATTATACCACAGCTGTATTAAGTACAGTGTTATCACTTGACCATTGACTTTCATAATACCTCCGAAGCTTTGTTCATTATAGTTTGCTACAAACTCATTATATAAACCACAAATAATATTCGTTAGCTCATACACAGTTAGGGGATTACCCTGCAATATCAAAGTTTACTATGTTACCCTAATGAATAGGAGCTTCTATAGTAAGATAGGAACTTCTTTAGTGATAATATCAAAGTATTTCTTATTCTTACATGTCAATATATTTTTTATTGAAAGCAAAGGACTAGAAATATGCACCTATTTTACAGTTACATATGTTGCTTTCTTTTATATTTATCATTAAAGTGTAATAAAAGCACTATATGAGTTTAAACTACTAGTTGGTATAAATTGCTGCCGTTTGTAGGCCCACTTATGCGAAATATGATGGATAGTGTCCTTATTAGTATAAAGCATATTACTGAAAAAAAAACTGATTGAAGCATGGGTGATTTAGAGGAAGATACTTGAACTTAAAGCACATAAACTACCATAGAAGTTTTTTGTATCAAATATGTAACCAACATTAAAAGAACTGCTAATTTTAATGGTCAAATTACTTTTCATAAAATGGTTTATGATATTGTTTATCTGAGTCGTAAAAATTCAGTCCACGTTTGACAACCTTCATGCTTTCCCCTATAGTCATCATCTATCTTTAACTAAAGCATGTCCAATTTGGCTGGATTTAATGTGAAAAATAAATCAAATAAGCCAGCATAATTGATTTTGTGAGAGCTGGTTGCTTTGCTTAGTTTGTCTTCCTGGTGTCTCGTGATTGTTGTGTGGCTCTTCCTCACAGTGCCATGGGATTGTCTGCAGTTTGTGATTGTGGTAGATCATACTCACAATTTTCTAACGCAAAATCAATCTGAACCATAAATATTCCATATATTATGTCACCCATTGTAACATAATTTTATCAAAAATTAAAACACTGAATATTTATGAAAATGAAAGTAGATCTTGATCAATCAATATTATTTTCTATCAGAACTGGATTGGTTGAACGTCTGTCATAACCTCTAAACAGTGTTATGTGACTTTTTTGTTATTGTAAAGGCGGCACCTCATGAATGCGTAATAAGGACTGGTCAACCTTACACATAGGTAAAAGCTGAAAATGAGGCATGGTTTTATTAAAAAGTAACTATCATATTGTGCCATTGCCTCAGATTAGACGCAAGCAAAACACGTTATTTAGTCCTTAAAACGCCAGCAAAATAACTGCATCTGAAAATGTCTATTTAACATAAGCATAGGGGCAAACATTGTGGACACAGATCAGACTGCTCCTACAGGAGCAGTATGATCTGGGTCCTACAGGAGCAGTCTGATCTGGGTCCACACTATTTGTCTGTGAGGCTTCAAATATTTTAGTGGATGGCAAAAAACATACATTTTGTGATTATGTGCTTTAAGGGTTAATAAATGTGAGTTCAGTGTGTATACAGTTAGGATTTTCATGAAATGCACGCTTGCTTGCGTGTCCCAAAAAGCTGATTAACTCTTTACCAAACTATAAATAAAAGGTGATTTCCCTTCCTTAGCAGATGAACTAGCCAAACCTAGCCCAGATATGAATATTAAATTGCCGCCTTTACAGTAATTGAAAAGTCTATTAATACAATCATTTAGGCAAGACCTAGTTTGTAACTTAATTAAACTCCCGAAACATTTAGCAATGGAAGTGTGGGTCAGTATATATACATGTACTTCAAACTGCTTTTATTGCCAAAGAAAACACTATGGGTCCTAACCAGACTGCTCCTAAGATAAGTCTTATCTGGAAAGATAATGTTTGCAAATAAGGCTTCCAAAGTACACCAGCAGATTAGAGCAAACATTTAGTCTGTTCTGAGTCAATTGTTAGTTTGTCAGGACTGAAAGTTAGAATGGCAGAGAGACGTACGGACGGAATCAAGCAATTCTATAGTACTTAAAACTGACTTTGATTAGTAGGGTGCTAAAAAGGACAAGAAATTACCCGCCAATCCTCAGTACACCAAATTTAGACAATATGCATTACCCAGTACACCTTTTCCCAATCCCCAGTACCCTTTTTGAGACTAACTGACCATTAGTTTTGAGCCATATCTCCACCAAGTTTCAACCTACAAGGCTGAAATTTTCAGCATTGATATTTAAATGCCATTGCAAAAAATTGGCCAATTCAGAATTTTAATAGTTTGCTTTCTTTGTTCAATATTATTCCTTTTTGGGGATAGGTGTCTAAATTCTGGTGTGAGCACGACTTTCATTTTGTGATTTTCACTATCAAGTTCAGTGTTTGATGCCAAATCATGCATACAATTTGCTAAATATACATATAGTGATTCTAAATCGACACACGCCAAGTACCGAAAAAAGAATTAAATAAGATAAATTCCAGATTTCCTTACCTTCGTTGTGTGTTTTTTTCCTAATTCAGTGTAAACATCGGCTCATTTTGGAGCAATATCCTGTGTACGTTTCCACCCAGTGGTTTTGAAGACGCAGTGACATCTCAAAAGAACACCGTACAATCTCTGTGCAAATGCCATATGCATTTCACGCTAGTTGCATATTTTTAATTGCACTTCAGACACTTTTATCATGGAAGCATAATCTATGTGCCCATTAGCTAAGCGGTAAAACAGTACTTTTGCACATGCTTTCACTTGATACTGATAAGAACCCTTCTGGAATCAGCAGAAGGTGGAGAATGAACGTGTATCTGTTTTCATGACCCATCTCCAGGAAAGTAATGGACTTGTAAGGGCACTGGGCAATCGTGGTTCATATAGAAACGTTATTAGATATATCTTTGGGTAAATGTGAAGTACCTTACATAAAAGCCAATATCTTTTGCACTGTAATCATCCTATATAAACAGGAGACTCAAGGGACAGGGCCAATTTTTACCTAAGGGTCATAGTATGTAAAAGTGGTAGATCTATTAGATGATGCTGACTGAAAAGGGGGAGTGAGAGGGAGAGGGAGGCAGAGTTTGAGGGAGGGAGAGGAAGACGGAGAGGGAGAGAGAGTGAGAGATAGAGGGAGGGAGGGGATATGGAGGGAGATGGAGGGAGTTGGTTGAGGGAGTGAGATGGAGAGGGATGGGGGAGGGAGAGCGAGAGGGGAGATGGAGGCAGAGAGTGTGGATGGATAGGAAGGATCGTTCCTGTGAAGTTTGGCGAAATCACACGTTCTTGAAGCAAATTTTGACAGACACAGAGGGACGGACGAGAGAGAGGGAGGGGAGGGAGAGAGATGGAGGGATTGAGAGCGAGAGAGAGGGAGGAAGGGAGGGTGAGAGGGTATGGAGATGGGGGAGGAGGGAGGGCGTGAAAGAGGGAGAGATAGGGAGGGATTGAGAGCGAAAGAGAGGGAGGAATGGAGAGAGAGGGGAGGGAGAGGGAGGATAGTTCCTGTGAAGTTTGGCGAAATTCCACGTTGTTGCGTGCAAAAAAGTCAACAGAGACACAAAAGGACCGACGCGAGAGGGGGAGGGACGAAGAGGGAGAGAGAGGGAGGGATGGAGAGAGAGGGAGAGAGACAGGGGGAGAGAGAGGGAGAGAGACAGGGGAGAGAGACAGGGAGAGTTGGAGAAAGTTGTAGGGAGAAAGAGGGGCTGGGAGGGAAAAGGAGGGGGAGAGAGAGGGAGAGGAAAAGGGAGAAAGAGTGGGAAGGAGGGAGGGGAGAAAGATAGGAAGAGAGAGGGAGGGAGAATTTTGAGGAAGGGAGAGGAAGACGATAAGGGAGAGAGAGAAAAGGAGAGGGAGGGGATATATGGAGGGGAGGGAGGGAGAGGAAGGGAGTTTGTTGAGGGAGTGAGATGGAGATGGATGGGGGAGGGAGAGGGAGAGCGGGAGGGAAGATGGAGGCAGAGAGAATGGATGGATAGGAATGATCTTTCCTGTGAAGTTTGGCAAAATAATACGTTTTTGCAAGCAAATTGTCGAATTAAACACAGAAGGACGGACGAGAGAGAGGGGGGAGGGAGGGAGTGAAAGAGGTAGAGAGAGGAAGGGATTGAGAGCGAGAGAGGGAGGAAGGAAGGGAGTGGGGAGGAGAGAGGGTGAGAGAGAATGGAGAAAGGGCGGGAGAGAAAGGGAGAGGGAGGCAGATGGAGGGGAAGGATAGGAAGGATAGTTCCTGTGAAGTTTGGCGAAATTCCACGTTGTTGTGTGCAAAAAGTCGACAGAGACACATAGGGATGGACGAGAGAGGAAAAGGGGGAGGGAGAGAGAGGGGGTGGAGAAAGGGGGAGAGAGATAGAGATGGAGAGAGGTAGAGTTGGATTGAGTGGGAGAGAGAGAGAGAGAGAGGGACGGGGAGATATAGAGAGGGAGAGGAAAGAGACGGAGAGAGTGGAAGGGAGGGAGACGAAGAGGGAGGGAGGGACAGAAAGGGGGAGGAAGGAGAGGGGGAGGGAAGAGGAAGACGAACCAGGAGAGGGAGAGAGGAAAGGGTGGAAGGAGACGGAGAGGGGGAGGGACGGAGATGGGGATGGATGGAGAGAGAGTGAGAGAGAGGGGGAGAGAGACAGAGGGATAGAGAGACAGAGGGAGATGGAGGGAAGGGAGATGGAGGGGTAGGGAAGGAGGGGGAAAGAGGGATATTCTCATATCTAAATTACGGAATGCAGTGGCTCAGTAACCAGAGTGTGAAACTGGGGATTGAAGGGTTGCTAGTTCATGACTCACTAGAGTCACTGTGTTGTGTCTTTGAGCAAGACACTTTTTCCACTGCTTAGTACTGGTTCAACCTAGGAAGACAGGGAATTATCCCTACATGACTTAAAAATTGTTAACTGGGATGTAAAGCATCAATCCAAACAATTGGATCCTAATCTAACACCTTTTCAAGCAGTAATTTTGACCTAACTTTGTCATAGTTTTTACCTAGCTCAATCATGATTTTGACCAAACACTGGCATCATTTTGACCTAGCTCTGTCATTATTTTGACCTAACTCTCATAATTTTGACCTACGTCTTTCATAATTTTGACCTAACTCGGTCATCATTTTGACCTAGCTACGTCATAACTTTGACCTAACTCTGTAATCTTTTTGCCCGAGCTCTGTCATAATTTTGTCCTAACTTGGTCATAATTTTGTCCTAACTCTGGCATAATTTTGGCCTAATCTGAAAATTTCATAATAATTACATTTGCTTACAATGATAATCTACACGAAGAACACTCATACTACAGCTGGGATTTAACTTGATAATAAGGTCAAATAAAAATACCTGCATTTAGGGTAACCCAACCCTACCTAAATTTACTGGTGAAAAATCTAGATTTTTTCAGGTTTTCTGGAAAAGATATTATTTTATGCATTTTGAAAGGCTAAATGCCTTTCAAAATGCATAAAAAAAATATGTTTTTCCAGAAATAATATGTGTGCCTACTATACCTAAAATTGTCAGACCAGTTACCCGAAACACACTTATTTTTATTTGGCCATATAGAGTATGTTATATATTCATATTACATCGCTTTTTGTGTTTCCAAAATTAAATAACAGTCTAAAAAGATTCCAATATGTTATTTCTACAACCAAGCTTGCGGAAAGTATGCAAAAACTTTCTAACAAAGGCTATGATGGATCTATTGCATTTTATCACAAGATGTCGCGTCCGGGAGTGTTATAACGCTATGCAATAAAATTGATAAACCACTAGTGGTTTACAGATTTTCGGGAAACGTTATGACGTCCATTATAACGTTGTGTAAAATATGGCAAAATCTTGACGTTTTCACGCACAAAATGCGATTTTTGGTTTATTATAATGTCATGTGATAATAAGAATCTAACATTCGTGCTCCTGTATTATTGAATTTATTAAACTCGTTGTGAAAAAATGATGAAATGCTCGGCAAGCCTCGCATTTTATTTCTTTTCCCCAACTCGTTAAATAAATTTAACTTTAAATTCCTGCACATTTATCATAGTCTTCAATTGTTCCCCCACAGTCACAGTATGTAAACTAAAATAAACATCCTGTACCGTTCCTCCGCTAGCTCACGCCTTATAAACATGAATAACAGCACTCGTGCGTAACCAGTAGTCGGAAAATGCGTGTATTTAGGTACATGTACAGGTTTCGATTTATATTGTTAGCGATACAGACAATACACATTCGAGCAAGGTAAGAAAAGCCATTTTATCTAATTCATTCCGTTTTATTCCATGATTTCAACGGTTTCCTCCTTTGCATTTTGCTATGTTAAAAAGCGAGTTGCTCACAATCAGAGCCGTTCTGTGTCGAAAACGAGCTTAAATGCCAGATTGCACGGTTTTAGTGGAATTGGCAATCACATGTATACATGATTACATGGTTGTAACTGTAACAGTTACTTAGATCTGTGGAAAAATGAACTTTAATAGGTGGGCCCTCGCAATTACAGCTGTACCGACAACTCTCACATCACGATTTCCGACAACTGGTTATGCACGAGTGCTATAATTCATAATGTATAAGGCGTGAGCTAGGAGGAATGGGTACAGGATGTTTATTTCAGTTTACATACTGTGACAGTAGGAGGAGTCTTCTGTTTGGTGGGATTTGTGCGCTGTTTTAATGAGCAATGATTGTTCACCATAACGACTATATCTTTACACATCTCTTCCTGAGTCCTGAAGCAATGGTCAAAGTTAATCAAATCACTGATGATCACTGAGCGTACTGCTAGGGACGGCTGCATTTAAGCATGCAAGTCTTCAAATAGGGGGGGGGGGGGGTTAGTTCGATACCTTTTGTACATTCTGCGATTAAGCTAACATTAATGGTAAACCAATACCTTACAATAAAAAAGCAAGGACCCCCAAGCCCCCCCCCCCCCCCACAAAAAAAAGCCAAAACAAAAAAAAATGGAAGTAACAATAGACAATTAGTGAACATCAAAACCACTGCCTTAGAGCTGGCAGCATCAGAAACCACGTGAGTCCTAATTGACTTGTCAGTTTTAGATGATAACAGTACACCAGTTTAAGAAATCGTTAGCATTACGACCCGTCATAAGAAGAATTTCAAGCGATAAGGCGAGCAATCTCCCTAAACGAGACGTTCGTTTTATTTTGTTGAAATAACGACTGGACAAAATAGGCACATTCAACAAATATATATAGACGGGCCGTCGATGCACCATTGCCCTCGAATTTGTATTTCTAAAACGGGATTTCCATAATGCATGTAATAAATCTACTTCTTATTGAATGAGAATTTATTTCGATCATTAACTGTACTTGTTATTCAGTATAAATAGGAGATGTAAACATGAACATGACGTCACACGGAATAGTTGATATAAAGGGTTGTCAGCATTCAAAACATATATCAATATCGGTATTTCAAACTGAGCGTTTTCCTAAATGGGCTAAAATGATGTATTTGTTAGAAATATGAAATAATCCACACAGATAACTCCAAAATGCAAATAAAATCAAATGTTTGATTGAAAAGCACATTTCTAAGTATAGACGTGACAGTATATAGAACGCGTGTACTATCAGTAGACCAACAAGACGACGCAGTGGTCGAGTGGATACGCTTGTGACTCAGATGAAGTGGTTATTTTAATACGGAGGCAAGGACACCTTCTGAAATTGCTTCTGTGTAAATAATTTTTATTTAAGTTTATTTCATTTTTTATGAATCTTAAACTATACATAGATTATAAATCGAATCTTTCTTTATACATTTGATCAGATTTTTATGTTCACATTCATTGTTTCAGAGTTTTTCATTTTCCAATTACACTGTGATGGTCTTGGTTAGTACAACTCCATATAGTTGGTGCGTTCATTAAATGCGTTATGGATAGCTAAACACTCACTTTTTAATGCGCGGAAATCGGCAATTTAACAAAGAACAGATGGAATGTCCCACGGCAGAATATGTTAGAAGAATGGCGAATTAAAATAAGAATGGTCAGCATACTGCAAACATGTGATAGACGTCAATCAAGAATTCTTGAGGAGAGACATAGCTGCATAGGGAGATACTAACCAAGTCATTATTTAAGTAGACTCAAACAATGTAGTTGAATGATTCATGGTTCTCCTGCACATCCTTTGAAAGTGACAAATATACGGACACTCATTGCTCCTTTCTGGGTTACTTGCTGTAATTCAGCAATATGAAAATTGCAAAATAGGCAAATTGTAATGCAGTGTAATTAGAAATTTCTGAATTAATGAATGTTACATAAAATCTGATCAAGTGTATAAAGAAAGATACTATTTATAATCTATGTAGAGTTTAAAATTCATTAAAAATGAAATAAACTTAAATAAAAAAAATATTTACTCAAAAGCACTTTCAGAAGGTGCCCTCGTATTAAAATAACCACTTTATCTGAGTCACAAGTGTAACCACTTGACCATGGCGTCGCCTTGTTAATTTACTGTACACGCGTTCTATATATTGTCACGTCTATACATAGAAATGTGCTTTTCAATCAAACATTTGATTTTATTTGCATTTCGGAGTTATTTGTGTGGATTATTTCTAACAAATACATCATTTTAACCCATTTAGGAAAACGCTCAGTTTGAAATACCGATATTGATATATGTTTTGAATGCTGACAACCCTTTATATCAACTATTCCGTGTGACGTCATGTTCATGTTTACATCTCCTATTTATAACATATATGGGAACTAGACCGTTTAACAAGGGTACCAATCGTCTTATCACGCTATGTACAGTAAAACTATTTATACAGTTGATGTACAATAAAAACGACCATCTTGCAAAGTGATCTATTTTTTGTCAGATATTTTATGCCTTCTTTCGCTTATACAACCCCTTTCCCCCCTAGACCCAAGACGCCCTTTACATATGTTATATATTTGTATAGCGACATTTAATTGTCCAAAGGGCATCTTGGGTCTAGGGAGGGAAAGCATCTAAAACAAACTGAAAGACGCCAGTTTCATCCTTTCAATGACAAACGTCACAATGTTAAGTATATTTCGTACGCATGCGCAGAAGGAATACCGAAAAGTTTTGAAAATGAAGGGCACTTATATCCTTAATATTTTAGCACTTTTACTTTTTGAAAACCTGCAAAGGATTTACTAAAACTCTCGTCTAAACGGCACCCAGTCTAAATACGTAAAATGAGGGTTGGGAGTAGAAGGCGCAAGTTTGTACGGTTTTGGAAATGATGAAACGCTTTGAAACCTACTTTGATGATTTCTATGTAAATTTTACTACCGGAACAAACCAATTTTAAAAACATTAGGGCAATTTGAAAATTTAGGTTTTGTAATCATGTCAACTAGGGAAAATATACGCCTTATCGCTAGAGCTCCTTTACTATAAAACGTCAACAAGCCAAAGGACCTCGGACAGTCTTAATGAAGGATTGCCCATAAAAATGACCTGAGAAAAGTTTCAAAGAAAATGATATTTTTTCTATGAAAATGATAGTAGGTTCAACCCTCGACTTATCCACAAAAGCCGTTTTCTCATTGGACAAGTACCAATTGAAAAATATGGGTTGAAAACTCCGTTTTTGCTATTCAACATATAGAAAATAGAAAAAAGTTTTACTGAGGTGCTTTCCCCCCGTGACCAAACTAATCCTTTTGCATACATTTGTAGTTTTATATTTCACACATCATATGCAAACGGCATGTTTGGTCACGGGGGGGGGGGGGACGCTGTCAAAATGCTCAAAAACACTTTATTATAAAAACTTATTAGAAACTTATTTTGTAAAAACCTGTAGGTAAATATCAATTTGCAATGGCATATACCAGGGCTTTAGATATGAGTGCTTACAAAGAAATTAATTGTCTCATTTCTCAACCAAAACATTATGTTGTGGGTACTCAAAAGAACCGTCACAATGAGACGGTTCTTTTAAGCACCAAAATTATAGGATAAATCTGATGTGTAGGAAATTATTACGATTTTACGCTAAAAAACTGTGTTTATCTAGCCTATGATTTATACAGTATACAGATATGATACACCTCAGTGCACAAGTCAACTGGTTGAACTCGAAACATTACAGGTAATAGTCAAAAGTAATTGACAGCAAACTTCTTCAGACGAAACAATGAAATCTTCTCAACCCGAATTTTATGCAAACGCATCACTTTCGTCTCAAGTTTTATGCCGCAAACATTATATTTACATGTATTTAGGTGAATACTCGACGAAACGTTGTCTTCCTGTGAAAAAAAATTTGGTTACAAAAAATATCCCCACCCCCTAAACCCTAAAGTCCTGGCATAATTATGCAATATTTTCAAAATATTTTTATTTTGTTAGATGCACTAAATGTAAGGGTTTCATTTAAGCACAAAACTATAGTTGTCAGTTATGCATTATGCTAGCCACAGGCTGCCAAAATTTGGGCAGATTGAATAGGAAACTGTCCGAGGTCCTTGCCCAAAGTGGCAAAACCCACAACGGGCCTCACATTAATAAAAATCCCAATGTAATTTTTATCTACATCTTATGGAACTAATATGAATTGAGGTATTGCCATATAACAGGCATGGTGCTTGCGCGGATCCAGAAAGTTTTGCCAGAGGGGGTCCAACTTTGACAACGTTTTTTTTTTTTTTTTTTTTAGTTGATGAGGAGAGGGAGGATCCAAGCACCACTATAAGCGGACCATCATCAGCCCGCCAGGGAAACGCCATTAAATGGCGTTTCGCTGGCGTGCCGATGATGGCCAAACATTGAATGCTGGCTTGGTAGCTGCGATTTTTTCAGGGGATCCGGACCTGTATTTCTAGAAAACCCTATATTTCTTTGATTATCAGGGGGGGGGGGGTCCGGACCCCCTGTCCCCCCCTCTGAATCCGCACATGAGATGAACAGTTTTTTCTATAGACAACTAATGGTCAGGTATACGGATCTAGCCACACAAGAGTATAGGTACTTGCTGGAAGCTGTGAAAAGGAGCAGGACTTCCTCTCATCCTTTAATATCACCGTCCATTTATATGTACATATGGTCTTAGATACTATTCTTTCTCAGAACTTTTGCAGCTTGTAATGGTCTTTGACCAAAACAGAATCTACGGCAAAGATCTGACTGGTATAATTAATTTAGGCACGAAGTGATTTCTGCTACTGTCAGTTCTAAGACAGTGGTTTGGATGTTAATTTTTGTCTATTTTTGTAATCATTTCGCTAGAGAAAAGGAAGATGTTTGTTTCACTTGAATTGCCTTTGACGTCATGTGAACGTTAGTGTTCTGTGTCTCACCCTCATGGTGCCGCGGATTGGTCTGCAGTGTTTTATTGTTGCATTACCCGGTCATACTCGCTAATACTTTTTATGGAAGCTGTCGAATAAGTTTTGCACTTGAAAACATCTCAGTCCACTGAGCCAAGCTCAAACCCATACGGGGCCTCCTTGGCATGAGCACGAATTGTCGTCAGGTCATCAAGATCTGACGTCACACCCATTTTTGAGCAGCGGCATGAGATTTCCAATAATTTGACATTTTGACAAGTGTAGACTCAGACAAGCCTCTGCAGCTTCCTTCAAAGCTTAGAAACTCCAAATGATGTTCAGTCAGTAGCTTAAGACCCATAGAATATTCATGCGACTAGCAAAGGCTCTGATCAGACTGCGCGTATGCGCAGGCTGGTCTGAGCCTTTGCTGGTTGCACATACAATGTACCACATTGTTGGAAATCTCATGCCACGGCTTATTCGGTAAAAACCTTCAAAAATTAAGTGAGTATGAACAAACCACATACCAATCTACGGCACCAAATGGAGAAGCAAATGACATTTATAATTACATGTGTTTCAGGCCAGGCACTCTTACCTATATGTCTACATAATGTAGATTGCGCATAGCTACTCAATCTCTGACAACTGTGTTAGAGAGTCAACTCTTTGGCTCAGTGGTAAGAGCATTGGTTTTGTACTGGAGCGACCCAGGTTCAATTCCCAGCCAGGGCGTGGAAATATTTTCAGCTATGCTTTACATTTGTTAAGGCTATAATGTCGTAATACATGACATCAAATAGACAAGAAAAGTCAAATGACCTCTTCCCCAGCGGGATGATTGCACATTCAACTAGAAGACAAGAAAAGTCAAGCGACCAGTTCTCTTCCCCAGCGGGATGATTGCACATTCAACTAGAAGACAAGAAAAGTCAAGCGACCAGTTCTCTTCCCCAGCGGGATGATTGCACATTTAACTAGAAGACAAGAAAGGTCAAGCGACCAGTTCTCTTCCCCAGCGGGATGATTGCACATTCAACTAGAAGACAAGAAAAGTCAAGCGACCAGTTCTCTTCCCCAGCGGGATGATTGCACATTCAACTAGAAGACAAGAAAAGTCAAGCGACCAGTTCTCTTCCCCAGCGGGATGATTGCATATTCAACTAGAAAAACAAGAAAAGTCAAGCGACCAGTTCTCTTCCCCAGCGGGATGATTGCACATTCAACTAGAAAAACAAGAAAAGTCAAGCGACCAGTTCTCTTCCCCAGCGGGATGATTGCACATTCAACTAGAAAAACAAGAAAAGTCAAGCGACCAGTTCTCTTCCCCAGCGGGATGATTGCACATTCAACTAGAAAAACAAGAAAAGTCAAGCGACCAGTTCTCTTCCCCAGCGGGATGATTGCACATTCAACTAGAAAAACAAGAAAAGTCAAGCGACCAGTTCTCTTCCCCAGCGGGATGATTGCAAAACTAGAAAGACAAGAAAAGTCAAGCGACCAGTTCTCTTCCCCAGCGGGATGATTGCACATTCAACTAGAAGACAAGAAAAGTCAAGCGACCAGTTCTCTTCCCCAGCGGGATGATTGCACATTCAACTAGAAGACAAGAAAAGTCAAGCGACCAGCTCTCTTCCCCAGCGGGATGATTGCACATTCAACTAGAAGACAAGAAAAGTCAAGCGACCAGTTCTCTTCCCCAGCGGGATGATTGCAAAACTAGAAAGGCAAGAAAAGTCAAGCGACCAGTTCTCTTCCCCAGCGGGGTGATTGCACAACTAGAAAGACAAGAAAAGTCAAGCGACCAGTTCTCTTCCCCAGCGGGATGATTGCACATTCAACTAGAAGACAAGAAAAGTCAAGCGACCAGTTCTCTTCCCTAGCGGGATGATTGCAAAACTAGAAAGACAAGAAAAGTCAAGCGACCAGCTCTCTTTTCGTGAGCGAGATGATTGCACAGCTAGAAAGACAAGAAAGGTCAAGCGACCAGTTCTCTATTTGTCAGCGGGATGATTGGGAACTAAAAAGACAAGAAAAGTCAAGCGACCAGCTCTCTCTTCCCTAGCGGGATGATTGCGGAACTAGAAAGAAAAGAAAGGTCAAGCGACCAGCTCTCTCTTTGTCAGTGGGATGATTGCAAAATTGGAAAGACAAGAAAAGTCAAGCAACCAGCTCTCTCTTCGTCAGCAGATGATTGCGAAACTAGAAAGACAAGAAAAGTCAAGCGACCAGCTCTCTTCCCCAGCGGGATGATTGCACATTCAACTAGAAGACAAGAAAAGTCAAGCGACCAGTTCTCTTCCCTAGCGGGATGAATGCAAAACTAGAAAGACAAGAAAAGTCAAGCGACCAGCTCTCTTTTCGTGAGCGAGATGATTGCACAGCTAGAAAGACAAGAAAGGTCAAGCGACCAGTTCTCTATTTGTCAGCGGGATGATCGCGGAACTAAAAAGACAAGAAAAGTCAAGCGACCAGCTCTCTCTTCCCTAGCGGGATGATTGCGGAACTAGAAAGACAAGAAAGGTCAAGCGACCAGCTCTCTCTTTGTCAGTGGGATGATTGCAAAATTGGAAAGACAAGAAAAGTCAAGCAACCAGCTCTCTCTTCGTCAGCAGATGATTGGGAAACTAGAAAGACAAGAAAAGTCAAGCGACCAGCTCTCTCTTCCCCAGCGGGATGATTGCAAAACTAGAAAGACAAGAAAAGAGGGATGATTGCAAACTAGAAAGGCAAGAAAAATCAAGCAATCAGCTCTCTCTTCGTCAGCGGGATGATTGCATAGCTAGAAATACAAGAAGAGACAAGCAAACAGCTCTCTCTTCGTAAGCGGGATAATTGCATAACTAAAAAGACAAGAAATGTTAAGCAACCAGCTCTCTCTTCTTAAACGGGATGATTTCAAAACATGAAAGCACACAAATACAAGGACCAAACACACAAAAACACAAACAACGGAAGTAACAATAAAAAATGAATACACAACAGCAGATTACCGCCATTTAAAGGAACAGCAGCCGAAGCCACTGGGTGCTTAAATCAATTTGGCTGGCCAAATATTCGCCCTATGATTCTGCTGGTGTAAAATACAAAATTAGTTCAGCTTGCGTGGAGGCCTCCTATATCATCACAAGGAAGACAGTTTTTCTGGTGACATGGATCGTAATAAAGCATTTTGTGAGAAAATCTGACGTAATTGCATGCGAATATCGATGGCATAAACCAGCCTGCGTATCTGCACTGCACAGTCTGTTTAGCGCATTAATAGTACGCTTTCTGGAAAGTATAAAAGATAACCCTGTTATATGCAAACTTTCAATCATGATTCTAAGATAGTCTCTGTAACTCTGTAGCTTAGCATGTTGGTTGAGCATGTTGCTACCCAGCCCCGGCTCCGAAGAACAATTTATCATGCCGACGCGAGAAAACCTGTTTTCGGTGGTTAGCGAACAACAAAGCCGCAGTCCAGCCTGAGCATACGCGCAGTTTGATCAGCGCCTTTGTTATTCGCTTATTGGAAAGTATCATATCTAGACTTGCTACAAACGAAGTTTTCATTTTCTAGCTAGTCTCTTTAGCTGTGCAGGTTGGTTTGAGTTTCACTTTGTCGGAAACCCCGAAGATAGGTTTTGTCGCTGGGTCTGTTCTAAGACACATATACATTGTATGGAAAGCTATTATTTCTCAGTGCGTATAATATATATATATTAAAAAGAGTTCGACTGACCGGACATGCACATATGGCCGGAAGAATTCTATATGAAGAAAACAAACAAACGAACGCAAATAAAAAAAATGTCTAATTATTAACTACGCGTTTCTATTAGACGCATCTCCTCACAGAATAAGAAAACGTCTCTGAATATGAACTATCAAATGTTGTTCAAAGCAAATCCTTCATTCCAATTTTCTAGATTATATCGCAAATGGTACCAGATTAACGAAACATTCTGTGAGAATTAATAGCTTTCCATATATGTGTCTTAGAACAGACCCGATTTACAATGAAATTGTATACATTCCATTAATTTGGCATAAAAAGAGAAAAGTTCACAGAAAGAACATAAAGAGCAGGCTAAATGTGAAATAGGCCTCGAGGCGAGAAACCACGTCTTTGGGGCTTGCCAACAACTAATGCGCAGAACTGCGCTTTTGTTATTCGTTTTTTGGAAAGTATGATATCTATACTTGCTACAACACGGGGGTAATACCAATTTCGCTATTTTTGCTGGCGACCGGGACAGTACTGCGTAAAGCTGCTATCGACCGAGGAATACGGCTTGCGACCGGTCGGTACGGCTGTCGACAGATAAACAAACCATCAAATTCGACGGTAAGTGTGCTAATTTTGTGTGTGTTCCTACATTTTGGTGTTTAAACGGTTTCTTGGATAGCTTGCTAGTGTTTTAAATGATTTGCAGGCCTGGCTATTAGCCTGTTTTAACGCTGGGCGTACTTCAACGGATATTCACCAAAAACTAAATAAAATCAGTATTCCCAAGAAAATTTGCAAATCGAGGCGATATGATGCAGATATATCATAAACTTACATGATTACCTTTAATCTGTGAATGTCCATGTTGTTATATGCTTCTGTGGTATTTTTATATTTTTTGTGATACTGCTGTCGACCAACAGTAAATTTGCTGGGTACGGTTGTCGCCGTTTACTGGATACGGATGTCGACGATTCAACGAGAAAGTAAACATATTTCGTTGCTGGAAAATTAACAGTTTAACACTGAAAAATCTAACTTTCTACGTCATTTAGTTTGTGGTCATGTTTTAGGACCCTGTCAACAGTTTTTAGTCTTACTTGGACCATTTCAAGTCTTCCTGGGTTGAACTAGCACTAAACAGCGGTTATAGTGTCTGGCTCAAGGAAATACATGTAGCTCACTGTCTCTGACGACTCTCAAACTATCTACCATTCGATCCCCAGTCCAACGCTGTACCAATCTGAGCCGCCACTGTGATTGGTACGAGCCATTTGGATTAACATATTGGACTACAGCTTGTAAGGAACTATTAATATGCATAATCAGTCATGTGTTTTCTAGTTTTGCAATTATATTGACGAGGAAGAGAGAGATGGTTGCTTTTGTTTAATTGTCTTCCCTATGTCATGTGACTGTGTTCTGCGGCTCTTCCTCGTGTAGATGCGGGTTAGTCTGCATTGTGTGATTGTGGTATTTCCTGACCATGCTCACTTACTTCTGCATGTTAAGGATATTCATGTGGACAATATGGCGTTGTGACTAAAATCTGCGGATGCTTTGAATTTCGAGCTGTAACAAGACTAATGTGCTCTTTTGCTCCGAATTTCAGAAATAATCATAAGAGTTGCATAATATAGTTTATATTTTTGTTACTGAATGAAATAAAAGCAAAAAATAAATAAGTCAAATATTACCTTGAAGTTAGCCAATTTTTGTCTATCCACTCTCCCATTTGTCTTCATCATAAATTTAAGTTTTTTGCACGAACATGTAGTGTAATATGTGATCTAGCAAACAGGGAATATAAAATTTCCAAAATTCATTTCACAATGTCACTATTCTTGCTGACTCAATAGCACCTAATCCCCATACGATAGCCATTGGCAATAATGTACATGTCAGTTATACAGGTAAGTTTACTCACACACACGTCTACTAATCTTTCTACTTCATAGCGAAATACAAAAACCGCGTGAGGGCTAAGCGGGTCTCGATTCGTGCATGTATCATCGTATTCTCGTGTCACTATCTATATCATAGCAATTTGGTAGAGATGCACAGGCTTGGCTGAGCTTTCGTTGCTCGATAATGCGATAGGTTCCATAAGCTCATGTGCTGACTCATATATAGCTTGTGAGTTTTACAGTGCTTTTATAGTGCTGGTTAAAATCCAGTTTTGAGGCCCTGTCACATTACATAACATATGTCCAGATAGGCAATTTTTTTCAGCGTAGAACTGTGAATATTTTCTTATCTATAAGTCCAAACATTTGTTTTGGTGCTCAAATGCTCAAATAAATCGTCTTCTTGAGAGTGATCTTTTGGGAAGCCACAGCTAATTTTTCCTTTTGAAATAAGAAAAATAAGTTGTGAAATCGCATGTGCGAATCCAGAGAGGTGATATGCCCCCCCCCCCCCCCTGGAAAATCACAAGTTATATGGGTTTCTATAGAAATTACCCATTGGACCCACCCCCTCCCCCATGGAAAAAGTTGCCCTCCCCCTTGAAAAAGTTGGACCCCCTCTTAAACCTTTAAAAATAATAATTTTCTTTGAAATAACCATTGGACACCCTCTGTAAAACTATAAAATAAGCTGAGGACTAAAAAAAAAAAAAAAAAAAGACGTTGTCAGAGCTATTTTCTGGCAAGTGGACCTGGACCCCCTGGCAATAATCCCTTGATCAGCACAAGAATTGCATTATTATTTAGAGGCTTGCTCAATGTGAGTCTGCATTCCCTGATTTGATTCTTACTTACCTATACATCCTCACAGTCTTATCAGAATGCAAGTGAGGATGACCAGTAAATACCACAATCACAGACCAATTCACCAGAGGCACAAAACAATAGCTGCCACACGACAGCAATTACACAATTAGAGATAAGCAGCTCTGATGATTGCAAAAGTGGATAGTACATTACAGAACAAGGACCTTATTTTTGTGTCTTAGGTCTTATTTTACTTCAAATGTCGACAGAGACTCTATCAGGCTGGACACGTTGGGTCATTGCTGGTTGCATCATCGGCATTAAAAGTTCTGCTATTATAGCTCTTTTTTCATTTGTGTGAGCTGCTTGTAACCATGTTTCTGTATTATTATATTTCCACCATTCAACCACTGTCACGATGCGTTGTGTGCTTCTATTAATCTGCTTGTTCTTAGTCCAAAATCAGCCTGCGCACCAATACAGTAAATGGATAGTGTGAGCTGGCATGGGAGTGCCTGCGTGTACGCAAAAAATGCATGCGCGTACCACTCGGCACAACCAGTATAGTTTTTTACGCCACTAACTGAAGAATAAACTGGAAATATTGTATTAACTCTTTGCCCCCCCCCCCCCCCCCTGGAAATGTTATGATACTCTTTTGTCGTCTGCTGCTTTTGCTGTTGTTGTTGTTTTTTGTTTTTGTGTTCAAAATCATCTTTTTCAAAATAATTCTTTTAGGAATACCATTTGAGTGTCAAACAGATTGGATCCAGATTAGGCCCAACATATTGTCTGACCTGATCTGGGTCCAATCTGTTTGCAAAGGTTATCAGCAGATGACACTCAGAAGATAATGAAATAATTGCGTGTCTTGGGAGCTAGTTTAAGCCATGTTAATGCTCTAAACCAGGGCTTTGCCCCCTGACCCCAATCTAGAGTGCATATTCTATAAATTAAACTGCCTCAGGCTGGTATCAAAAGAGATGACAGCTGAGCTGCCACTTTTTTTATTAAACATCACTCTCATTTTTAAATACATTTTTTTATCTTTATGTTCTATTCATACACTAGTAAAAAATAATTAAACTTAATGGATTACTAGCATCAGCTCAATTTTTACTCTAGTGTTTTCAGTGTATGGCAGTAATTACTCATACGTTTTTCAGTGTGTTGCACTATGGGGATTGGCTGTATGTTGGTGGTTTGCTCGTTACTGGCCATGTTTTTTGTTTTACTTCATTGTCATCCAGCAACTAAAAAGCTTTGTCCCCATGCAGAGGTCATGCTAGCTTTTCGCGACCATGAAATTATAACGACTTCCTCCAATAAGACAGAACCCAATGTAACCTATACGAATCGGCCTCTGCTTGTTCATCATAGGAATTTCTGCTCATAATTATCTCGAAGCAAATATTATTTGGAGAACTAAGGTATTCTTTGTATTTTCCTATGAAAGAAATTGATTGGTAGCCCTGTTCACAGGTGTTGATATACATGTACATTACGCCTAGCCGGCTATTTTATTAGTGTTAGGTGCTATCGAATAAGCAGGATTAGTGACCTTGTGAAATAAATTTTGGAAATTTATGAATTCGTTTTGCTGGATTACATATCACACTACATGTTCGTGTAAAAAACTTTTATTTACGATAGAGATAAATTGGAGAGCGGGTAGGCAAAAATTGGCTAACTTCAAGGTAATATTTGACTTATCTATTTCTTGTTTTTATTTCATTCAGCAACAAAAATATAAACTATATTATGTAACTCTCATGATCATTTCTGAAATTCAGAGCAAAAGAGCACACTGGTCTTGTTACAACTCAAAAGTCAAAGCACCCGCAGATTTTAGTCACCACGCCATATTGGCCACATGAATATCCTTAAATGTAAAGCGGAAAACGGCAGTTTTTGCATATAAGTACAGCAAATGTTTAGACGTGTGTGCATTTGCACATTCTCATCCGAAATAGCTGGGAGCGCAATGGCTCAGTGGTAATGTGCATGTCTAGAGACTGAAGGGCTGCGGGTTCGAGCCTCACTGGCGTTGTGTCCTTGAGCAAGTCACATTAATTCTTGATTAGGAGTGGTTCAACCAAAGAAGACCCGTCCAGACATAACTGAAAAAGTGTTAAATCAAATCAAACAAATAAACAGAAACTTCTGCCAATGTGACCAGTGTTCAGACATTTTGTTTAGACTGCGTAGCATAAAATTAATTTTCTTATTTCTCGATCGAAATATTTGTTGTGGGTACTCAAAAGAACTGTCTCAATGAGACAGTTATTTAGAGCACCAACGTATGTTTAAACAGGTAGATAATATTTTACTCTCCAAAAATTGTTTATCTAAACCTGCCTGTTTGGGCTGAACATGCGACAATAGAGACGCTGAATGACCCTTTTCTTGGTTTGTGCCTGATGTATGCTGCAAAGCCTCTATAAACCGTAATATTCTCGCGGTTATCCCATTTCCTGTTGACTTTCTGAGTATAAACCGGTGATCACCAAGCAGGCACATTACCTTGACTCAACATTGATTCAATGTATGGGGTCGAATCGATGTTGATTTTATGTTGAGTCAAAGATGTGTGCCTGCTAGGCAGATCAGCAAGTGCGGATGCTGGATTTCTTGATAGGGGTTCAAATTTTCATAGAGGGGGGGGGGGATTTGTTAACTTTACCTGATAGTTTTTCTGAAAATTCTTCATGAGATGAAATAATTTTAGTTCAAAGCGAACCCCCTGAATCCCCCTGGACCCGCCATTGATCAGACGAGTCTATGTTATGGTAATGCACGCAGAGGGGGGGGGGGGGGGTAGGGCGTAGGGGGGTCTGATATATTTTTGTGGGGGGGATAAAGGGGCAAATTTTGTGTTTAGGGTGATGGGGGTGATTACCTCTGATAGGAAGCATTTTTCAAATACCGATCCTTTGTGTATTGCGCCTAAGCAGGTATGCGTGTGTGTGGGGGGAGTAAAAATTGGGCTTCTTCTGTGTCACTTTAGGTTTTTTGTGGTATCGCTACAATTTGAACCAGCAGATGCAAGGGTCCTGGTAGAGCATCCTGTCCCACGCTGCCCGAGTTGTACGCCCGTGCTTTTTGGTGTATACGTCAATTCGCCCCCCCCCCCCCCTCCCCCGATAAGTACTCTATAATAATACCTTGTGAAACTAACATTTTCTCGTGCCATGGAGATATTCTTACTTCGCTATTGGAATATTTTCATCACAGTGACCAGAGTTTCTTCACTAAGACAGCTTCGAACACCATTGAAGTAGATCTATTTTGATAAGTTTATATGTTTCTATTACATTTTAGCTCTTTCTCAATGTAATTTTGAACCCTTGATTTGTTTCATGTTGGCCAGTATTCCTACATTTGGTTGACCAACAAAGTAGCCAAGTAAGTCACCAAAAATCCAGGGATGTGCACCTGTTCATATACCACGTTTCATCAAGCTAGCTTTTATCTGGGATAAGTTTGTTTTCGCAACAATTTGACTGTTTCTGTTACCATAGTAAACGCAAGGTTCTTGCAACGGCGAAAAATAACGTTCATAATTAGCATATTGCCACTTAATCACATACCAAGTTTCATAAAGCAAGTTTGAATAGTTTTTTTAGTTATATCAGGTTCTAGATTACAGATGAACGTACGGACAGTGAGCGGGTATACCTATAGTCCCTACCAGAGTCCACAGCGGAAGGAGTCTTACAATTGAGACCACTGGGGTAGCTAGGAGAGCAGCTTAGCTGATTAAATCACTTAACCATGCCCCTGCCTGTCTGTCTGTGTTTCTGTCTATCACAAACCATTTTGCCCGACTCGTTCCAATGTCAAAACGTTCCGAATGGTCGAATACAAAGAAAGAAAGTGTTTGGGATTTTGGACCATCGGTGTAGTTCAGGTTCTAAGAGGTCCTGGCTAGCCTGTCTGCATTGATGAATGGATGTCATAAACCAATGTTGCCCTTGCTCAAGACAATAACAATTTGTATTAGCTTTGCTTAGGCCATTTTTTGTAAAAGCTGATACTTGTAGGTGGGTATATCAAAAGTTCCGTTATACTGCAAAAGAAATTTCTCTTAAAATGTCATGCGCGGATCCAGAAACGTTTGTCTGGAGAGCGGGCTATTATCGGCCCTACAGCGGTTTTGCCATTGAAATGGCGTTTCGCTGGCCGGCCGATTGTGGCCAAACATTAAATGCTGACTTCGTAGCTTTGCGAGTTTTAGTGCGCTCCGAACCAGTATTGCTAAGGGACCCTATAGTATTGTGATTTCTTATGGGTCCGCACCCCCCCACCCCTGGAAGCGCGCATGAATGTACAGCAACCCCGAGAGTTTCACTCTTATAGACGACATCCCTAGCACGTGACATAGTAGCACAAACAAATCACATGTGTCCAATATATACGGATCAAGAGGAGGGGAATGGGGTTCCGGGCACCCTACATACACAGACAAACACATACACATGCGCGCGCGCGTCTTGGCAGATCACAGGGATGTAGGTTTGCTTAGGAATACAGGTATTGGCCCCCTCCCCCACCCCCCCTGACAATTCAAAAAGCTGTCCAACCAGCATTATTCCGTCCGCCAGCGAAACACTTGGTCCCCTCCCCTTGAAGCAACAATCTGGATCCGCGTATGCAATTATTTTATCCTTACAGTTTGTAAATGGATGCTCGCTTTTTTAAAATAAGCGTGTTGTGCAGGAGATAATTTGTTGAGAAATGTGCTCACTCCACAAAGGCTTGAAGTTCTGTGCTCATCCCGCCCCCTCAAAAATGCTTTACGCCAACGTTAATTTTTCGAAATGGCTCACCTAGCCTTAATATTTTTTTCTTTCGTTTTTGGATTTAAACTTGAAGTGCCATGTTTTTCCAACATCATTCTTCAATAGTTTCTACACTTATTTGCAATCCTATTCCTTTAACATTATCAAGTATTGATTGTTTAGGATGACAAAAATAACGTTTTAAACTGAGTAAAAACAAAATAGTTTCATTTTTTCTGTAGCTCACAAAGATATCTTTGACTACAAGTAATGCACCGATCCTGTCAATTTATTTAGCATTTAATGTATAGCATGTTGAAATATCAAGACTTAACTTAAGTATTCCTTAACAATAAGGAGGCATTGTAATTTTGGGCCAGGTTTTTAGTTTATAGAGGGTAACCAAAATATTTTTTCTAATTTCTCAACCAAAACATAATTGAGCCGGGGCATGGGATTTCAAACTATGTGGTTTGTGCGACCAGCAAAAGCTCAGCCCCGCCTGTGCATATGCTCAGACTGATCAGAGCCTTTGCTAGTCGCTTGAGTATTCTATTACTGTTAAGCTACAGACCGAACATCATTTGGAATTTCTAAGCTTAAAATGAGGCTGCACAGGATTGTCTGAGTCTACACTTGTCAAAATGCCACATTGTTGGAAATCACATGTCACGGCTCATATGCTGTTGGTACTCAAAATAACCGTCTCATTGAGACGCTTCTTTTGAGCACCAAAACGTATTTTAAAACTGATGTATTAGAACATGTTTACAATTTTACGCTCAAAGTCTATCTTAACCTATGAGTTTGCTTCACTGACCTGCTGTGTGGATTTAAATATATGGGAGAGATGGAATGTAGGTATTATTTGTGAATGTTGCGCCTTTTAGATGCCAATCCGCATAAAACCTACAATTTTGTTCATTGCTGCTAGTGGAAACTGCCTGAAAAAACAAATTTCAGTTATAGCCATAGAAAAAAAATCGTGAATTTTAAGCCCAGTGAATGATAGATATTTTTCATATCCCGTCGACAACCGTATCATTCAGAATATGAAATCCACGACAGCCGTATCACTGGTAGTTGACAGCCGTATCATGGCATTTTTCTAGGGTCCATAAAATCTCCCATAGTGCAAAAAATATGCCATTCGCACTTGATTGAAGAAGCTCAAATGACAAATAACATATATAGGGCGTTTCGTTGTTTTGTATCATTCTTAATACATTAGATTAATGATAATCTATGAAAACTGGATTTTTCGAGAGAACCTGTAATTTATAGTGTTTTTCTAAGGCACAAACTCTAAACAACTAATCAGACAAATAGCACATGCCCTCTTGAAAAAACTCTATAGCGTGTGTAGACGATAAAACATACGCTATGACCCCTCCAGAAGCGTTCAACTCGTGACCCCCCTATACCGACAGCCGTACCGACCGGTCGCAAGCCGTACTCCTCGGTCGATAGCAGCTTTATGCAGTACCGTCCCGGTTGCTAGCAAAAATAGCGAAATTGGTATTACCCCCGTGTACAACGTATTTCAATTTATAAGCTCGTCTCTGTAGCTGAGGAGACCGGTTTGAGTCTCGCTTTGTTGGAATCCTCGAAGACAGATTTTGTCGCGTCGAGGCCCAGTTTTTTAAGCCAGCACGTCACGAACTCCTGGTACATTGCACTCTTTGCAGCACTGCTAAGTCGAACTATTGCTGTTCATGTACACAAAGTATGGAAATAGAAGAAGTGTCAAATAAAAAACAAAGTTCTATAAATTGAAAAAAAAAAACGTAACTTTACACCATAATTTGTCGATTTAGGTGTACCGTTCACCTGTTACAGTAAAACCTGTCTTAAGCGGCCACTAAAAAACAAGACCGAAAATTGGTTTTCAATACCAGTTATCGCTTAAAGCAGGCCATAAATATTGCAGAATGCTCCTAGAGAGCATTCTGCAATACTTTCGACCTTCATTAAGCTACAATTTGCCATTAAGACCTTTGTTTTGTCCATTTTTTTTGAGTGGCCGGTTAAGACAGGTTTTACTGTACATGTATGAAAGTTATGTTCTAAATTGATTTTACTGATCCCGAGAATAACTACGTATTATTAGACTTTACTGTAAAGACGGCAACTTTAATATTCATATCTGGGTGTGGTTTGGCTATTTCATCTGCTCAGGAAGGGAAATCAATCAGGTTTTATTTACAATTTGGTAAAGAGGTAATAAGCTTTTTGAGCCTCGCAAACGTGCGTGCATTTCATGAAAATCCTAACCGTATACACACTGAACTCACATTTATTAACCCTTCAAGCGCATAATCACAAAATGTATGTTTTTTGCCGTCCACTAAACTATTTGAAGCCTCATAGATAAACAGTGTGGACCCAGATCAGACTGCTCCTGTAGGAGCAGTCTGATCTTGGTCCACAATGTTTGCCTCCCTGCTTATGTTATGCTAGGTTTACACTATGTTCCCGGCAGCCACGGCAGTCACGGTAGCAAGAAACTTAGTTCGTCGTGGTGTTTTTAGTCATTTTTGTCTTTGTGTTCAAGTTCTAGTAAGTCTCGCTACGTTTTCTCACGGTCTGTCAAGGTCTGCCGTGACAGAGGCTCGCCGGCGCGCTACGGTCTGTCACGGATGGTTCTACGTCTCCTCCCGGCCTGCCACGTTCTGTTGGGACCTCTCACGTTTTGTTACGTTGCGATCAAGTTCTGCTACATCTATCAAGTTCTGTCAAGGTTTTCTACGATGAAACGTGGGCGATGAATGGTGTTTGAGCCCCAATATGCCCACGGTATAAAGAGGAGGTCCACAAAGCTGCTGCAATCGTTATATCATGCACCCTTAATCAAAAACATCAATACATGTAATGGCAATGAAGAAGCTAGACTTATAAAGTATGATGAGATATGATTTTATTCATATAGATGTGTTTTTATATTATATATATTGATGTTTTTTAACTAACTCTATCCTTCCTCTCAGTTACCTTTTCTTCTTCTGCTATCTCATCATAGATGTTTGAGCCAGCATAAATCAAAATTCTGGACTGGAATACGGCAAAAGATAAGATGTGGAATGGTATTGGTTGGTATGGATTCATAGGCGTAATAACATTATCTACGACTGATATAAGTCTATGAAGAAGCCGATTTCGTATTTATATAATTGCTAGGAGCGTACATCTAGCCGTTGTGGCAGCAAGGAGGCCACCAGTAGCTGTAAAGAAGAATGATCGTCTAGCAGGAAGTGCGGACATGGTTTTCGGAAGAACGAATGCAACAATTTGGATATTTTTCACTTTTTATAGCAAGAGAGCTTCGCATCGAAGATGTAAACGCATTTCAGGCCTCCAAAGCTCTTCGAAACTGTTCGATGAGAGTCTTGAAACAATAACACCAACCATTTGTATCAGCATTAGCCCTTTTACTACAGTGACTCATTTTGAGGATTTTTTTTAAAACACAGAAGATTCTAATGAAATGGCGCACAGGACAGCATTTTATCAATGTCTACACTGACTGATCTTCAGAGAAATAAATGCAATATTCTGCCACGGGAAATTATACATTGTAACCTACGACACCTCTACATTACAATGAAACTACCCAAGTCCATTCAGTAATGATAATTTCTGTCCTTGTCACTACTTTCCTCCTCAGATGCATCTATCTGAGATCCTAAGACTCCATGTTCAGGTTCGAGCTTTGGGGTCGGTTAGGACAACTTTGCAGACCGCAACAGAACTTGATAGACCTTGACTGACCTTGGCAGACCTTGGGTTGCCGTCAGTCTCGTAACAAGCCGTCCCACTGCGGACATACTCCATGTTGTGTTAAGGTCTGTTACGTTCCGTCACGTTTTGTTGCGTTTTCCCCGTTCTACTACGGCACATTTAAGTATGTCAATCCCGCCGTGGCTGCCGTGGCAATTTTTTTGACTGTTTAAAAATCTGTCCCGGCGATCACGGCGAGCTACGTTTGTCGACCCCACCGTTCCCTACGTTGTGTTACGGTGACCCCGTTTCGTCCACGGTGGCCGAAATCGTGACTGCCGTGGCCGCCGGGGACATAGTGTAAACGTAGCATTAGACATTTTCAGATGCAGTTATTTTGCTGGCGTTTGAAGGACTAAATAATGACTGAGGTTGTGGCACAAGATGATACAGTTACTTTTGAATAAAACCACGCCTTCTTTTCTGCTTTTACGTATGCCTAAGGTTGACTAGTCCTAATTACACATTCATGAGGCGCCGCCTTTACAGTAAGCAAAAAGTCATGTAATATAGGTCATTCAATGTTTTGTGATGGTTATGGAATTTATACGAGTGGGCAGAGCTCCCGAGTGTATATTTCATGACCAACAAAAAACAATGACTAACCTATTTAGCCCTGACCCAGCTGTTTCCTGTGTTGCTGACAAGCAGGTTTCACATCGTGAAATATACATTTTATATAACATTTTGCTGCATTTCATTTAGTCGATCATTTCTTTTTCAGCCATGGATGCATTTGCATGGGTCAAATGGATTTTATTAGAAGCATTTTTGTTATATTTTTTTCAAAATATTTATAAATAGGTGATGTAAACATGACCATTACGTAGTTTGAACATACCATTTTTAGGGTGAGAAGGTTATCTGTAGCGTATTTGCGTTACATAATTTATATAAACGAGTTTATTATTTTAGCAAAATAGAACCGGTGGCGGCATAGGTAGCGTCTTTCGCACCAAAGAAAGCCAAGTTTTTTACAAGGGAAGGTTGAGTGGTCCGATCGTTTAGCGCTGACACCCCTTAAAATCGGCTATTCCCATTGACGTCATATCCATGTTTGCATCTCAGACTTATACAGATGTATAGGCTGATCAGTCCCCACTGTGTGTGCATTCTACCCTGTTGCGCAAACAGTGGTGACACTCAGAATAAAATCACGCCTTCTTTTCTGCTTTTACATATGCCTAAGGTTGACTAGTCCTAATTACACATTCATGAGGCGCCGCCTTTACAGTAAGCAAAAAGTCAAGTAATATAGGTCATTCAATGTTCTTTGATGGTTATGGAATTTATACGATCGGGCAGAGCTCCCGAGTGTATATTTCATGACCAACACAAAACATTGAATAACCTATTTAGTCCTGACCCAGCTGTTTCCTGTGTTGCTGACAAGCAGGTTTCACATCGTGAAATATACATTTTATGTAGCATTTTGCTGCATTTCATTTAGTCGATCATTTCTTTTTCAGCCATGGATGCATTTGCATGGGTCAAATGGATTTTATTAGAGGCATTTTTTGTTATATTTTTTCAAAATATCACTTATCACACGTTATAAATAGGTGATGTAAACATGACCATTACGTAGTTTGAACATACCATTTTTAGGTTGAGAAGGTAAACTGTATAATGCGAATCATGTTTACTGTCGTCGCCCTGGGCCCTGTCATCTGTTAAACTAACGGTACCGGGAGCCAACTCACGACAGTAAACAAGAAACGAATTATAGCGTATTTGCGTTACATAATTTATATAAACGAGTTATAAGCATTCAGCAATAAGTACACATAGAGGTAGAACCGGTGGCGGCATAGGTAGCGTCTTTCGCACCAAAGAAAGCCACGTTTTTTACAAGGGAAGGTTGAGGGGTTCGAATCAGAAAACTGTCTTTTTTGTGTGTGTGTTTTATTATTATTATTTCGTTCATTTTCTTTGAAGTAATGCATACCCCGAGTCCCCGTGTTCTAAATCGACATAGTTTTAAAATTGCATGGACACAATGTTATTCGTTTACCTCCCTACCATGTCGTATTGAACGCCGCGAACTGATTTGGTCGAATTTGAAAGGGTTTTTCGGGCGCCGAAATCTTCAATTCAAAAAAACGAAAGTTGAAGAACTCACACTAGAAGGTATCGGAGTATTGGCGGGAAGGAATGGTCGGCCTGTTACAAACATGTGATGGATATCCAGCGGGAATTCTGGAGGAGAGATATATCTGTGGAGGAAGAGGTTGACCGAGTCATCATTTACGTCGACTCAGCCTCGGACAGCGACGTGAGCGATTCGGAGGACACGGACACAGCCTCAGAGGGCAACGAAACGACGGACACTGCCGACGAATCAAAATTGTTCATGCAATCTGTGATTTGAAATTATGTTAGCTAAAATTGCAGTATATTTATTTTTCAGCACACCGGAATTTGAAAATTTTGAAATTATGAAATCCATTCTAAAAAACAAAACAAAGAATATATAATAAAAAATGGATTCTATAAAAAGAAATAGAAAAAATGAAATTGAACCTATAAAAATAAATTGATAATGGCCTTTTTTATTCAAGAATTAAGAAAAACTAATTCCGTAATTGCAGTAAAAAGTGGTACAGACGCCCTATTAGTTTCCGAGTCACTGCGCCTTAATCACTAGGCCATCGAGTCTTCTCGAAAAGGCTCGTATTTGCACGTCTTATTTATGCTGTAACTTTCACACAAAGGAATGGGCTTTCAAACAAAATATTGATTGTGTTTGCATCCAGATTTATTTTTTTCCAAAACTTTTCAGATAATTCTATATATATAGCAAACACGCTATTTCCTTATATTTTGAAACAAACCAGCTTGAAATAACGAAATCGACATAATCGTTTAGCGCTGACACCCCTTAAAATCGGCTATTCCCGTTGACGTCATATCCATGTTTGCATCTCAGACTTATACAGATGTATAGGCTGATCAGTCCCCACTATTTATGCATTCTACCCTGTTGCGCAAACAGTGGTGACACTCAGATCAGCGTGTATATCCATGTGCCGTTTGATCATGCTGTCTTTATCAAATAGCATTTTGGGACAAGCAGTGTAATTTCTGACCAGCCTTCAATTTACATGTACAATGTACAGCAATCGCTACTTTTCCGTGTAACAGCTAAAATTTGGAATTTACATCATTTTGTTTCAATTTCTTATCACAGTTTTCTTTAGGGTTCTAAAAATAAGAATCAATTTGGTGAAATTAACATTTCGGACTGCAATTGCATCTCATCATCTCGAGCATGGATAGATGTATCAAACAACTGTATGCTTAATAAGTGTATTAAACTCAGAAATTTTCGCGCGTGTTTTATGGAGAAATCACATCACCTTTTACTGATGTTGGTAAATAAAACACCAGTCGCTAATTTTTACATCGCAAATATGTCTTTAAACGTTATTCATGAAAATGAAATTCTCGCGAAGATGTCCGAATTAGTGTAGCAGATCCAAGAATGTTGTTTTTTCCGTGAAACAGTTCTCTGTGGATACTATTTTATACCGCGAAATTTTAGGAATATGATATTGTGTTTTAGATACAATTGCAGGAGCAGGTAGGTGTCATTTACCAGGGCCCGGAATTACAATGTCTCCTTAGAGCAAAGGAAGACTTAAGTTAAGTATTGATTTTTCAGGGTGCGAAAAAATGCGTTCAAAACTGATTAAAATAAAAAAAATAGTTTTGATGTTTCTGAAGATCACAACAATATCATTGACAACAAGTACCACATCGATCCAGGCAATTTGTTTAGCATTTAATATAACATGTTAAAATATCAATGCTTAACTTAAGTCTTGCTTAACTTTAAGGAGGCTTTGTAATTCCGGGTCCAGATGTGTGTGTGTGTGTGTGTGTGTGTGTGTGTGTGTTTAATTAAAACAGAAATTAAACTAGTAAATGTTGCACTTTGTTCTTACGGGCAGACTTCGTTATTACAGGACATACCTTGCTTGTGTATATTAATAGCCTTTTCGATTACTGTAAAGGCGGCAACTTTAATATTCATATCTGGGTGTGGTTCGGCTATTTCTATCTGCTACTGTACTTTCAAAGATGCATAGTATTGAGACAATTCTATTTTTCTTATAAATAGGTAAAGCATGATTATTTACTGCCACGCGCATATGCAGTTATATGTAGTAGATTCACTTTAACTATAAACTGAGACTACCTGCACGCCCAAAATCAAGGTAAACTCGTCAGTGTTTGTTTACACCGATTCTGATTTATCTTTGAAAGTACAATAAACAGGGAAAATGTTCTATTTATAATTTTGTGAAGAATTAATAAGTTGTTTGGGCTGCGCAAACGTGCTTGCATTTCATGAAAATCCTAACCGTATACACACTGATCTCACATTAGCGAATAATCACAAAATGTATGTTTTTGTTGTCCACTAAAATATTTGAAGCCAGTAAACAAACATTTTGTACCCAGATCAGACTGATATGTAGGGTCCACAATGTTTGCCTCTATGCTTTAGTTAAATAGACATTTTCAGATGCAGTTATTTTGCTGGCGTTTGAAGGACTAAATAATGCATTTTGCGTCTATACTGAGGTAATGGCGCAAGATGATACAGTTACTTTTGAATTAAACCACGCCTCATTTTCAGCGTTTACCTATGTCTAAAGTTGACCAGTCCTAATTGCGCATTTATGAGTGGCCGCCTTTACAGTAACCAAAAAGTCATATAGTATACCAAGAATGCTGGTTTTTCTGTGGAACGTCACAGCTAATATTCAAATATAGAATTACTGCGATATTGATCATAGTTTTTCAGGTACGCTTGCAGTAACAGGTACGTAGGTAACATTTACCAGATATGTTTTTTAAGATAAAAAGAAATTAAATCAGTAAATTTGGCACCTTGGGTCACTATATCATAAATTATTTACTGCTGTATTGTTACAAAACTTCATTGGCATTCTTTCACTTGTCAAAAGTAAATGGATTAAAATGTAATCCTTCAAAATGAGTTTCTCAAATTTCTGAAATTCACGTTTTGTATTCTGCTGGATTTTACCAATAAGGAAGGAATTGTCTTTTATATTATATGACGTTTTGGTTACTGTAAAGGCGGCACTCACGTTTTTCACTCCCAATAAAATGCCATTTTAATCATTATTTTACCAAACAAAGTTTTGAACTGGCAGAATTTTCAAGATAGCTGCCACATCTTTCATGGACAGCGGTTACGAATTTTTTCCTTCAGTGGGATTTTGAATTTCTATTATTGTTAACGACCCTTTACAAATGGGCTGTTTGTTCCAAGGTTGGAATAATAAGGATTTGGCATTTATTTTTTATTTATATCGATGTGTAAACTCCGGCGAATCACTGCGCGCTTTATTCAATTTGCGAGTGATTCACATCAATAAAAAAACAAGAAATAAAATTTCATTCCTAATATAATTATGGAGAGCAAATGACATTTAAATTATGTTGATTTAAGCAATTTACAAAATAGAGTTATGGGATTTTTACATATTTTGAAGCCGCTTTTGAAACTTTTAGCAAAGGCGTCCAAGAATAACATCGATATGAATATATAGAGCAATGGACTTTAAAAACTGGATGGAGGAATTAACAGTGATGGTCAAGGTCTTGAAAACTTAAGAGATAGAGGATCTTACATGAGTGCTCATGTTTTATTGAATTTATTAAACGAGTTGGGGAAAAGAGATAAAATGCGAGGCTTGCCGAGCATTTTATCTCTTTTTCGCAACGAGTTTAATAAATTCAATAATACAAGAGCACTTATGTTAGATTCTATTTATCATATGACATTAAGATATCTTTGAAGTTTCATTGCTGATGGTAAAACGTTATAATATTGTCATTATGTACGCAACGTTGTTATGGACGTCATAACGTTTTCCGTAAATCGATAAACCACTAGTGGTTTACAGATTTTATTGCATGGCGTTATTTCACTCCCAGACGCGACGTAATATGATAAATGTTCATATATTATGGACCAATATCTGGATGGGCACATGAAAATAATAAGAAAACCTATGTTACATGCGCTATGAACAGCAAACCAGAAAGACAAACACAATATTTAAATACATGAATTTATTTAAATGCGAATGCCAGTGTCATCAAATGAAGATATCAAAATGTTAAAAATGTTCACATGTTTAGGAAAAATACTTGGCTAACTACTTGAACGAAAGTAAGATATCCACTAGTTTATGCATTAAGAACAATACAGTTTTTAAACTTTGTGTATAAATATTTTGTTTACTAAGAAAGCAAAACTATGCAAAATGAGCCAAGACATATACTTAGATCCACTTAAATTATTTGACATTAGTAAAGGTATCAAACTATTGCATGCAAAATTTTATGTTTACTGTTTCTTTTTTGAACGTTTTTAACACACATGCCAAAGTAATTCGTTTTATTAACATTTTAATGGCCCTCCTGCAATAAATTCATTGCCATTAAATCATGTCGAATTAACTACTGTTAAACTGTCCCAATTAATTCAATGCTTTTAAAAATTAACCTTTATGAATTACATGTAACTATCATTTAACTTGTTGCATCACTTAATTTACCAATACTACTGTAGACCCCAGCTGTAGACTTCTTAAATTAACAATCATTAGATGAACTACGCCATTGCATTCAGTCATTCAAATATTTTTACTGTTAATTACTGAGGCTTAAATATGATCATTACTTTGAGTGTCATTAAACATTTTAACATTATTTTAGTTCCCATTAAAAGTGCATCAATACAACAATTGACAGATTCGTAATGGCATTGAATGCTTGGATACCATTTGGAACCGAATTTAGGCATTCACCCTTAACATCATCCTTTTTACATGGTATAACGTAATCTCATTTAAATATTCCGATAAAAATAATGACAATTACAGAAATTACTTTTATATTTTTTTGCCTTTTTGGTGAAACAATGTTTAGTTGTTTTGACCTGTATGTTAATAATTTGGCCTAAATATGCTTCGATTGTTTATGAGAATGACTTTTCTGCCTCTACCCCATCATCTGATGCAAGTCATAACCGCGGAGTAGCGTGAAGAAATGCAATAGCGTCCGCGGGGTTTGTCTTTCTGGCAGCAGAGTAGGGCATTTTTAGAACCGTTTTTACATTTTATTTAAAGTGGCAAGAACTCATTATGAGCCCAAAAACACTTACATTTGATAGTCTGTTGGTTCTACTAGCAGGGACAGCCAATACTGGTTGTGTTGTGAGTTTGATGTGAATCTTAACCACGGGGTGAGAGCAGGCTCCTAATCTTACCCCGGATGTGACAATTATCTATGTTTTTCATGGCCCAGTTGCTTGAAATATGCTTTCTTGTCCGCGAAAATCCTAAAGAACTCACATCATTAAATCATATGAAATCATCAGAACTCTGTGGTGCGGATGTAGTACCGTCTTTTTCTGCTTTTCGTCTAGATAAGTAGATGGTGTGCTGAAACCACTGGACCAATTAAGGTTATGTCAGAGTACAGCCCTTGGTCAGCCTGATTGAAAACGCTGAAGAAGCAGTCTGATCAGGGTTTTCACTGTTTGCTATTGTGACAAACACTTTTGTATTCTAATCCTAAAAACCAACATTTTATTGGAGAACAGAATAAGAAAAGTGTTTGAGATTTTAGAACGTTTATCATATGTGATAGTCTGCAATAACACTTTATAGCTACAGGTTCATATTAGATTGCACGACAGTGGGCCAGGCCTCTGACTCAATGTAGACTCTTGCCTGTGTCTTTTATTGCTGTGTCCATGCCTGATGTGTGTCATTGGATGGGCCCTCGAAGGCTCAAATAGTATTTTTTTTATTGAAACCCCTTTCTTTGTTTCATCACATTAGGTTAATTGATTTGATAGCCTCCCTGTCATGATACCACTGATAAATTGCATAAATTATGAAGCCTCTACGCAAGCTTAATAAATTGAGTTTATGACAATAGCCGAATCAAGGGTGAAGACTTTGCCAGTCAAATACTTTACGCTACCCCTCTAGTGGCCCTAGCTGCTGTACGTTCTAAGGTAATGGTTCTTTTGTTGTTTATTCAATGCATATTCTTGCTCTCATTGCGTGAAAGCGTGCCTGCGTGCGTACGTGTGTGTGTATAATTTGGTATTTGATTTATTGTGTAGTGCTTAGTATCCTTTTCTAGTTTTGCAATTATCCAGCTAGCAGAGAGAGAGAGAGAGAGAGAGAGAGAGAGACAGAGAGAGAGCTGGTTGCTTAATAGTATTTGTTTCTTGATGGCATGAATATTTTCTACGTGTCTTCTTCAAGTAACCGTGGGTTGGTCTACGTTATGATTGTGGCATTTCAAACTCACTTATCAACTACCAACACAAAACAAAAGTATGCTTGAAATAACAAAAAAAGACGAGCGTTAGGAAGTTGACTTATAGGTACTTTTGTATTTTAAAAATTGCTCTTATACACAAATCATAGACTAAGTGTTAAAAACTTGAAAATTTGCCTTTCTACTCCAACATGGAGCGACAACATGCGCAAATATATTGTATGGCAACATTTTCAAACATTTAGTGGAAGGATCGTATTAATGACAAATTATTTGATTTGGCTTAACCTTTTGTTTTTAATTTATCAAGCAAAGTTCAGTCAAAATGCAGCAAATATACATGTATGATACCTTTTATGGACATACGATTTTTCCTAAAAATTGCATAATCATTTTAAATAGAACATGCTAATTCAGATTATCGCATTTTTTTCCATTGCAACGCCAACGACATTACTCGGTTTCAACACAGTATCACCCACGTTCAGTATTTTCGCCTTTCCAAATTATTTTTGCCGTTTTAAACCATATCTTGTGGACCATCAGTAGCGTTGTCAAGGTTTGCGATATTCTAAGCACAAGGACGGTTGTGTGATTGTGTAAATACAGTAAATATAAGTTGGATATAAATTAGAATAATTATTATTTTTACACTTTTACGGAACCAGCCCTCACCTGCACCATAAAACAAACGACCCTGAGACAAGACTAGCCAAAAATTATCCGCGGTTAGAAAACGGTATGATACCTATGTATACAAATTATGAACATGTTTGCAATATTCAGTATGTATATTTTGCACACACGACCGGACTTTCCGCTGTTTTACCCATTTGAGATTATTCCAACTCATACACCCCGCACCATCCCGTGGGAAAGATAAAAATCGAACCGCCGCACGTCGAAATATAAGTGACGTCATTCTTTTTAAAGCGACGTCAACTTGCTATGTAACATGTTAGCGTATTACAATAGGACGTTCTTAGACCCCTTTTTCAAAGAAAATTTGAAAATGCGGCATTTACTGGTGAGCAAGACAAAAAGTGTATTATTTGTGTGAGGATGGAATAGATAGATCCGTCCCTCCCAATCACCACGTGCGACCACTCCGAAGCCTCTGGATGCCAAACGGTGACCCTAGGGACAAACTTTTCTATCTCCTCCTCAAACTCACGAAAAGTCGTATAAATAAATCTAAATTAATGCGGTTGTACAACTTTAAACGAATTACCATTCCTTACATAAACATTATAGCAATAATGTATAGAATTTTGGAGCTCAGTTTTACAACGCTCGACTGGAGCTCAAGCGATCACTGGTTCGATTGACCGGGGGGTGGGGGCATTGTGCTGTGTCTTTGAGAGAGACACTATATCCTGGTTAAAACCCAGAAATATACGAACATGATTAAACATTTAATAAGCGGGACGTAAAACATTAAATGAAATAGTAAATGTTTTAACCTTGGTTGGGCTAGAAATTAAAATAAACTTCAGCTAATTAAACATCGATGTAATAAGCCGTTATTAACAAAACATACATGATACATGTATATCACTTCAAATTGTTATTAAATCATCTTTTCAGACAAACACAAGCTACAGCGATGGCCAATGGAAGTTTGTTGTCGAACAATAGCAACGTTACAATAAGTGCTATCCCTGAAGGAGCCATAACCATCTACAATATCTATCTTTCATTGATAATTGCTTTAGGTGTGCCGGAAAATCTTTTGGTTCTCCTTGTCTACTGGAAGAACAGAGCGGTAAACAGCACAGACTGCTTTATCATTTTCATCACATTCTATGATCTTATATCAGCTTCAATCAACGTACCAGTTTATTTGACATTCACAACCGGGACATGGAAACTATATGGAAGTGACATCATATGCAAGGTGCACATGTTCCTCAGTCAGTCTGTTGTCTTATCCTCCTAATTTTAATATGCGGCATAGCAGTTGAACGCTACTGGAAAGTGTGTCAATCATCAAGAACCCAATTAACACCAAGAAAGAGCCGAAATATCTGTTTTGTAATCTGCTTGATAGCAGTTGTATTTTCGATACCAACCTTTGTATTCTTTTACAACAAGAATGACCGCTGCATGGTGGCAAATGAGGGCATGCCAACAACACCGCTGATCCTATATTATTCGGCACTGCTGTTAATTTTTGTTATAGCGATAGGTATATTGTTGTTTTCGTATTCTAAAATCGTGCAAGTCATTATTCAGAGCGAACGAAATTTGAGAAAGCATGTGCACATACATGTAGAACAAGGGAACATATGTCAAAGTGCATTAAAAATATGTTTGAGTAGTGCGTTCTGTTGCACCACAAATAGAAAAATTCCAGATCTGCCGTCAACGGAAGATAGCAATAGCCAGTCAGACACAAAACCCTCCGTGCGACCTGAGGCGATTACGGGATATGGAGATGAAGGCAAAATAATTTCAAAAGAACAAATCCTTAAGGGAGAGCGTCTCTCGGATGCTGCAATTAGACAGAGCAACAGTTTGAATGCACAGCAAGGCACTAGTCTAACTTTGTACCGTCTAGAAGTTGTTCGTCGCTCAGAACTAGATCCTGTAATGGAACAAGAGACTATATTCGAAGCTAGTGGATCAAGTGTCTCTACAGAGGTATATTTTCCAACCAAAGCCAGTACATCAACAAGCGATAGGCACCGTCACGTAGATGGAGATAATTGTAGAAAATGCATGTACACTGCTCAGTCAACAGATGGACATACATGTACTAAAACGAATTGTTACAGTAAAAGTCACCATAACATTACAAGCGACAGGCAATATCAGGTAGACTATAATATAAGCAGAATATTCACTTCCCAAACACCTGCCGATGGACAATTAGAAAGAGATATTTTCAGGCAGACCAGCAGTCAATCAAAACAATCCACAGCCAGTGTAGATATTAGCTCTCTACGCGAGCGTACAAGGGTGCGGAAATGTCTCAGAACAACAACGATTGTCTTTCTCATTTGTTTGATATTTGTTCTGTCGTGGCTGCCACCATGGATTAGTTTTATTAACTTCGTCCTGCTGCCCCCGGAGACCAAGCTAACACCAACGTATCTTACAATGATCATGTTTTGCAGGATGACGTATCTTGTGAATTCCTTCACGAATCCAATCCTATACACAATACTAAATAGGAAATTTAGAGAGAGGCTGCGAAATGTATGTTCTTAAAATAATTCTCCTAACAGTTGTTCACAAGTAGTCTAGCACATACTTTCTTGCACGATGGATACGCATAGCTTCATATCCAATTATTTTTTCCTTGGATAGAAATTATTATCGTGCTTATAAACTAATAACATTAAGTTAAGTGTGACACTTTAGTGTCACCGTATTTACCTTTCCAATATAGCTCCGTGCATGAACTGTAATAAGGTGTGAGATTTGTAAAGCTGTTGATTATACAGAGTTGAATAATTGTTCACTCGAGTAAATATTGTCAGGCCAGTACTTGATTTGTTGTGAAATGGAAAGGACTTGATATATTGTGCTTGGAAATGATTATGTGTGTGTTTTATATAAGGATTTTCTTTGGAGAATGGAAGAAGTGTGATGCTGATTCAGCGAGCTTGGATGTATGTGCAGTCTAGATGTGTATGCCGTCCTCGTCGTTTTGGACCAATTTTACAAACGAACTTTACAATCAGAGGATCCTAAAACAACAGCTAAAATTCAGTCCAGTAACATTAATCTAATATAAACTGTTACGATAGTTTACTAGAGCTGGTTATCTGGGAATCAAATGGATCCCTGTGTATATAAACTATAACTTCTATGAAGTAAAATAAAATTCAACTTATTTGAAAACATATTCCTAGTTGTGTCTACATTATAAAACTGTACGAAGGATAACCAGTGACAATACAAAACTCTGAAATATCGTCTTCACATATTGTGGCAGCGCTTCACTGACGTCCGACACTGAAACGATGTTATAAGTGGCCACCTTACATTTTTTTGCGTCTATTCAGAAAATAAAAATCGCTCTTACAAAGTTTTAATGCTATCTCAAGACTCTGCAAATTATCTCATTTCAAAGTGACAGGTAGATCTTGCACAGACACAGTCCCAGAAAAGGTACCCTCATTTCAAAAAGTCACACATTTAAGTGTGATATAAAATATGGCTCAGATACGTTATCCATTCATATTTTAACCAGTTTGAAGCCGTTAATAACAGCTGTGATATCAGATAAAAAGAATCCAAAGTTTTGTGAAAATTGCACTCTCAATTTCTCTTCTACATTTACATAAAGAGGGCCACTGTTACAGCTTAGTCAAAGTGTTTTAGCTTTAACCATGCAATTTGCATACAAAATTTACATTGCTCTATACGCTTTATTATCTGCGACACGGCATTGAATTTTTCAGCGATTATTTATTATGATTAGGCGTCACTGTTCTACTCAAAATAAATAAAAAAATATTTTACATACGCCAAAAAATTGACCTTTGAAGTTTTACGTTAAAACTGGAAGTGGACACCAGTTTTGAAAATAATATCGTTTAACTTGGAAAGTGGTCTGATCAAGGTGTATTGTGTTTGTTCTAACATGTTTACATGAAATAAAACACATACAATGGTTTTAGTAAGTGCAGTTGAAGATTTTCGAAAATATCAGAAAAGCAGAAATCTAGTTTTTTTTTTAAATCATAAAAAAATGTCATAAGCAAAAACAAACCAAGTATTTGGTGTTTTCAAGTCGGCCAGGCGGGTTTGTAATCACCTGAACTTCATTTCAATGAAAACTGCGTTCAAATCGCTGAAGTTCTTCACAAAATTGAATTTTGCATTTTTAACCCCAAATCGTGAAGTGATAGAAAACTATTCTAAAACCCTGCTTAATTAAGTCGATTGGATTACACATATTTGGGCAAAATCTCATTTCAATATCATTAGCGCTTAGTCAGAAAAAAAAAAGAAATTGAAAAGTGGCCACTTAGAACTTCTGTTAAGTGTATAAAGAAATACCAATGAAGAATCAACGACCTCCAGTGATACATGTACAATAGAGATCCGGCAAAATTAAGATCATTTTTGGAGGTTTTAAGTTTAGAGTTGTGAATACGACTTATGTGTTAAGAAGTGTTGTTATGAAACAAGTGAAGCATTACATTAGTTCAAATATAACAGTTAGTGGATTTAAATAGCATAAGTGTATCCTAAATTTGTTTTTGATTGTGATTATAATTACTGCTTTAGCGTCCAGATATGGCTGAGAAATCATGGTTGGTACGCTCAGATTTTAGAAAAAGGCGAGGATGTTGAGCAATGTATGAAATTATTTAAAGAATTGAGAGGGTCTGAAAAAAAGCTGCAGAAAGAGGAGAGAAAAGCAGAGAGAGAGAGAGAGAGAGAGAGAGAGGGAGAGGGAGAGAGAGAAAGCGAAGATTGAGAAGGAGATAAGGTTGAAAGATTTAGAAATTAAAGCAAAAGAAGTGGCTCTGAATAAAGGTGAATTGTCCAAAAGAGTAAAATTTAGACAAAAGGTAACATTACCTAAGTTCAATGCAGGTGAAGATAGTAAAGTGCTTTTGAGATAATTCGAAAAACTGGCCACTTCATACAAATGGATTGAATCAGAATGGGCAAATAGATTGGTCCCTCAGCTGACAGACAAAGCTCTAGAGGCCTAGGGAGAGTCACAAACACATTAGTGAGTAGTACCCCTTTGAGTATTTAAAATGTAGGTCTTTAAAAACTAAAAGACTTCTCTATTGATGAGATGGTAGGGGCCTGATACTTTGGCTGTTTGTCCGGCCCACCTGGGTTTACCTGTTGGATTTCTTTTGCTCCGGTATTCAATTTTATTTACTGTTGAGTCCTTATCTTTGCTTCATCTCCTTGTTGTATCTTGATTTATATGTTCTGGGAGATGATGCATTGATAACTTAGGGGTCTTTCATGCAAACCAAATATCTATGTATCTTGATCCACATCTGAGGTTGGCACCATTCAACCGGTTTAAGCCATCCAGTAAAATATTTTACTGACCGTTCCAAGGCGGTACTTCTTTCGTGGATCTTTTATGTTTTATCTGTCTTGTGTTTGCTATGGATTTGTGAGCGTCTGTTTATATGTGCCCTGTGGTCACCAGCTGGAAAAGGGCTGACCTCTTAGCTCTCGTTTGTTGTGTCCAACTGTGAGTTTGTCACTTTCCCATTGATATCCTGGGTCAAGTGTGGTACTTGATTGTATCGATTCCTGATATTTGCAGCCATACTTACTTTAAGTATTTATATCTGGAAAGGTCATATCAGAAGTCAGAATTTATTGTTGACATACTCACCACATACACACCTTAGGCAATCAGGGTGCAAAATATGAACCACCTATGACAAAACATGTTAGCGATATTTATTTGCTTTACAAGCCATGCAACCAGGTTCAAATTATTTTGACGTTTACCTTTGGCTCAAATGTCATATTGGCAATTACCGTGCAAAATATAAAGCACCATTGTCAAAACAACAACGGTAAGACTGATTCGAATCCACCTTCGACTACAGAGCCATAGCGGTGATTTGCATCGTTCTTTATAATCTACACACCATAAGCAATATTTGTGCTAAGTATGAAAAAATTGAAAGAGGAATTTGTGTATCAATTCATAACTGTAAATTTTGCCCGAGATTGTCTTTTGAATCCAGTGGCATAGTGGTGGTTAGAAACCTATGTTGTAATACAATCATTGTGCCATGTATGAACACCCTTGTTTATAAAATTAAGAGGAGTTCAGGTTACGAATCCTATTGCAGAATTTGATTAAATGTGACATTGACCTTTAACTTCAATGTCATATTGATATTGTGAAACCTTACTTGTCATCTACACCTGGTTGGTGCACAAACTACATGCTGCTGCTAATACTGGAAGTAAAAACCTACTATTGTTTTAATCAGCTGATGGATATAATATCACACTTGTAAAACGAGAACAATAGTCTAAGATAAAAATCAATGTAATCATGGTACTTAATAAAAATAATAAATCGGGTACTAACATTCTGCAGATACTACATGCATATACATTAAAATATGCCGAACTTTTAGAGCATATATTATTTGGTTAAATATACACCCTTATGTTAAAAAATGGAAATTATTTGTACTTTCACCTAGCAAACGTTTGCTTATTTTAGATGCTATAATTCTTTGAATGAGGGTGTCCCTCTTTGAAGCATTGTAAAACTTCACTGCTCCTGTTTTGAAAAGTTATTCCAGTGGTTTGATAATGTACAGTTTAAAAGCTTTCCATTGATATTTACAGGCGCGGAAAAATTCTATAATTTGCCTGATTGTGCTCTATCAATAGGTTATAATAGCAAAAACATAAGAAATATTCTTGCCAGAAAACAAAATGCCAAACCGTTTGATATATGGTATGTAACAACACCTAGTGGTAACCTATCAAATTTGTTCAAATTGTGGTGCTGTGGTCAAAATGGCCTCATCATGGAGGTCAAGAGTTAACATTAGCATATTGAAAAGATATCAAAATCATCTTGTTTTAAACCACTACATGTAGGTCTAGAGCCCTGATATTTAGTATGTAGCACGACCCAGTGGACATTTTTTCAATTTGCTCAAAATATAGCCCCCGGGACAAAAGTGGTCTACAAGGGGGTCACCAGGGGCATGGCCAGTTTTAATAGATACCTATAAATTGGGGGTTTCAAACGCAACAAAGGTGAACGATCCAGGATCACTTGGTCCTCTTTTATTTTGTGTCTTTACTTGGTATGCTATTATAGCACATGATCAGTGTTGCTTCCATTTGAAATGTTTGCTATATGTACCTCATATTCTTAATATGGCAATACCCAGATATACAAGTAATAGCAATGTATGCATTTCCAAAAATATACATAGATATCAAAATATCAGATTTTGAGGCAAACAACAAAAATATTTTAGCGGGTTTACAAGATGTATGTAAGTTGAAAAATACAGCATCAAATTTAAAACAAGATTACCAAAACTATATATTTTAAAACCTTTACCTGTCAGATTGCAAATAATCCGATTTATTTTTTTAATAAATCACTGATTTTCAGAAGCCATTTTATTTCCGACTTTTACTTCATAATAAAGTCAGTGTAGGTTTATATAAGATTTGATTATCATTTTTCAGCCTTTCTTGGCTGGTTTCGTGTATCTGATGTTGCAAATGGATTTCAGAAATTCGCAATTTCACATCTAAAAGTGAAGCTTTTGCAAAATTTCAACACCACTGCCACTATTTGAAAAAAATAATTCCGGCGATCCAAGAAACTTCAACCTCTTGCCAAATCATTCATGAAATCGTTTTTCATTTTACTGATGGGGAGGAGTTCAGCCTTAACTAAGCGACTTTTTGTCAGTTGTCTGCTCTACCACTATCTTCAATGTTAAATATGCTGCATTCTTGTAGACTGAATTATAATGTAATAAAACAAAGACGAAATCTTTCAAACTTCTGAGTGAAATCTGATAACCTTAAAACAGGGCTAAAACACGTTAATTTACTGAATATAGAGGATCTTACATGAGCGCTCATGTTTTATTGTATTTATTAAACGAGTTCGGGAAAATATAAATGCGAGGCTTGCCGAGCATTTTATCTCTTTTTCGCAAAAAGTGTAATAAATTCAATAATACAAGAGCACGACTCTTAAGCCTCGTTTATATGCCAAATTTGCACCCCCTTATGTAGCGTTCATATGTCAATAAATTGTGTTCATATGTTATTAAATTTGCTCTTTAAACATATCACAAATGTTTCAGTTTTACATTAACAGTTAAGGAGAAATTCGATGTGTTAAGAATGTTTCGATTATTAGTCAGTTCAAGATACCGTCGTATGAGAAAAATGCAACTCCATTTGGTTTTATCTGTTTTATTTATTTATAAAATATTTAAAGAGGATAATGCACCGGTCGTTTGTATCCACGGTCCCCACCTACGGGGATAGCCGTTGATTAGCCGGGTAAGGTGCTAAACAATTACTTTTTGATCGTCCCCGCAGTGCCGGGGAGGTGTGGGGGAATAACATTGGGACACCTACCCTGCTGGGTTTTTCTGTTGTGTAGGGTGGGGCAAAGAGCAGGGTTGTTATCATCAGCTTGTCCCCACAGGGCTGGTTTTATATCAGGGCTCTGAAAAGTGAAAATCATTATACCCGCCAATCCCCGAAGGTGGGGGAGCAGTGGATACAAATGGCTGGTGCATAAATGGCACTTATAGAAGCTGTCGCAGTAGTCCTAACTAAATATATGACTATCTGGCCAAGAGAGGTGTACGAACGTAGTGCTTGAGACTTAAACATGTACTGATGATCCATGGCTTCCGAATGTCACGGGCTCTGCGACAAACTGGGCAAATAGCTGCAACGGAATGCGCGTGTGCGTTAAGTTGTTTCAATTGAACTGCTGGTGACATTTTGACTTAGGACTGCGCAGAGATGGACAATCGAGAACCTCTTCCTAATAGCAAAATAAACGTCTTGTTAATGTGTGAAACGGGTTTTGTCTTCTCTTCTAAATCTTTGTTAAGTTTCCGAAGCGAAATGGCTCAACCGAGGTTATCAATGGCTACAAGAGATTTGGATTCCCAAATTGGGGTGGGGGTAAGATAGAGGGTAGACATATTTTAATTATTGCTATGTCTGAACATGACGTTGATTACATGAATCGTAAAGGTGGTCACTCCGTTATTTTGCAGGGGGGATCTTTTCACCGATGTGTACATCAGATATCATGGACTCGTGAATGGCGCCAGGGTTCTGGCAAACTATGATTTCTATTGCTGAGGTTAGGAAGAGATATTATTCGGAAATAGAATCGTGCAAATCGAAGCCCATAGACCAGAAATCCCAGTTGTTCTGCGTGGCAACCCGGCATAGCCGATGAAGTAGTGACTACAGATAGAAGCCATGACCTTAATAATTGATAAAGGGACTGTTTATATAGTTTATTTTCATACAAATGTACATGTTCATATAGAAAAAATGGGTAATTTATCAAAATCTAAGATCAAATTGTACATATGTGATAACAAGTTGCGTTCATGTGCGCAATTTGCACCTAGGGGCAAATCTGCACCGGGTGCTAATTTGCTCCACCGAATTTGCACCACCTACAAAGGTGTAGCAAATTAGCACCCGCGTGCAGATTTGCACCCGGGTGCATTTTCATAAAGCACAGTTTACATGACCAAAATACACCCCAGGTGCAAATTTACACGCGGGTGTATATTTGCACTGGGGTGTATATTGTGCATATGAACGAGGCTTAAAGCTGCATACTCTGTAACTATGAACATTTTTCGAAAAATTTTATTTTATTTTTAAATCATTTGTAAAAGTTGAATTAAGTTATGTTTTCACAATAAATCTGTTCACTAGAGCGGAAAACTGCACGGAAAAGTGAATTATCTTATAAAACAGGTGTGTTTTACTCGTGTCGATAATTATTTGCGTCCCTCCAATAATTATAGACATTTAACTTTAACATAAATGCTTTTGTTTCGATACTGATAATTTGTTAAGATTTACGAAATTGGTAAAATGTATACCTGAATTTTAGTTTTTTTACTGTGTTCTTGAAAAATAGAAACATTAGTTAAAAAATTAAAAGATCAAAAGTTACAGACCATGCAGCTTTAAAAGAGTCTATTTATATATGGCATTAAGATAACTTTGAAATCTCATTTCTGCCGTAAAAACGTTATAATTTTGTCATTATGTATGTTGTCATGGACGTCATAACGTTTCACTAGTGGTTTATTGATTTTATTTCAGGCGTTATTTCACTCCCAGACGCGACGTCATAATTGAAATTAACTTTACGCACAAGTTCATTTTATTAGAGCATTATGAGAAGTTAGCATAGGTACGAGCTCGTAACGGTTAGGGTTACACTAAATGTATATACAAAAATGACATTGTATTCATGCAAGTAGAAAGATCTATTACAAATATACTTTATCTTACATTCATAATATATTTACAGATAAAATGAAAATTATATCAATACTTTTTCTGCGAGTTACCATGGTAGTTTGTTACATGACTCCTTAAAAAGACCTCCTCTGATTGGCTGGAACTAGCTTGCACTGGCTGTGACAGATCATGATGTCAAACAGTGATGAGCTCAGGACAGGTTTACATTGTTTATGTCAGTGCTGACAGACAGCTAAAATATACTCAAACAAAAAAGATACGTCCGATTTTCATGGTACTGTATCTTTTGATTCAATTAAGATGTCTCAAAAAAAATATACCAAAACGTTTATCAAACGTCCGACACACAAAAGTTGGTAATTATTTGATTTTATCTTCTTATCTGGAAGAGTTATTGAACCTTATGTAAAAACATCTCATTCCAGTATCATCAGCAAGTTGATCATCAAAACGTGACACATTTTACGTTAAATGGCAACCAGGAACGTTCAACGATGAAAAAACATCTAAAAATTCCAAATGTGCTTAATAAACGAGCGGCATTGCAATTCAAAATCGTTAATTTACGAAGTTAACTGAAATTACCTCCCTTTGCATTAAACAAATAACAATTTAAGAACCTCCGATTCTCCTTAAAATTAACATTCTTTTGACACCGTTTTTGCTTTAATTTGTTGTGCTTGTGTATGACAAAGATTACACAAAGATAAAAATGAAAAAAAAAATGGCTGATGTCGGCCATCACATGTTCACTAAATCTGTGTTGTATACCCCACCCCTTACTGAAAAAAACGCACGTGAATTTCCAGTATCAATTGTTTTAATGCTGATTAGTCTTAATCAATGTTAAAATGCGTGTAATGGCGAAAAAGAAATTCAAATTTGACCGACTCTGTTGAATATCAAAATGCTGGACCAAAAATGAATTTTCTGAGTGTCTTTACCCACGCTATTGGCCGATGTTTTGTGACGACAGAGTATGTTACAGATTAATGGTTGTGGTCGTAAAAGCAATGCATACAGCTAACATGCATAGCATCTTACTAGAGAGTTTGCTCAGTGATGTTTTGACAAATGTGCTTGAACTGTTCGGTATTATGATTGACACACAAGCTATTGATGTTGTGACTTTTGATTTTAAGGGTACTCGTGTTCTCTGAGTTGTCTGCGGCTCTACTTGTTATCAAATAAATTTTGTTTAGGTGCATAATGTTTCTAAATAATATCAGTTTGTCATGTAAAAAAATGAATGAAATGCATTCATACATTAAGAGCTGGCAGACATAAACGTCAAGCGGACATAACTTTATTGTTTCAGTATAGATTGTACTAAATCTAGCTCAGGTGACATGACTTTTGTCATTGCTGCCCGACAGCTTAATTAGATATTGCAACACTGACTGATTTCTTATGTATATTTCACTGGTAAAATGTTTTAATTCAGAATCTCATAAGAGTTTCAGAAATTTGGAAAAGTTAGTTGTTCAAATAATCTTCCTAATGAGCTAGGGACATATGGCTTGAGCTGCAGGGGATAAACCCACGCCATGTATTAAACCAGGGGTCTTAGGTTCGATTCCCAGCTTCCCTCAGTCTATCGAATGGGACTTAAGCTGTGGCCCCGTCTTCTGAGACGCTTTTAAACCAGATCCACTGCTGGTTGAACCTTCGGGTGCTCCTATACATAAAACCAAAAAACATAAACCCACCTGGTCAGTACTGGTTATAGCCAAGAAACAAGGCCACAAACATTTGTTTTTAATAATACGAGAATATTTTAAATAAAACAAGGAAAAGAGAGACAGTGTCATATAACAAAACAATTGGTGCATTCTTTTTCGGATTACTTCAGGATTAGTTAACCCTCTTAAGGCTTCGCCTCGGTGAACATCACTGTTCTCGGTTTGACAAACCCTGATGTCAACCTCAAAATAATACATCAATTGTAAATTGTGTTAAATACATGAACATTACTTTCCAAGATGAAAATGGAGTGATTGCTTAGAAAACACTTTACTATTTACTGTATACACACTTTTTTGGCCCTTAGAAACTGTTTTGAATGCTTGTTCTTTTGCAGTATATGGTAGCACTATTTACTAGAGCATGAATCACACGTCTTTGACTTTTTGTACCGCCTACACTTAAAGATGCATAGTCTGTAACTTTTGATCTTTTAATTTTTGAAATAATGTTTCTATTTTTCAAGAACACAGTAAAAAAAACTAAAATTCAGGTATACATTTTACCAATTTCGTAAATCTTAACAAATTATCAGTATCAAAACAACAGCATTTATGTTAAAACCTGACTGTCTATAATTATTGGAGGGACGCAAATAATTACCAACAAGAGAAAAACACCTGTTTTTATAAGATAATTCACTTTTCCATTCAGCTATAGTGAACAGATTTATTGTGAAAACTTAACTTAATTCTGCTTTTACAAATGATTTTAAAAGAAAAGAAAATTTTACGAAAAATGTTCATAGTTGCAGACTTAGTCACTTTAAATGTACGCATATACCTATAAGTGTATCCCTAATGGCGCACTAAAGCATGAAGGTTTCGTAGGTTTTGAATACGCCTGTTCCAGAGCAACGACTCACGTCATTTTAACGTCACTAAATTACATTCATTTATGTGCACGTTACGGTTGATTGCGTCAATTTTGTTTCGGTCTAGAATGTGTATATGTAAATGACGAAACAGCATGTGAATTGCCTGATTAATACATGGATTTTTGTCGGTTAAACATGGCTGTTAATAGCGTGAGATACGGTTTTATGCAATAATTAAGAAATAGATCAGCTCTAGCAGTGATTTTGTTATGTAATAATTCACTGCTTGGAGGTCAGTTGTAAAGAAGAACAAATCACGAGCGCGCAGCGCGAGTGATTTATCTTCGTTCAACTGACCGACAAACAGTGAATTATTACTCAACAATTTACGCACAAGAGCTGATATATTTCGAATCTAACACAATAAACAACGAAAACACATTTGAAGTCTTCAGCTTCTCCCAACTTTCCGCCATTGCACTGAAGAACTCCCGCCAATGCTTAGACTACGTCGCATTCGTTTACGTGTATTTGTAACGTCTTTCAAGCGTAAAAACGATGTTACACCGTCTAACGGCATGTATGACGTCATTTTCCAGCAGCAAATGACATCAGCTGCCACGTACTGTCCTCGCGATCGCTAAACTGTGAATTATTGTTTTACATATCACACTTGTTTAGCATTGGCTCTATAGGCGAGGTGTGTCAGAATATGATTTATACCACCCTTACCAACTTTAGCACAAAATTTCTCGTGATGTGCAAGGTCTACACTGATGTAGGTGGTATAAACTAGTTATACCATGTTTGTCCACCTGTACGTAAGATAATCCACTCGCTAAAGCTCGTGGATTATCTCCACGTACATGGTATAACTAATACTTATACATTAATATTTGATTATCAGAAGGTAATTTTTGTTGAGGAATACTAGAATGAAAGTTCATACAAGTGCGGATCCAGAGGGGACAGGGGTTCCGGACCCCTACCACCCTCTGAAAAAGTATAGGACCTCCTAGCAATATTGGCCCGGATCCCCTAAAAATCACAAAGCTACCAAGCCAGCATTCAATATTGGGCCATCATCGGCAGGCCAGCGAAACGCAATTTAAATTGCGTTTCGCTGACGGGCCGATGGTGGCCCTCTTATACATGTAGTTGTATTTGGATCCCTCTTATCAACTAAATAAAAACGTTGTTAAAGTTGGACGCCCTCTGGATCCGCGCATGATGAAAGCCTGTTTTCTGATATATCATTGTTTCAGACTGTAGTCCGTCTACCGTCTACCGTAAGGCTTCATAGAGCATGCTTCTTACTAAATGAATGGACTGTGATAGGTGTGAAAGGTGTTATCACCATTTCACCATAAGACAAAAATGTGTTAGATTAAAAATTATCAGTGGCATGCTATACGCACTCCTTAAAGCTGCAATCTAAAGTATTGGCAGCTATTAGTTACAAAAATAAACAAATAAGTATGATCAGGAAATGCCACAAACCCAAGACCCATCCACGGTAACGCGAGAAAGAAAAAAACTATTTGCTAGCTTTTGTTACACCTCTTCAAACTTTCAAACATTCGAGCATAAAGTGTGGTGATATTACCAATAGTAAAATTATTATGCCAATTTAATTTTCTTTCCGTACCTGTCCGTAATTCGTCCGTATATCAACTTTTCAAGTCATATGTAGTTATTTCACATGGCTAAATCAGCCAATCAAAGTTAATTCAAGGTAACCAAAATTTAATCATTTATTAACCCATAAAAAGCCAAGCGTCCTTTTCATGGGACATAGACAATCAGTGCAAAACCAGATCAGACGCCACAGAACGCGGCGTCTGATCAGGTTCGTCACCGTTTGCTAACAGAATATACTACCCAACAACCCTTAAATACGAAATGGATTCGTCCAATTGACAAGAATTGGAACTTCCATTCGGCTTAAATATGTTAAGGTCTATCCAATCAGCGTCAAGATCTGGCCGTTGTTCGATCAAACAGTACAGACAGTTAAATGATCCTGATGACCTTGAAAATTAGGTCAATGACACCAAAATTCTCAAATAAATATTATAACGGTCGGATAAAAAGCTATAATAAATGTAAGTAAGGGTGCAAAAATCAAGAATCGATCTTAGGTAAAACTTAGGTACTGGCCTACCGAGTGTCAGTATGATGTCACTGGATGGAGTGATATTTCAAGCCTCTGGGGTATGATCATTCTGCAGATTATTCAAACTAACCATTGACCGACCACCTAGTAACATCCAGACATACATGTGATATGACCGAAAGATTGTTGAAAGCGATGTCCAACACACAAATACCATTCTATTTAATAAATACACTGTTAAATTCAAAACTGTTAATATTATAAGTTTTAAACACCCTGAAAAATTTCAGGGGTAAGGAATATGTAAAGCAATGTGAGACTGGTCTTATCTACCCTACCCTACCCTAGTGGTAGTAGCCTAGTTGTCAAACCTGGTTGGCAGAGTTGTATGGGCAGGATAAGGTCACCATAAGATAATGAGGTTATGATAGCCTTACTTAGCCTAGTGGCAGCCAGGATAATGTTGGCTATGTAGACAGGCCAGGAGGGTGGGTGGGATAGGATTAGGTAATGTCCCCCTCCCCCTGAGAGGTATGGTTGGTTGGGGTAGGATAAGGTACAATTGCCCTATTAGTTTACTTATGGTGTCATAGCCTAGTGGACCAGACAGGCATGGTTGGTAGGGGAGTTAAGCTATGGTCACCCTACTTTTTTAAATATTAAGCAAACATTGTGGGCCCAGATCAGACTGCTCCTACAGGAGCAGATTGATCTGGGTCAACACTGTTTATCTATGATGCTTCAAATAGTTAAGTTGACGACAAACCATACAGTTTGTGGTTGTTCGCTTTAAGGGTTAAGAAATGAGAGTTCAGTGTGTTATCGGTTAGGATTTCATAAAATGCACGCACGTTTGCGCGGCTTAAAAAGCTTATTAACTCTTTACCAAATTATAAACAAAGCCTGATTTCCCTTACTTAGCAGATGAAATAGCCGAACCACGCCCAGATATGAATATTAAAGTTGCCGCCTTTACAGTAAGCGACAAGTCAAGTAATAAGAATCATATGAATCTGTAAGCATATGACTTTTATATATTCTTGCTTATATGACTTTCATATGAAATCACACTTATGTAAACTATATTTTAGATATACACATAAGAACCGTATTAGAATTATATGAGGATCATATAAAATGGTTGTATATGATAATTATGTGTGGCGATATTGGCTTAATTTGACAGAAACTGACATGCGCACCACGCAGTCTGATAGTCGACTTCATCATTCTCTTTTTGGAACATTTCATAGCTGATGTTGCGACATCCAGCTTGAATTGCATGTTTCTAGCTAGTCTCTGTAACTTTGTTGATAGCACTGAGGTTTACCTTCCCACAAACTCCGTGGATAGCTTCCCCGCGGCGGGTTTTGAAAAAAAACACCACACTAAGGCATCTTACATGCTGACCTGGCGTAACTGATTTATTTTGAACAAATGTGCCAGCACACACAAATTTGGTACCTTAAGACCATGCGCAAATGCCTCTGATACGCAACCATGCTCACGTATCCAGTTAAGCTATAGAGCTATATTTTGGCCTGAGCCTTTATCTACATGTACATCCATTCATTGTGTATGCGAGCAAACAAGGCATTGGCGAGTCTGTGCATATGCGCAGACTCGGCTGAGCCTTCGCAGTGATACGATAAGTACCGAAATCTAGTGTACTGTCCCAAACAATTTTGAGATCATAGTATGATTTTAAGATTGACAGGGTGGTTACTAGTCTACCACGCCTATCACTGCCAACATGACTGGCCTCTAAGGCTATGGAACGGTTTTAAGTAAAAAAAAATCCATTCATATAAATGATTCATTGCTGCATGCAAATTACATTGGCATTATGGTAAATTAATACATGATGCATAATGGAAGCCGGATACCAGTCATTTTTCTTGTGCTAATTACTATACACGGGAGATCACTCTTACTAGCATATTCATAAAATCGGAATTTTCCGTGATGATACGATGTATGGGTAAAAAAGTACCTCGTGGAAAAAACCCTAGTGTAACTTTTAACCAGCAAGCTCCGTTAAGATAAAAATTAGTTTGTTCATGAACAATGAAAGAAGCTTTCCTTTAAATTGCTTTAAATCCCCACTCCCCCCACCCCCACTCGCCGGTATACAATCAAGTGAACAGTGCTTGATTATTAATGTCAGACAGTCAGTCTCGTAGACAACACTTCTCTCCGTGCTATATTGGCCAATATACTGTTGAATACATTCTTTGTATATCCCAAGTGAAACCTAAGATGCGGACCCGAACTCACTCATTGCTAGATTTTTGACTCCGAAAAACTCGCAATTAATGCTCACCATGAAAATTACGTGTGGGAACACCAATTCTTTGAGGGAAATTTTCAATCTACGTGTACTTCGCGTGCGAGCCACTGCGTGCTAGATAAAGAGGCCAAGCTGTTTAAGAAATCAAAGGCGATGAGTGTTGGAAGACCGCTTCCAATGAGTACTCAACCATTCACTGGTACATTTTCTTTTAGAAATAAAAAAAATGCCACGTGGGGTACTAATCTTAATCTTGGCGAAACTTGGTGCAAGTCGGACATTTGGTGAACAGTCAGATCAGATCAAACTGCTCAAACCGCAGTATTTATTTATTCTTTCATGTATGTTAATTTTGCATTTTTTTTATTCCCTACCAATATTAAAAATCGTGTAGCAGGAATATCGCCATTTCAGACAACTATCAACTGGGTCCAGAGCGTCAATCATAGTTTTTAGATCGAGATCAGGTATGAAAGAATGTCGGACCTGATCTGGATCGGAACTGTTTGCAAAGAGTATTACATGTAACAGGTGACAAACGCCGGCAACCAAGTGCTCTTACATGTAGATACTCGATCAAAAATAAGTTACGTTGACGTCGCAAATATACTTAAAAGAGGATCTTACGTGCTCTTGTTTTATTGAATTTATTTAACGAGTTTGGAAAAAGAGATAAATGAGAGGCCTGTCGAGCATTTTATCTTTTTTTTGCAATTAATAATACAGGAGCGCAAATGTCAGATTCTATTTATCATATGACCGTAAACAACTTTTTGAAATCGCGTGTTTTGCATGAGCATGCTAGATTTTGCTACATAACTTTACCAAAATCTGTAAACCATTATATAGGGATCAAACATGATTTTCTATGCATTAACATCTGCTGGAACCCGAGGGTGGTGTTGAAACACGAGCCTGAAAGGCGAAGGTTTTTACGACTACCGAGGGTTCTAGCAGATTTGTTTGGTCGATATTATTGCATAAGTTTGCAAACGTTAGAAAGGCGCTTGGGAAAGTTTTGTATCACCTATGCTTTGTAAAATGGCATGAAGAATTCGTAGGTTTTTTAAAAGGCCTGTTTCAGAGCTAAGACTAGCGTCATCCCGACGCAACAAAATTATGCTTACTTCTTTGCACGTTACTGTTGGTGACGTCAATTTTTGTGACGTACGCATGTGGATCAACAGCACGTGAATAGTCTGATTAATACATGGGTTTTTGTGCCGACTAAAAAGTAACAAGCAAGGATTAATGTGTCTTGCTCAAGGACAAAGCACAGTGACGCCGGTGAGGCTCGAACCCGCGACCCTTCGGTCTTGAGTGAAGCACTCAACCACTGAGCAACTACGCTCCCACTCCTAGATGCGGCGTCATGTGGTAAATTTTTTATGTTCATGACGTCAAAACTCGCTGGGGTATCAGTTTCTGGGCGCTTTTAGTGCTCATGGTAATATCCAACGTATGGATATGAAATTTGAAGTATTTTAATCGTGAAAAAACAGATCGGTTGAAAATGTGAAGAAGTGAAAATGTCCGTTCATAATTGACCACATTTACTGCGGCGGAGCTATTGTCAAAATGGCATTTTTAAGATAACACCGGTAAGCTACAAAATAATTACGAAAAAGACCGAAGCTATGGTTCCCTGTTTTATATGAATACAAATTCTTCATTAATTCGTACAAGTCCCTACAGTGTACTTAAACTTTTTAATATGTAAATAAAGTGAAATGTACGTTTAGATAAACGTAAACAGTTAAAGTAATTAGACAATAGTCAGCAAACATTTGTCACATATTCGAATAAAATCTGAAAGTAACATGAAGCATAAAATAATTAATTTAATTATGATTGTAAAAAAAAACCTCAAATATATCCCATATGACAACAAATTGGGACGAGAAAGTTATACAATCCCTATATTCATCTAACAATATGTTCACCCAGGTGAACCGCATGTCTAGATCTCGGAGGGTGTTGGCTACCGGAGGTAAACAAAGGATTTTTGGGTTGGGCATGGTCTGTATTGAGACGATTTTACTTCATTTAGATTCGTTTTGAGGGATAAGAACAACATATAGGTCGATAGTATACAGAATGATGATAACTCTGAAAACATTACATGTTTTGGAAATTAATCTGTTCGAGTTTAAATCGCATTTGAATCCGGAAATGCAGTAATTTGGACGAATATTTTGAATTCATCAGTTAATATTCATATCTATTATTTTATTTTTACTTGATTCACTGCCACCGCTGGAATGTATAACCTCTCTTTGGAATGAATCAGTCAAATACAATTCAAAAATACTTGTAAAACACTTATTTATTTGCAATTTTATAACGGTGGTATCATGTTTATGGGTAGCTTTCCGTTCGGAGGTATGTTGGGTAGCTGTCGGAGGGAAGGCATGTGTATGTTAACATTGATTTCGGATAAGGGCAAATTGATAATGCTCATTATACAAGCTCTCGCATACAGAAACAAAAGTGTAACGCTCAAAAATTTTCAAAAAGAAGTGGTTCCATTGGCGGTGAACATATCAAAGGAGAAACGAGCTTAAATAAACCAATTTGTTAGAGTTTTTGTTCAACATTGAATGGGTGTTTTTTGTGCATTAGTTTGTTTTGGCCTACCATATCTATTTAGCCCTTAGCATCACATTAAAGAAACTATCTGGCAGTAACATAACATGTCAAAGCATAATACTATGAAATGGACACATACCTTTTTGTGAAGGTGACAGATCAAGTAGCAATGCAATTAGTATCCCATATGTTTAGACGATCACCTGTACGGTCTAATCAGGCTTCACTAGATGCATAAATTTAAGTATGTGTTTTCGCATTTACACGACATAAGTTAACCCGCTTCAAAGAACGGCCTTTGGCTTAAAGCAAGTGTAAATGACCAGGAAATGCCACAACCCCAGACAGACACATGTCTCCAAGAGACAGGGACACTGGAACACAGACAAATAAGGAATGCGTTCAAAGGTCAGAATACAATAAGCAAAGCATTCAGCTCCCTTTATCTCAGTGAGGGTATTGCCAAACTAGAAATGACACAATATTAGCGTTTAACACGAAGTGCTAAACACGAATCCCCAGCAAATACAACAAAAATAGTAAGTGAGTATGATCAGAAAATAACACAATTACAAACTTCAGACAAACCAATGACACCGTGAGGAAGAGCCACACAACATTCACGAGACACTAGGAAGACAAACTAAGCAAAGCAGCCAGCTCTCTCTTCCCCATCTACTCTCTCTCTCTCTCTCTCTCTCTCTCTCTCTCTCTCTCTACTCTACTCTACTCGCTCTCCTCTCTTCTCTCTCTCTCTACTCTTTGTCTCTTTCTACTCTCAATTCTCTTTGTTCTCAATTCTCCTCTCTCTACTCTGCCTCTCTCTACTCTGTCTCTCTCTCGACGTTTCTCTCTACTCTCTCTCTCTCTCTAAACTTTTATCTCTACTCGCACTCCTCTCTACTCTCTCTATACCTTATTCTCTACTCGCTCTCCTCTCTACTCTCTCTATACCTTATTCTCTACTCGTACTCCTCTCTACTCTCTCTATACCTTATTCTCTACTCGCACTCCTCTCTACTCTCTCTATACCTTATTCTCTACTCGCACTCCTCTCTACTCTCTCTATACCTTATTCTCTACTCCCACTCCTGCACTACTCTCTCTTTCTTTACTTGAACTCCTTCTCTACTCGCACTCCTTCTCTACTAGCACTCCTTCTGTACTCGCACTCCTTCCTTACTCGCACTCCGCTACTCGCACTCCTTCCTTACTCGCACTCCTTCTCTACACGCACCTCTTCTCTACTCGCACTCCTCCTCTACTCTCTCTCGCTCTCTCTTTCTCTTTCTCTCTCTCTACTTCCTTCTCTACTCGCACTCCGCTACTCACTCTTCTCTACTCACACTCCTTCTCTACTCGAACTCCTTCTCTACTCGAACTCCTTCTCTACTCTCTCTCTCTCCTTCTCTCTCTCTCTCTCTCTCTCTCTATCTCTCTCTACTTCCTTCTCTACTCGCACCCCTTCTCTACTCTCTCTTTTCTACTCGCACTCTTTCTCTACTCGCACTCCTTATCTACTCTATCTTTCTCTACTCGCTCTCTTTCTATGCTCGCATTCCTTCTCTACCCTCTCTCTTCTCTACTCACACTCCTCCCTACCTTCTCTTTTCTACTCGCACTCTTTCTCTACTCGCACTCCTTCACTACTCTCTCTTCTCTACTCGCACTCCTTTTCTATTTGCACTCCTTATCTACGCTCTCTTTCTCTACTCGCACTCCTTCTCTACTCTTTCCTCTCTACTCGAACTTCTTCTCTATTCGCACTCCGTCTCTACTCACACTTCTTCTCTACACTTGCTCTCTTTCCACTTCCTTCTCTACTCGCACTCCTTCTCTAATCGCACTCATTCTCTACTCTCTCTTCTCTACTCGCACTCCTTCTCTACTCGCACTCCTCTCTACTCTATCTTTCTCTACTGTCACTCCTTCTCTACTCTCTCTTCTCTACTCGCAATCCTTCTCTACTCACACTCCTTCTATAGTCTCTCTTCTCTTCTCGCACTTCTTCTTAACTCGCTCTTCTCTACTCTCTCTCTCTTTCTCTACTGGCACACCTTCTCTACTCTCTCAACTCTACTCTCTTTCTCTCTCTCTCTCTCTCTCTCTCTCTCTCTCTCTCTCTCTACTCGCACTCCTCCGCTACTCGCACTCATTCTCTACTCGCACTCCTTCTCTACTAGCACTCCTTTTATACTCTCTCTTCTCTACTCGCACTCCTTCTCTACTAGCATTCTTTTTATACTCTCTCTTCTCTACTCGCACTCCTCTCTACTAGCACTCCTTTTATACTCTCTCTTCTCTACTCGCACTCCTCTCTACTCGCACTCTTTCTCTACTATCTCTTGTCCTCTGGCACTCCTTTTCTACTGGCACTCCTTCTCTACTCGCACTCCTTCTCTTCTCGCACTTCTTCTCTACTCGCAATCCTTCTCTACTCGCACTCCTTCTCTACTCGCACTCCTTCTCTACTCGCACTGCTTCTCTACTCGCAATTCTTCCCTTCTCTCTCTTCTCGCACTTCTTCTTAACTCGCACTTCTTCTCTACTCTCTCCCTCTCTTTTTCTACTGGCACTCCTTCTCTACTCTCTCTTCTCTGCTCTCTCTCTCTCTCTCTCTCTCTACTTCTTCTCTACTCGCACTCCTTCTCTACTCGCACTTCTTCTCTACTCGCACTCCTTCTCTACTCGCACTCCTCTCTACTCTATCTTTCTCTACTGTCACTCCTTCTCTACTCTCTCTTCTCTACTCGCAATCCTTCTCTACTCACACTCCTTCTATAGTCTCTCTTCTCTTCTCGCACTTCTTCTTAACTCGCACTTCTCTACTCTCTCTCTCTTTCTCTACTGGCACACCTTCTCTACTCTCTCAACTCTACTCTCTTTCTCTCTCTCTCTCTCTCTCTACTCGCACTCCTCCGCTACTCGCACTCATTCTCTACTCGCACTCCTTCTCTACTAGCACTCCTTTTATACTCTCTCTTCTCTACTCGCACTCCTTCTCTACTAGCATTCTTTTTATACTCTCTCTTCTCTACTCGCACTCCTCTCTACTAGCACTCCTTTTATACTCTCTCTTCTCTACTCGCACTCATTCTCTACTAGCACTCCTTTTATACTCTCTCTTCTCTACTCGCACTCCTCTCTACTCGCACTCTTTCTCTACTATCTCTTGTCCTCTGGCACTCCTTTTCTACTGGCACTCCTTCTCTACTCGCACTCCTTCTCTTCTCGCACTTCTTCTCTACTCGCAATCCTTCTCTACTCGCACTCCTTCTCTACTCGCACTCCTTCTCTACTCGCACTGCTTCTCTACTCGCAATTCTTCCCTTCTCTCTCTTCTCGCACTTCTTCTTAACCCGCACTTCTTCTCTACTCTCTCCCTCTCTTTTTCTACTGGCACTCCTTCTCTACTCTCTCTTCTCTGCTCTCTCTCTCTCTCTCTCTCTCTCTACTTCTTCTCTACTCGCACTCCTTCTCTACTCGCACTTCTTCTCTACTCGCACTCCTTCTCTACCCTCTCTTCTCTACTCGCACTTTCGCTCTACTCGCACTCCTTCTCTACTTACACTTCTTCTCTACTCTATCTTTCTCTACTCGCACTCATCTACTCGCACTCCTTATCTTCTCACTTTTCTCTACTCGCACTCCTTCTCTAATCTCTCTTCTCTTCTCTATTCGCACTCCACTACTCGCACTCCTTCTCTACTCTCTAATCTCTACTCGCACTCCTTCTCTACTCTCTCTTTCTCTGCTCTCTCTCTCTCTCTCTCTCTCTCTCTCTCTCTCTCTAATGTATTTGGTAATTAACTTAAAATAAGTTTTGGCATCCTACTCAGCATATTTCCTAACGTGATACCATTTCTAGAACGAACTTATGAGCAAAAACAAGCCCCGGCACGGATTATTGGTACATGGCTTCCCCTAGCTGGCAAAAAAGTCGACTTGATTCGTTAATATAGTCGGGACTCAATCACGTCATAAAAAAGCTGGGCGATAGAACGCGATTCAGGACGACCATCGGGCAGATCAGAAGATTGATTGATCGGGTACAATCGGGTCAAGATTGGGAAAAAAAAACAATCCTTGGTTAGTATGCGAAAAATAACGTTTTAAACTGATTAAAATCAAAATAGTGTCATTTTTTTGTGGATCACAATGATATCTTTGACCACAAGTACTGCATCTATCCAGGCAATTTATTTAACATGTTGAAATATCAATACTTAACTTAAATCTTCCTTAACTTTAAGGAGGCATTGTAATTCCGGGCCCTGTACTACTATGTAAAGTTTAAAAACAATAAAAGATAAAATAACAGAACGGATTACCACCGAAACTGCAATATCTTCAATATTTTTACGGGTATTTGTTATATGGATAATTTTGTCCAGCTATACAAATATGCAGTGAAAATCCAGATAAACTTACATGTATGCTAATACTTTTAAGAATGAACTGACAACAGACCAAAAAGGTTATTTTTTTAAAAATACGTGTGGTGTTTTATTTTACTGAGCTATAAAACGTATGCAAACTGTACAGGGTTCATTGCTATGGTTTTTATTTTGTTTGATTTTTTTCTTAACATCCCAGTCAACAATTTTTCAGTTATGTCGGCGCATTCAACTAAGATTAAGATGCGCGGATCCAGAGAGGGGGTGGCAGACGGTCCTGACCCCCTCTTTGGAAAATCGGAAACCTTTGGGACTCTTTAGTAATCTGGTCCAGATCCCCTGGGAAATCAAAAGTTACCAAGCCAGCATTCAATATTGGGTAATTATCGCCCCGCCAGTGTTTTGCTGATGAGCTGATGACGGTCCGCTTTTGGTGGTATTTTGATTCCTCACTCCATTCATCTAAAAGAAGGTGTGTCAGAGTTTAGTTGGACTTCATCTGACAAAATTTCTGGATCCGCGCGTGATTAAGCGATAATAACAACATCGCATGAGATGTTGTGTTGAAAAATTATGTGCATTTTTCTCACTAATGTTTTACAAAAGCTAAGAAAGCGTATCAGTGCAAAGCTACTAGATGGTGGTACAAGACATGGACATACCCTATCACATGGAGCACACAATGTCAAGAAACCATCGGCCCGCCAGCGAAGTGCCATTCAAAAACGGAAGAAAGGAAGGCGGGGGGAGGGTGTGTGTGTGTGTGTGTGGGGGGGGTGGCGACCGGCTAGAGAGCCCTGTTGAAACCCATTCAATTTTTGTGGGTTTTTTCGCATGTGTTGTTGTTGTTTTTGTACAGTTTGGGGGGGGGGGGCGGGGGTGGGTAAACTGTTGATATAGTGTGTTACATTGAATAGAATCCTAAAGGGCGGTGCAAACAGAAGGGTGTTTCAATGGACTAGGTGAGTTGTATGTTTCAATGGATTTGATCAGGGTATTTCAGTGAACTGAGCGGTCTGAGTGCTTCCCTGGGCTGGGCGGTTTGGGTGTATCAGTTGCCTAAGGATATTGGGAGTTTCAATGGGTTGGCTGGTTTGTGTATTTAGTGTACTGTGTGCGTTTGGGTGTTCTCTGGCGATTCAGTAGACTGATGGTTACATGTATGGGTGTTTCAATTGTCGGTGTGGCATACATGTATATATTGATGGATCAAAGGTTTACTAATCATGTACACGTGGCAACGTAACCAACAGTTTCCTCGTATTTTGACACTTCTTTTACACAACAAATGCGCCTCAATGTGAACCTGCATTTTGTAACACTGTTCATGTTGTTTATACACTGCGTTGCCAGGTAAGATAATGAGTATAGATATGGCTCATGTTCTTGCCTTCTTTCAGGGACCATGCCATCGCCCCCACCCCACTCAGCCATCATATCCGCTTCCTATATCAAGCAAACTGGTTTCACCAAAAATGTATCAGTGCAGAATTTAAATAAGTATGTTTTCCCAAAACTCACTAGTACAAAAACATGCATAATGACACCTACTGAAGATGAGCGCTTTTCACAACACATCACAACTGTAAAACCTCTCAAATTCCCTTCTGTATCTCGTCCCCCTGGTAGTCTTCCATTTGTAGCATTACATATTTTGTTTGTATCATGACATGCTTAAAATAAATCATATTAAGGCACTAATTCTGCGGCAGTTTGTATCAATCTCCGAAATCAAAACCACTGTCACTCCGATAGCAAGCATGTCAGCTGTCAAGTTTCCTCTGAACATTTTGCTAACCATCAAAACGATATCAACGTAAGCAAATTTCAAATATTGATGTTTAAATAGCATTTTGAGACACGGCTCTTATAAGTCATGTAGGAGAATGGTCTAGAATTGTGGCGACACAAGCAAATCGCGTCAAAGGTTGATGTAAATCCAGCTATGATCAAACAAATAGCATTTTTTCATTGAAAATTTTACAATCGTCGTTTGAAAAGTCGCCCTGGGTCCTTCGGACATGGGTCAAAAGCATTTAACACATTCCGAGTCCTTATCATTTATTATAGAAGCAACCTGTTTGCTGCTGTCGTCTCCAAGAAACTTTCTATAGGAAATAAAAATGGATAAATACAGACCCTGTCCATCCACAATCGCAATGTTTACCTCCGATAGCCAACATCCTCCGAGATCTAGACATGCGGTTTACCTGGGTGATGTTGCATACATATATAGCAATGATATCTAAACTCCAGCTGTTTAGTTTTTAGACTTAATTTTTCGCAATAACTTTCTTGTCTTCAATTTTAGCAAAATGTGTTCGCGATGAAAGTTGTAGAGGAGAATTTCCGCCAACTTCTCCAAAAGATCTTGTGCTTGTGGCGCAAGCAGCTTTTTGCGTATATAGATGAAGATTTTGCAATAAATTAAATTCGTCCTAAATTTCTAAGTCTTTTAATGACATGTATAATTCGTATAGGCGTGACAGAAAGGGGTAGTTTCAAAAAAAAATCGGAAGCGGTACATATCGCGTTCTTCAAAGGCTGTGCATAGCATAAAACTGTCGTTAGCATACGCACGAGCGAATCAGGCGCGATTTCTATTATATTTGAACAAGCCATCCATCACTTTAGTAATAGAATTAGGGCGGTGCAATGTACATTTTTGACTGACATCTTGGACTTTGTTTATTTGTGCTTTGTTTAAAATATTCAAAGAGTGCATCTAAGCACAGAGGAACCTGCAGCATCTATGATGTTGGAACCATTTGGAGAAGTTGGCGGAGATGTTCCTGAATACTTTTCATCGCGAACACACTTTGCTAAAATTGAAGACAAAAAAGTTATTGCGAAAAATTAAGTCTAAAGACTTAACAGCTGGAGTTTAGTCACCATTTGAGTCTAAGCAGTTGTCACATCCATATGTACACATAACAAAAGTTTGGATTCACATGTAAGCAACGATGATAGATTATTAATTTACCATAATGCCAATGTAATTTGCACGCAAGAATGAATAATTTATATGAATGGATTTTTTACTTAAAAACCCTTCCATAAAGGCTGTGATTCTATTGTTTTTATTCATTGTTTTTGTTGATGTGGGAGTTTTGTTGAGTTGGGTGTGTTTCTTTGCGTCGTTTAGAACTAGTTTAGGAATCATCATGGTGAAGAAGAGAAAGGCGGCTGCTTTACTAGAATTGTGTTGTTGCTGTCTATGTTTTTCCTCTTCCTCGCGGTACCATAGGTTGGTCTGTGATTGTAGCATTTCCTGGCCATACCCATACTCACTTGCTGTTTTGTCTCCTGGTACATTCGGAAACTTACCCCAAGCTGGTAGATTCAGAGTAGCTATTTGATGGTGCTCGTGTATATTGATAAAAATAAAGTTATATGACTTTTTGGTTATTGTGAAGGCGGCACCTCATGAATGCATAATTAGGACTGGTCAACCCTAGACATAGGTAAAAGCTTGAAAATGAGGCATGGTTTTATTCAAAAGTAACTGTTTCATTTTGCGCCAAAATAACTGCATCTGAACATGTCTATTTAACATAAGCTTAGATGCAAACATGTTTGTCTATGAAGCTTCAAATATTTTAGTTCATATAATATGCGATTATGCGCTTTAAGGGTTAATAAATGTGAGTTCAGTGTGTAAACGGTTAGGATTTTCATGAAATACACGCACATTTGCGAGGTCAAACAATTTACAGTAAAATGCATTTGAGCCCCCTACCTCCCAACCCCCCCCCCCCCCGGTGGCTTGGGCTGCTGTCCGTTCTAAGGCGGTCGTTCTGTTGTTGTTGACTTTTTTATTGTTACTTCCATTGTGGGAGTCTGTAATTGTTCTATGTTGTGTTGTACGTTACTTTATGTCCATTCTAGTATTGCAATCATCTTGGTGGGGAAGAGAGAGCTGGTTGATTTGCTTGAATTGTCTTCCTGGTGTCTCGTGATGGTTGAGTGGCTCTTCCTCGCGGTGCCATGGGGTTTTCTGCAGTTTGTGATTGTGGTATTTCCTGATCATACTCATTTACTATTTTTTTATTACATGTTTTAATTCTTCACCAAATTATAAATAGAACCTGATTTCCTTTGTTTATCAGATGAAATAGCCAAACCAGGCCCAGAGATGAATATTACAGTTACCGACTTTACAGAGAGCAAAAAGCTCTATTATAGATACAGTTCATAGCTGACATTAAACACAAGCATTAAGATACAATAAGGAAAAGAAAAACAATGCTACGATAAAATCAACTCTGCAGTAGATATAAGAAAACAAAAAATACATGTAACAGTGACTTTGAAGCATACAACAAAATTCGAAATAACACATTGCCAAATAATAATGACAATTAATCAGAGAGTAATGAATCAAAACATGTTCAACGAGATATTCGCGGATAAACATAAAAGTGGCACCCCACAAAGCTCTATACTCGGTCCCATTTTGTTTCTGGTTAATTAATTACACTGTTGATGACATCCACTGTATAATTCGACTGTTTGCTGACAATACAAGTCTTTATGTCGTTGTAGAAAACCCAATCGAAGCTGCACGATTCTTAAATGCTGACTTATATTAGTAAATATAGGTCATTAGGCCAAAATGGTGTTAGCTTCAATACCAGCTAAATCCAAATCCTTCATACTCTCTTCCAGACTCAATACACCTGACCCTACTCCAATCATTATGAATAAAAATCATATATCCGAAGTTAATACCCACAAATATTATGTTTTTAAGTTCTAGTGAATGCACATGGTAAGACCATGTGGTAGAAATTAAATCAAAAGTATGAATCAGAATCAGTTTCATTAGTAAATTAAGTTCCCAGCTAAATAGAAAGTATCTTAAGACATAATTGTTTTCATTCATTAGACCTATTTTAGAATTTGTCGGCGTCATTTGGGAAAACTGTACTCAGTATGAAGCAAATAGAAGAGAAAATTTAGATAGATGCAGCAGCATAGTATCTGCTGCCTCCACTCTCGTATGACTAAATCTAGCTTCTGTATTCTGAAACTGGATGGGAAACTTTAGCCTGCAGGAGACACAAGCATAAAATTACTATGTTTTATAAGTTGTATCATGGTACTTCTCCAGTGTATCTATCCCCACGGCTACCATCTACCATTGTTGCAACTGTTTCTTACACTTTTCGCAATCCCAGCATCTTCGACCAATACATGGCCGTTCGCAGCTCATTACTATTCTTTTGTTTCCAAGTGCAGTGAGAATTTGGGAATTCTTTGCCTGATGCGAAAAGAAACTGCACTTGTCCAGCATTACTGAAACATCATCGATACTTCAATGAAGGCAAACCTAAAAACCAGATGTAGATCTCTAAATCAACACCTTTTCTCAAGAAATATTGTTCAATTTGCACTTTGGGCATGTGTCATAATTGAGCCTAATCGCGAAAAAACCTGTCTCCGTGGGTTTACGAACAACAAGGCGCAGACCAGCCTGCGCATCCGCGCAGACTGATCAGCGCCTTTGTAAATAGCTTATTGGAAAGTATCATATATAGACTTGCTATATGTGAAATTTCAATTTTCTAGCTAGTCTCTGTAGCTGAGGAGACTGGTTTGAAACTCGCTTTGACGGAAACCCCGAAGACAGGTTTTCTCGCGACGAGGCCCTTATAGAAGATACTGAGTTCCTTTATGTTTCTCTTTTTCTCACCCAGTGGAGTATATGTTAAGGTCAATTTCTGTCTTGTGAACCCAGCCAAATATTCTCCGCAATAGCAAGATTTTAAAGATTTTTCAAGATTCAAGATTTTTATTTGGTAAACAAAGGCCACCGGTCCAAAATACATCACATAGTATTTAAACAAAAATACAAGTAGTAGTCAGGTCCTTGTTATCATACCTTGCTGTCATACTTTATTATCATACCCCATGTTTTAAGTCATCCAGAGAACCCAAACAGCACATCTCTGTCTCAAAGAAAGTGTTGTATAGGTTATCAAGATCACCTGTAACATAACTGATATTTAAGATTTAAAATTTATCTTAATATTTGGAGACAGTAGATTGAGTTTTAGAATAAAATCAGTTCTCATTGTCTTTAAGCTTCAACAATTCGTTAATATATATGCATATTTTCTTTATCAGTACAGGATTTGTGTACTAATAATGTTGTGGAATTTTGCAGACTATCACCAGATTGATACCAAGTGTTCAAATATTCGTTTCTTAAGGCATCAAATTTTTCACATTTTTAAAAAAACATGATATTCATCCTGAACAACAAGACAGTTATGGTTATGGTTATTAAAACATTATAAGCAAACTCTATCCGCTCTGTCTATTCCCCTATGGCGACCCAGCTCAATCGTAAATTTGTGGCTAGAGCAACGAAATCTTGCAAATGCTCTTCTTTAGGAAAATGGTATTGCTATGCATAAATATGCATAAATACTTTTCAACATTTAACAATGGCTTGAAGTCTTCATATGTATCACACTGAGAAGACTCATTTATATCTGTGTTCCACCGCTATGTCATGAAATCTGTTAATCGTTGCTTAAACTGTGATATGAACATACCAATATCTCCCACATCTTAAGCAATCAAGATATACCCAAACCCATAAGTGAATAATAAGTTACGAACTTTTGAAACCAAATTGTGTCTAATGCTTTTATCATTTTAAAGCAATTCTTTGGACATCTATTCTTTTGCATGTGTTGAAGTTTACACCAATACTTTATACAATTTATGAAATAAGTTACACGAATAGGAAGACAGCCACACTCACCAATAGCAACAGCATTATTTACTGAGTTGTTGATTCCTAGAAAATATTTACAAAAACTGAAATTAACAGATTCTATAACGTCTGAATATTCAGTGCCCCAGAACTCAGACCTACAGCAGAGGATCGGTTTAACCATAGAATCAAAAAGACGAAATATTTCATCCTGTTGAAAATAACTAAATTTTCTTTGATAAGTTTTTATGCAAACTATTGCTTTTCTAGTTTGTGATGCCAGTTTCCGTTTCACTTTAGACCACGAAAGTTTAGGTTAAATATAAGGCCCAGATATTTGTACTCAGAAGTAGTTTTAACTGGTATACCATTAAAGGTACATGATTCATAACTGCGTAATGGACCGCCATTGCAGAAAACAATAATTTCAGTTTTATTCAAGTTTACCGTCTTTTTTGTTAATTGACAATATTCAGGGATAATGTTTAATTGTTTTTGCAGTCTTATCCGTGTATCAGCATAATGTGCGAAATCGTCTGTGAACAATAGGCAAACCTCCACGGTAATGAAGATTCCAGCAGCACACTGCTCTCGGAGTAAGGTACATGAATCGTTAACCAATAATGCAAATCGTAGCGGACTGCTTACGTCCCCTTATCTGGTACCGATATTATAAAGGAAAGCTTTCGTTAGACCATTAACCGTGCACACCGATTCGTATAAGTTGGAATATAAAGACTTTAATGTCCTTAAAAATTTGCCATGTACTCTTTTTTTTCAATAGACTTTTAAAGAGCAGTTCGTGTTCCAGCGTATCTAATGCTTTTTGGAAGTCAACATATAAACAATAGAACCGTCCGACGCGTCTTGATAAGTATTTTTGGATAACAGCACTTAAAGTAAATAATTATGTTATCAATAGCAGAGTGGCCTGCTCTGAACCCAGCTTGTTACTCATCAAGTTTCTCATTTTGCTTAGACCCAGGCGTAAAGGCATTTGTTTAAAATACTTGAAAATATTTTGTACATTGTATTTACTAATGATATACCTTGAAAATTGTTGGGATCACTAGTTGGTCCACTTTTATGTAAGGGACATAGAATAGTTTCACCAAAAGACTTGGGAAAGACACCAGATCAAGAATGCTATTAAATACATATTTCAAAATTGGAGCAATATCTGTAGCGATGCTTTTGAAAAATTCTGCACTAATCATGTCCAGCCCTGCGCTTTTCCCGGTCTTCAAAGATTTAATAGTTGAAAAAATTTCCTCAATGGTATTTTTTTTCATTTAAGATATCAGCTGTATTATCTACATGTACATCTGCGTCATCTTCGTTTTGAGGTCCTAAATTTTGATTTTCTGAAAAGAGAAGGGACTTAAAGTGATCATACCATTGGGAATTGCTTATATTAGGGGTTGGTGGTGTTTGAGATCAACAGTTTTTCAAAATATTTTAGGGTCCTGACTTGCCTCCATTAATTTTTGTCTACATTGCTTTTGATGATGTTGTTGTTTTTTTTTCAACCGACATGCGTGCTTAAATAAATTTCTCTGATCTTTATATTTTCTCAAATCAGAAATTTCATTGCTTTCTCTAAACCTACCCAACGCTGAATATTGTTCTGCTTCAAATCAGTACATGTTATATCCTACCAGGGAGGTTGTGAAGGTAAACGTCGCGGTTTCGAGGGTTTTGACATACAGTTGGCTGCTGTAGTGTATACGGTTGTTAACAATTCAATAGCTGCATCAATATTTTCTGTTGTTTGGTGAGAAATGTCTCGTTTCGAAATATCTAAGTTATTACGAAAATGCGTCAAGAAATTTTCCTTTTGTTCATCGCTCCAAAGCAAATAATTTAAGATATTTTGTGACGGTCGGTTCTGGGGTTTATCTCCAATATGTGGTGTAGGATTTTTACGTGGAAATGTGAACTGACAGTAAACAGGGAAATGAACGCTCTCATCGCGATCTTCAGTTGAAAAATTTGATATTTTAGCAAAAAGTTTACTTGAAGCAATATTATAATCAACCACAGAGGCCTGATTGTTTGCTATACAAGTAAAGTTACTATCTTGGTCACCGAATAAGCGCCAATTTATAATATGCACATCAAACGTACAGCATAACTCAGCTAGGCTGATTCCAAATAAATTGTAAGCACCATCCTTATTGATTTTTTTCGTATCAAAATCATCGGATTGATAATTCGTTTCCCCAAAAACATATTGAAGATCATCATTTGGTATAAAGTCCTTGAATGTTTTTTATTCTGGCATTTAGATCGCCGGCCAGGAAGAAATACGAGTCAGGGTATCGGAATTTGACATCAGCTATCACTACTGCATAAACTCCCATTAAAATCCCATTAATGGCCCCCATTAAAATTTCCAATTAAAAATGGTCCTATTAATGGTCAATTTTAATGGTAAAATGCACTTTCAAAACTGAAAATCTGTCAATATACCATTAACTCAAACCATTAATTGAAAAAAATAATGAGCATCATTTAAGCATTATTTTTAGTGTGTGAAAATTAATGGCCATTAAAACCTCCCATTAAAATTGTTGCTGGTTAATTTTAATGCCCATTAATATGGTCTATTTTTCATGGCCATGAAAATTTTGGCCATTATTAGAACCATTATTAATGGCTTTTTACTTTTAATGGCCATTATAACAGAAAATGTAACTACAAATGTATGGGCATTAATTACCCATTAGTATATTGGATAGAAAATAATGGGCATCATTCTTTTAAATCAACAGCATATTAATGGGCATTAAATGCATAATTTAATGGCCATTAGATAAGCATGACAAATTTCTAATAAAAATATGTTAATGGTCATTAATTTTCTCTTATGCCCAGTTCAATGTTTTCAAGATTCTATTTCTTGTGCTGCTTCCTGTTTCTCATTTAGAAGCAGGAAAGACAAGCAAGAATCTTGCTGGACTTTGGTTTAAGTCCCCTGTCATCTTAAGAGATAAACAGGCCAATTAACAAGTTAATATAATGTTACCTTTTTATTTCTGAATCCTTCTATATATTGATGAAAATATAATTTCCATTGGTGAATGCAACACATATACATTTTGATAAATTTAGGGCACAACCTTGCTGTATGTTAATAATAGAGATCAGAAATTCTGATAAATTGATAAATATAATATTTCAGAAAAAATATAAGTCTTAAATCATTTTTGTATATCATATTAATCTTTTGTGAAAAAATAAGATTTTTCAAGGGGAGCTACTCTAATTTGCAACTCTTGTTTAAGTGATTTTAATGGCCATTAAATGTGTTTATTAGAATTATTGCATGTTTTGATCATTTTTCTCAGTCAGAAAGTAAAACAAAATTTTTTATTAAGATAATTGTAAAAATAAAGTATGGTATTTTCACGATTTTAGAGACATCTTTAAACATTAAATTATGTACTTCTCATTATAATTGTCAAATTCTATCCCATTGTTACATATAGCATTTACCTGTTGGTATGTTGTTTTTTTTTGAAAACTTAATTCATCTGGATATTCGGTTTTGTGACATAAAACATAGTTTGAAACGTTATGAAATTTGTTAAAGGGGATGATAATGATACAGCATATATCCAATAAGTAAAGTCTAAGACATGATCAAATGGCTTTACACATTAGGCACACCAACAGTCTTAATGAAGCCTCATCAAGAGCGTTTAGAATAAAGTCTTTTTTTCTTTCTGATTCTATTGAGAAATGTTGCATTCTTTTACATGGAAATGAATTTTGAGTGTAAATGTTATTGGCCAAGTTGAATCCTTCTTAGGACACAGTCAAATATAAAGAAAACCATATTAATTCAAAACTAATGGCCATTAATAAATAGTTTGGATAAATAATTGGCATGAAATTAGATTAGATCCATTAGATGCAACTTTAATGGCCATTAAATCCTGCTCAAAACTCATTTAGGCTAAATTAATGGCTTTGGATTTTGTATTTTCTTCAAAAATACACTAACTCTTTTTATTACTTCTCTTCTTTGTTCAGACGTATAGGCATGGTGGTCGAAGCCTGCTAACCAAGTAGAGCTTAAATTTATGAGACGCCTGACTGAAAATTTCAATCGCCATACTACTCGCACCTCGCGGGTTCCCGCTTCCATGGTGATTGTGCTTGTACTCAGAAGCAGTAATACACATGTTGTTGATGGACAAGCAGGGTTTGGTAGCATACATAACTTAGAATTATAGAACTGTTTGGAATGTTAAATTATGCACAAAATTTCTACAAATGCAAGATCCATAGAATACATGTTTGTGCTACAAGTTTAAAATTGATTACCAATTGATTACCAGTGTACCTCATTAAAACTCCCCTCACTGTATCACGGATTTCATTATTTCAATAAAGCATGGTCATGGCTCCCAAATGCATATTTTCCTATATCCTATGTATTCTTGCAGTTGCTAAATCCTGTTTCCAGGCTCTAGCTATGCTTGGTAGGAGAGCAGATTGGTTTTTGTCTGAAAAAGTAACAAAGGCCCACAATCTCCTTGATAAGCTTTAAAATTTCCTGGATAAATGCTGGAGAAATTTCTCCAGCATTTCTCCTCCAGGCTATGTTATGATTTTCGATGAAATTAATAGAGTTTGCCTTTAAAACTCATTTTCCTACAGCATTTCTCGAGGTAATTTTCTTTGTCTTCCTGAAATTTCAGTTTAATCACACAGGCAATTTCTTCATGAAACAAGAAATGTGGCGATTTTAATTTACAAGCACTGAATGGTGGAGCTCTTCATTACACAAACATACCTGTGGATGCAATGTGCAGCAAGTTTTGAAGGCTGTAAAATGATTATGTTAAAAACTAACCTTTACATGAGTGTACAAATAATGGACAATATCAAATACTCTGATGATCTTTTTATTGATGGGCATTATTAAAAAATTAATGGGTTACGATGTTCAGTCCCAAATATTAATGGCCATGAAAAAATTGATCTCCCAACTTCAGTAATTTAAAATTCATGAACACATCTTTCATGGCCATTATTAGACATGTAATGGGGTTTTCATGGCAATTAGTTTTTGTAATGGCCATTAATACTGCAAATTCATGGGCATTAAATCAGCATAAAACAGAAAATAATGGCCCATTAAATTTTAATGGTCATCATTTCATACCAAGGGTAAAAATTAATGGTATTTTAATGATCATACTTGCTCTTGAATTAAATTAATGGCCATTACCACTTAAATAATGGCACATTGTTTCGTATAAATATTGGTTCCCATATTTCACTGCTTTCTAATGCTAATGAATTGCATATTTATATATTTAATGGCCATTGAAATATCAAACATGCAAATTTACTACTTTTTAATGCCATCAATAGACATGAAAGGTTTTAATGGTCATTACTTTTTGTAATGGCCATTACAGAATGCAAATTCATGGGCATTAAAACATCACAAAACGAAAATTAATGGACCATTATTTCTTTTAATGGTCATTAATAATACAGAAGGTGTAAATTAATCAAAAATTAATGATTTTACTTGCTCTTTAATGGCCGTTACCGCTGAATTAATGGCCATTATAATGAATATTAATGACCAAACACACAAAACCATTAATTTTAAGAAACGAAAAGTAATGGATGATTTTAACAGGAATTTGATTATTAATGGCATTTTTATGGACTTTTAACGGAATTTAATGGGTTTTATGTGCAGTAGTGTATATTGCTCTCTAATAAAACAATTCCATTTTTCTCATTTGAATTATTGTAAATTGTCACCCCTTGTGAAGAAACGTACGCAAAATTCATGACTGTATCTTGAATATCTAAAAAGAAGCTAGATTTAAAGTGCAGAACTACACAGTCTCCCAAATCTGGGAATATGCGCTCAATCAAGTTAGCCTTTAATATCAAGTCTTTGACAAATACACATACCCCGCCACTATTTCTTCCTGACCCAGGCTTTCTTTTTCAAACATATTTGTAAGTCGTAAAAGAAGACAAAAAGTTGCTAAATTCACCCACGTGATTACCCCAGTGAAGTTATATCAAAGGTTTGTAAATATTTTTTTCAATTCAACATCATCCGTATATTTTTGTAACGCCTCAATGTTCCATGTAAGTATTTTTTTTTACGCAAGAACTATTAGTAAGCAAAATGTTTATGTATGTGTCATCATTTGGTATGCCTCGACCATGTCCCTAGTAATCACGCTCTGTGTCACGGTTGTTGCCGCCTTCAGCGCCGCCCATATCCTCGTATTGACTTCGCGTGCAGTAATTTTCGCGCTCGTCGTGTATCTTCAAACGAAGATAACCAAATATGTCTTTATGTTCATAACCATATTTTGAAAACAAAAAAGTTCCAAGTTAATCAATAAGTTCCTTTTATATGTAGGACTTGACGCGTAATTTCAAGTCATAACGTAAAGTCAAAACTTACACATGGGCCCAGACCTGTAATTGTTTCCATAGACCTCCATTATAGCCTTTAAGTAAGCTGTGGTCCTCACAACTCTTCAAGCACAATGAGGCTGCCATAGAATCACAGATTGGCCCCAGTTCAACCAATAAACAAATATGAGATACCATGGTGACCACCATCTTTTACCACTTTTGGCCCCTGAAGGTGGGCACTCTAAATGAGAGGAAAATTTCATTGAACAAAATACCAAAATGCAAGGTCCTTTTTTTCTAAGCCACACCAGTAAACTTAATCAACAAAAGCAATGAGATGCTGTTTCAAAAAGTACAGCAAAGATATACCCATCTTACAAATACAATATATTCCGTAGTTTTATTATTGACCAATCATGAAACACCTTACAACTAAAAAAATATTATGCTGAGCTTCCACCCACCTTTTGAGCCAATCAGTGCCCCTTTTACAATTACAGGTCTGTGACCACATACGACCGAAGTTGTTCAGTATTTATAGATGTCCATTTATCATTATGCCTAAAAACAGTAGAGGATCTGATAGCCTGTTCATATCGTCTTAACCTTCGCCCTTTGCCTATGCAATAAGTAACATGTATCTATTAACAATAACTCTCAAATTTATGTTCAGTATTTCCTATGAAACTTTATGCTATTGGTACATATGTCTTTTTATGGATAACAATAACATACTGGTCAATGTAAACGCACCGGTGGTTGCTACAACGAGCTGGTGGTTGCATTTTTCAGCACCGGTGGTGGCGTAAAAGGTAAAAAAATCTATACCTGTTGACTTTATTATTTATGAATGATTTATAAGCTTGCATTTATTTTATTTGTGATGACACCTGGCGCACAGACCACCGGTAGCATTGCAGTTTATGGCTCTGCCAAGCAATTGGTGATTTAGTTCATCGTTTGGAATTTAAATCCAACAAAGTTCTGGAGTTTTGCCGTGACAGGTGCTTTTTTCTATTGTAACTGCCTAAATTGAGTGAAATATGCATGTCTAAGCGCAGCTGTTGTCATATTCCCATGAAATAACATCCAAAAAACGACTACTACTTTGTTTTTTTTTCTTGGTAAACTAGCAAATGTTTTATATAGACATTTTTATTATCAGGGCGTTGTATCAATGCGTCAAAAAATGCTCCCAGTGCGTTGTAATAAAAATTCCTCAATAAAGCATTTGCTAGTTTACCAAGACATGCAGATTTCACTCAATTTAGGCAGTTACAATAGAAAAAAGCACCTGTCACAGCAAAACCCCAGAACTTTGTTGGATTTGCAGTCCAAACCATGAATTATATCACCAATTACTTGACAGAGCCATAAACTGCAATGTTACCGGTGGTCTGTGCGCCAGGTGTCATCACAAATGAAATAAATGCAAGTTTATAAATAAATAATAAAGTCAACAAGTATAGATTTTTTTACCTTTTACGCCACCACCGGTGCTGAAAAATGCAACCACCAGCTCGTTGTAACAACCACCGGTGCGTTTACATTGTCCAGTGTGAATAAGCATAACTTAAAAACTACGGTCTCTAGTCAGTCCCTTTTTGCGGATAACAATTGACATTATCCAGTACTAGGCACTTCGGTCTAATATCCTGTGGTTTTGTACGTTTTTGTTTTGTGATTAACGTTCCATTTCGTTGCCCTGGAAACCTTCCTAAATGTTGCTCCAAGTCTCACTATATTCTTTATACTGTGGACCCACCTTGAAATACGTTAAAGTCAGCGATTCTTGTAGTAAATGCGGAACCAGTACACACTTTGTACCATAACATTCTGAAAATGTACAGCAGAATATCAATAACTCGAATCAATATAAGGAAAATGTCTGCTTTCATACCACCATCAACATCGTGTGCCGTTTCCTTTGTTTCATCATAGTGTGTTAATTTGATTAGATTATTGCTCTATGATGATATATTGCATAAGCTAGGAAGCCTCCATGCGAGCTTAACAATGCTTGTGTTTTAACAACAACAGAATCTAGGGCGAAGAGTTTGTACCAGTAAAATGCATTTAAGCCCCCTTCTCCTAGTGGCTTAGGCTGTTGTCCGTTCTAAGGCGGTGGTTTTGTTGTTGTTGATCCATTGTTTATTGTTGCCCACCTTGTTTATTGGGGGTACTGTGTTTGGTCCTTGTTTTGTAAGTAGAGAGAGAGAGAGCTGACTGCTTTGCTTTAATTGTCTTCATGGTGTCTTGTGGCCGTTAGTGTGGTCTGCAGTGTATAATTTGTGGCTTTTCCTGATCATATGCTTTATATATACCAACATTACCAAGTATATCACGACATAAGGTATGCATTGATTTAAATGGTGTTAATATTTATACAATGATTGTCCACCTATATAATTACTTAGCAGATGAAATAGCCGAACTACGCCCAGTTATGAATATTTAAGTTGCCGCCTTTACAGTAAACGAAGAGTCGAGTACCACGAACCTCCCTCAAGAAGCAATTAGACGCAAAGGGCCCAACTGCTTCTCGAGGGGTTCCATACCAGTATGTCTTAGGAAACCTATAGCCACTTGTGGTTTTCCAGGGGGGCGGGGATATCAAAACCCCTGTCCCCACCCCCTCTGAAACTGCCAATAGCTTGTTCTCTTTAGTCGTGCAGTATGGTTGTACTTGATCTTACCTGTTATTGTTGTTATTTGGAATAATATGTTAAATCCCAGGAAGGTATATAGCTGGTATAATTCATTGGAACTTTATCTTACCTGTTATTATTGTTATTTGGAATAATATGTTAAATCCCAGGAAGGTATATAGCTGGTATAATTCATTGGAGCTTTATCTTACCTGTTATTATTGTTATTTGGAATAATATGTTAAATCCCAGGAAGGTATATAGCTGGTATAATTCATTGGAACTTGATCTTACCTGTTATTGTTGTTATTTGGAATAATATGTTAAATCCCAGGAAGGTATATAGCTGGTATAATTCATTAGAACTTTATCTTACCTGTTATTGTTGTTATTTGGAATAATAAAGTTAAATCCCAGGAAGGTATATAGCTGGTATAATTCATTGGAACTTTATCTTACCTGTTATTTTTGTTATTTGGAATAATATTTAAAATGCCAGGATGGTATATAGCTGGTATAATTCATTAGAACTTTATCTTACCTGTTGTTGTTGTTATTTGGAATTATATGTTAAATCCCTGCAAGGTATATAGCTGGTATAATTCATTGGAACTTTATCTTACCTGTTTTTGTTGTTATTTGGAATAAAATGTTAAATCCCTGGAAGGTATATAGCTGGTATAATTCATTGGAACTTTATCTTACCTGTTATTATTGTTATTTGGAATAATATAGTAAATCACAGGAAGGTATATAGCTGGTATAATTCATTGGAACTTTAACTTACCTGTTTTTGTTGTTATTTGGAATAAAATGTTAAATCCCTGGAAGGTATATAGCTGGTATAATTCATTGGAACTTTATCTTACCTGTTATTATTGTTATTTGGAATAATATAGTAAATCACAGGAAGGTATATAGCTGGTATAATTCATTAGAACTTATCTTACCTGTTATTATTGTTATTTGGAATAATATGTTAAATCCCAGGAAGGTATATAGCTGGTATAATTCATTAGAACTTATCTTACCTGTTATTATTGTTATTTGGAATAATATGTTAAATCCCAGGAAGGGATATAGCTGGTATAATTCATTAGAACTTATCTTACCTGTTATTATTGTTATTTGGAATAATATGTTAAATCCCAGGAAGGTATATAGCTGGTATAATTCATTGGAACTTTATGCTGGATTCCCCATACTGAAAAGAAAGCATACGTTTTAGAGAGAGAGAGAGAGAGAGAGAGAGAGAGAGAGAGAGAGAGAGAGAGAGAGAGAGAGAGAGATCCGCTGATTAAGTAATTTTGCAGACAACAAACATTACAACATAATTTTAAAATCAACAACGCCAACTGAACCAATGCAGAGTGGAGAAAAGTTTAAGTCACTTGCTTGATATATTAGGGTTCTCACAATAACAATAACATGATTGACTCTTGTCCCGAGATAGCATGTGAGTGTCGTGCAATATCGCGAATAGAGAAAATATCAACTAATATAAAAGAAAAATGCGTATATAAAAAATCTTACATCTGAGCCCTAAAATGAGTTTTGTTAATGTTATACTGTTAATGTTCAAATTTTAAACATTTAAACGATAGCCTTTCTCATGACACACTATTACTTGACTTTTCGCTTTCTGTAAAGGCGGCACCTCCTGAATGCGTAATTAGGACTGGTCAACTTTAGACATAGGTGAAAGCTGAAAATGAGGCGTGGTTTTATTCAAAAGTAACTGTATCATCTTGCGCTATTACCTCAATATAGACACAAAATACATTATTTAGTCCTTTAAATCCAGCAAAATAAATGCATCTGAAAATGTTTATGTAACATAGGCAAAGAGCAAACATTGAGGACCCAGATCAGACTGCTCCTATAGGAGCAGTCTGATCTGGGTCCACACTGTTTGTTTATGGGGCTTCAAATATTTTAGTGGACGACAAAAACATACATTTTTTGATAATGCGCTTTAAGGGTTAATAAATGTGAGTTCAGTGTGTATACGGTTAGGATTTTCATGAAATGCACGCACGTTTGCTCGGCACACAAAGCTTAATAACTCATTACCACATTATAAATAAAACCTGATTTCCCTTGCTTAGCAGATGAAATAGCCAAACCGCGCCCAGATATGAATATTAAAGTTGCCGCCTTTACAGTAAGCGAAAAGTCAAGTAATATGTGTTTGACGTCAACTGCATCCGATGCGATGGCAACAGTTCGGAGCATTATACTCAGATGTAGATTTTTACTTGGAGTTTATTGCACATTTTCTACAGCTACAGTTGAGTCGGAACTTAAGGTTACATAAATTTTGCACTTTGCACAATATACTACTCAAAGTTTGATAGGGATCACTTTTTTATTCATTAAATTTTGCATTGTAAATGTACAAATTCATGGCCGAGTTTGCACTCCGTATATTGCATATTGTCTTGAGCAGCAACTCGTATGCATTGCAGTACTCACGAAAGTGTACACTTTGCATATTTTGTAAATGAACTCATGCACCCTCAAAATCTTGCGTAACACTGGATACCAACTGGTACATCAAAATTGTCAATTTTCATTTTCTAACCGTAAAAAAGGATTTAATTTGATCCTTGACTTCTTAAAATGCCTCGGAGCCAGTTTAGAAATTGTTTAAGTCCAGAAGAAATGAACAATGGCGTCGGAATGTTAGGTATAGCGTCTTATAACGTCGTATTGCTGGGGTTCTTAATGTGGCACAGAGTGAGATATTCCTAATGTGGAATCGTCATTTAACCAACAGAGATCCTTCAAACTGACATGGCGGAGGACGCAACATGACTTCAACTCGACGTCATGGCCGTTTTTGTTGATTCAGTCTCGACGTCAACGGTTTCATAACGATACGTCCTTGAATAACGAATTCAGGAACGGAACTGGAGTGCGCATTTCTACACAAACAGTGAGAAACAGACTCCATGAGTTCGGATTGAATGCAAGAATACCCGCTATACGCGTTCCGTTGACAAGACAACACGTGCAGGACAGGTTAGACCTTGCTAGAATTCACGTCAGATAGACTATTGGGGACTGGACGCCAGTGCTATTCACTGATGAGTCCAGATTCTGTCTCGATTTTACTGATAGGCGTCAGTTGGTGTGGAGAATGCCCAAAGAGAGATTTGATGATTTGAATGTGGCAGAACATGACCATTATGGCAAGGGCTCAGTCATGGTTTGGGCAGGCATAAGCGTCAACAGAAAAACTGACTTGTGCGCTATTGAAAACGGAACCAGTTTGTGAGGCCATATGCGGGTTCTATCGGTCAAAAATATATTCTGATGGACGATAATGTCCGCCCCCACCGTGCAAACGTCACTAACGCCTATCTGGAACACGAGACAATCGTTCATATGAACAGGCCTGCTTGATCACTGGAACTGAACTCGATTGAGCATGCATGGGACATTCTTCAGCATGTGATTTCAGCAAGACATATGCAACCCAGGACTTTACAGGAGCTCAATGATGCATTGGTTGATGAATGGAGGCTGATTCCACTAAACCGGGTACAGACTCTGATTATAAGCATGCGCAGGAGATGTCGTGCTGTAATTGATGCCCGTGGACGTTATGTGCGTTATTAGGCAAGTTTTTTTTACAAACGAATTAAAAACAATGTGAAAATTCAGTCTGCTAGAATCACCTGTGTCACGTCAAATGTGGGGGGTGCCCAGACGTTCGCTGTAGCCACGCGTGGATGCGTTGACATTTGACATTAGAAATAAAAGAGTTTTTGAATGATATATTTTCTATTATTATGTTTCAATTTTGGATTCAATTAAATTATTTGTGAAAATTTTATGTTGCATTAAAAACGTGATCCCTATCAAATTTTGAGTAGTATATTTGCATTAAAATAATGATTGTAAGTTCGTGCACTTGCTGTACACACCATATACACTCAACAAAATTTCTAATTGGTCACTTTTTAAACTCATTATTTCTGGCCAAGCGCTAAAATTATTGTAATGAATTTTTGCTCAAATATGTGAAGTTGAATGGGCAAAAATTGAATGGTATTTCAGAAAAGTTTTATTTCAATCCACAGTTTTTTGGTAAAAATACAATAATATGCTTTTTAGATAAAAAATGGTTTTGAGTGAAATTTTATATCAATTTTAATTGCCGTTGGTAATAAACCGGGCTTGCCGACCTCAAAAAACACCAAACTCTTGAAATTTTGACTAAAGTTGAATTTTACGCAATTTTTAAAATATCACATTTTTCGAGATTTTTAAAAGTCATCAGTAACTCGTGCTAACTCGTGCTAAAATTATTGTATGCATTGTATTTTATTTGAACAAGATAGGCCAAACAGAATAGAACATGATTCGTCCATTTTGTGATGACAAACATTTCACTGCTGCTGTGCACTTCCGGTTTGAATGCAAAACTTAAAAAAAATCATATTGACGACACTTCACATTTTCCCACTTTCCAAAACTAGAACAGTGACGTCTAGTAGTAATGAATAATCTCTGAAAATTTCAATGCCAGGCCACAGATAATAAGGCGTAGAGAAAAGTGCAAACTTCCTATGTAAACTGCATGCATAAAGCTGAATTTCTATGATTTAGCTGCTGGCAGTGTTTGCCTTCATGCTATTACGTAACGGAAGCGAGAAATCCGAATGAAGCAACTCATTTGAAGCGTGTTTGTCTTAAATCTCAGCAGTCAGAAACATCTTCAAACAAACAAAAATACAAATGGATAGCGTCTCTGTTGAATATTTCATATTGTAGAAAAAAATGTGACTTTTTAAATTGAGGGTACTTTTACTCTAGCATCGTCTGTGCAAGAAGTGCCAGTAATCTTTTAATGAAATGACCTGCTATGTCTAGGTAAAGCCTTGGTTTATTCATAGAAGTATGAATTATGTTTAACCGGCTCTGGTTTCATTATAGAAGTATGAATTATGCTTAACCGGCTCTTACTTTCAAAACTAGCGTAAAAATGTAAGGTGACCCATTAGAAATTTTGCTGAGTGTACACAAGGGTGTTCCTTTATAAGTTCAGTCTCTAATACATATAAATTCATGTTATACTAACCAAATTTGTTGCGCTTCGCTTGAGGTAGTTCTGAAAAGAATGAAAGGGAAAAGATGCATACAACGAAGAACAGATTTTGATAAGTACATCATTTTACATAGCTTGTTATTGGCTAGTACACGCAATTTTGGTACTTATCGTATCAGCCAGCAGCTTGGGTGAGTCTTTGCTGCTCGCATACCCAAATTAAGGATGTATGCATAAGGCCTAGTATCACGTAACGTCGCGTCTCGGAGCGATATAACGTCATGCAATAAAATAGTTAAACATTTCGTAATGTGACGCAATGACGTCCATTATAACGTTGTGTAAAAGATGGCAAAAGTTTGACGTTCTCACGCTTAATTGCAAACTCGGCAAGCCTCGCATTTTATCGCTTTTTGCCAACTCCTTTTATAAATTCAATTAAACAGGACACTCAATTAAGATCCTCTATATGTTATACCTTTTGCTTTGTTGGATACGTCATTGCATTTAAAAAATTTGCGCATATGCGATAGGAAATAAAGTTTTGTGTGCATACCCACATGAATGAAACACCACCCAATGGTTTGGCACTTATCATATTGGCGGCAAGCGAAGCCTCGGACTGAAAACGGTGCTCTGATAGATAAAAGGAATTTGAGTACTAAATAGAACACTTTGGTAAATATTAAATCTTGAAATCGATATAAGTATCATTTAAAGAGGCAAATTCTTAGAAAATAAAAGTGGTATCTTCCTCCAAGCTATTCCAGATATATCAAAGGCTAATCTTTATGTGGTGTTTATGACTTCCTTACAGGGTCAGTAAAGCTTTAGGTATTTCTGATAAAATATTGATATTTATTTTAGTGAAAGAAATTATGTTGTATACAGGTAAGTCCCCTCTTGAGGCCCCTTTAATCCTGTGAGTTACTAAAACTGTCCCTCATCAGTTAAACCTTTAATGATCACTATTGGATAGGGATGTCATTAATGCCTAAAGCTCCCTTAATTATGTTCAAAGATGATTTTAGAGGATATATTTTCTATCCACCCTTTACACATATGCTCGGTTTTTTGTATACTTTTCATTTTATATATTACAGTTACTCAGTACGCTTGGGTTTACTTCATTTGGCATTGCAACGATTTGGCATTGCAACGACGTCACTATTTAGTTTAAACTTTTATTTCATTTTTGTATAACAACATGTGTACATATAATGCAATAAGTTCACATACAGATCATTACGAAATACAAAAAAGGGATTCAGAAGAAAGTCTATTGACTTTTGTAAATCTGTTTCCCAGCTATAACAATATTAGAAATACAATAAACGTATGACTTGAATTGACATTAGTATGTATAAACAATACAGCAAAAACTCGATAATTCAAATTGGAATTAACCAGGTTTAGCTGTATATATTATAATTTCAAAACTGCTGTTTAATACAAAGTATGAATTTTGACTTTTGAAAAGGGGAATGAATATTTTACAAAATACAGTTATCCTTGTTGTCTCCACGGGGTTTGGAGATGATCAATCTTGGGGGGGGGGGGGGTATGGTCGTTGCCTCTATGTACCCAGCTAGCAGAATAGACGTCAAACCAATCAATTGTGAACATACAAGTATTTTGGTGGATAATATGTTATTGTTAGATCATTGAGATATGATTTTTGCAAATGTAGTGTGATATTCGAGCATCGCTATGTGTATACAAAACATATTTTAAATAGTACTATTGTTGCAAACATTAAGGTATGTTCCATACAAATGCAATGCATTATTGAAGCATTAATGTGTATATTCAAAACGTTTTGACTTAATTATAAATTCTTGTACTGCTTTAAATATCTGCTTATTTTGAACAAAGGTTAGTGTTATATCACCACAGAGTAGAACGTTAAGATTAGGTTGACAGATATCTGACACTGAGTTTAATATATCTCGTCTAAGGTCTGTGTACTGATGACATATAAATAAGAAATGATGAGTATCTTCTATATCACCACAAGTACAATAGGGATTATCAACTATGTTTTTTGAATGCAGGTGTTGACGAAGAGGACTGCATGCAGTTCTTAGTCTAGCATGATATATTTGACCAAGTCTTTTACCTGTGTTATAGTATCGGGGTGGTGTGATCAAATTGGATTTCAGACTGTTTTTGAAGATGTTAAGGCTTGGAGAGTTCCGAGTTTGCTCTGGAAGTTCATTCCAATCACGGACAGCAGAAGGCAAGAAAGATGAATAGTAAAGACGAGAATTTGTATGTAATGTTTGTAGATCTGAAGAGTTACGTAGAGGGTATGTTGACGCACTACCAACAGTAGCAGGCACAAGAGAAATTATTATACGTCACTATTTAACCATGCCTACATATATACACAGTGGAGATCTACCTCTATCTTTCGAAGTACTGAAAATTCGAAATAAAGGCCCTAGTCCTTAGAACATCTAACAAACATATTTGACTGAATCATTAATGGGTGCACATGTACAAGTGTACTTTACCTATACTGGCAGACTTCCAGCTGAGCTGTCGTTTTCTTGTTGCACAGGCTCTGTCACAGAACTGGCCTTCAGTATAATAAAGAGGTCTACAACAGAATAGGCAATACCCGACCTCGTCTTCTTCTATGTTATTAAACTGTAGCCCTAGAAATAGACCGTGTATACACTGATAGTTCTAATTTGGATTGTAGGAGGCATAAACGACATGACCACGGCACTGTTCTTACACGTCGACGGGAATACGTGTCGCAACAGTTCAGCAGCACGATAGGCACAGTATGGGGTTGCAGCATGCGCGGATCAAGAAAATTCCGATGTGGGTGTGGGGAGATCCTGACAACAGTTTTTTTTATCAATAATGTATTTCACAGAGGGTCATACGGACCTCCCTGGAGAGGGGGGACCGTACCATATTTTCTAAGGAAACATAGAGCCACTTATGATTTTTCAAGGGGGATACGGACCCCCTATCCCCCTCTGGATCCGCCCATGGGCAGTATCATGGTCTGGGCGGGCATCACGTACGACCAAAGGACTTACAATGTACTTAATGATCGTACAAGGTAACTTGATGGCAGACGTCCGGAGCTACGTTGATCTTATTTTACGTCCAGTGGTTGTTCCATTTGCACGGCGCAATAGTGGAAACTGCGAGTACTACGACGACAATGCACGGCTACACCGAAATCAATTTTCTGAGACAGCAATGTGTAAGAGCACTACAGGGGCCTGCCGGATCCCCCGATATGCTACCGATTGAGCACTTTTGATTTTTAGGACCGGTAAAATTATGACGGACAGAATTTTCAGACGGACTGACGGAATGACGGGCGGAATGATGGACAACCTCAATCATGTATAGCCCCACTTTTTCAAAGGGGGACTATGGTTAATTGAGTATTTTCATCACTTAAATTGTATTGACCATCGGTAGATATTAACGTGTTTTGCTCATCAGAGCAATGAGCACGAAACCATCAGAGATAAGCTTTTGTGTTGGTCTCTGTCCGTCGTCTGTACTCCGTTTGTTTAAACGACACCTCCTCCTAAGCGGTCTTTTTAATAATTTGCTCTGCAATGTATATTCAGTGACGTAAAAATAATCGTTAAATGACGTCGTTCCAATGTTACAGTAATTCCAAAACGTACTGATGGGCCTATTTGTTGTCGCTCCAGTGTGTGTATGGGGGGAGTGGGGTTCTTGATTTGTAATGTCTTTGTGTTTAATTGTGTTCTTCTGTCGTGTGGCTGTTTTTGAACTGTTTCTTTTCTACACGGTGACGTTGGTTGGTCTGTAGACTGTAATGTGGCATTTCCTGCTTCCAGGGTTATAAAAGATCATGCTAAACTTGAATGAGCATGCAATTACAACTGCTCATTCAAACAAAAATACTGAAAAATAACGATTTTTCTTGCTTTGAAATTCTCAGATGTTGTATTTATCTTGCTTATAAATGTTTTTTATTATGCTAATAAATGTTAAAATGATAACAATTGTTGGCATTTTAACATTTATAAGCATGATAAATTTCATACTCAGTTGATTTGAACATGAAAAAAGCTCGGTATCTGGTCTCATTTGTTTAACCCATATAAACCTTGCGTCCTTTTTGTGGGACATAGGCAAACAGTGCAGACACAAACTAGCTGCCGCAGAACGCGGCGTCTGATCAGGGTCGCTACTATTTGCCTACAGAAAATTCTATGAATTTTTGAATGAAAATGAAACTGTCACTCTACAACCTGGACTGGTCCAATTGATAACAGTTGGAAATTCCATTATAGGCATAAATGGGTTAACGTAATCAGCATCCACTGGAGTACAAGTGGAGGTGTTCTAAATCTTTCCTTCATGAATATTCATGCTAAGTTCCACCCACTCCGAATAACTTTCAGAACTAAGAAACTACCTGTCAGGTACACATGTGTTGGATCATAATTATCTAATCATATTTCCATAAGCAAACGGAATAAGCAAACAGAGCAGACCATGATCAGACAGCTCTTACAAGAGCTGCCAGATCTGGGTCTGCTCTGTTTACAGACCATGATCAGATAGCTCTTACAAGAGCTGCCTGATCTGGCTCTGCTCTGTTTGCAAAAATGTTAAAATGAGTCTCTATGAGGTAAAAGGTTAAATGTTCCAGGATAAGAAATTCTTCAGTTGTTCGCTCCAATTTTCATCATAATTCCATATAGGGATAATACATACATTTTCTATTAACATCTGCTGGACCCCGAGGGTAGTGTTGAGACCCAAGCCTGAAAGGCGAGGGTTTTAACGACACTCCGAGGGGTCTAGCAGATGTCAGTGCATCAGAAAGAGCAGTCATCGAGGTTACAAAGTTTTTTAGTGCTCAACTCAACTGAGCAAAAAATACTGCTTATAAGTGTAAACAGTTATTAGCAAGATAAGTACAAGATCAGAGTGATTTAAAGCAAGATTTTTTTTCAATATTTTAGTTTTAATGAGCAGTTGAGCTGTTGAAAGTTCATGCTCAGTTGAGTTGACCATGAAAAAAGTTTTATAACCTTGGGGCCTGGTGCTCTTTTGGTCGTATGTTATTGTAAATGTGTCTCTTCCTCGCAAAGCCATTGGGTGCTCCATAGTCTTTGATTGTGGCATTTCCAGGTCATAGTCACGTGTTTTTTTTTTTTTTTTTTTTTTTTTTTTTGGGGGGGGGGGGGTAGGCTTTCTTGATGCCAAAGGACTAATGGTCTCTTGGCAAATAGCACATTATGAGGCATGTTTTCAAGAATTGTGCTACCATTCCTCTCAAAGCCGACACTTGCAAAAATATTTTATTAATCTCCTTACTAATGTTAGTTCTTATCTCATTCACTGTGTAATACGAGGGGCATTTGGAAAGTTCTTAGCTTGGTCTTTTATCTCAATAATCAATTTACAAACCCTATCATGTTTGGTATCATTTTAAAGAGCTATCTTTCTACTATGTTATGGCACAAATTTCAGGATGATATTATAATGCAGGCAAGAAAAATATTACTGTGAATACATGTACTGTTTGTATACTGGAAAACGCAAAATTTCAGTGGAAAATATCACATTTTACCTTTTGAAAAGTTCGCAGAACATTAACAATAGTTCATGAAATTAGATAATTTTCTGCCATTTGGTAGGCCACAATCTGGTACCGTAATTATACAATTGATGAGTCATGACAGAGTTAGATCTTTCTTATTACTAAAAACTGAAACAGCAATACGAAAACCGTCAAGAAAGCAAAGCAATGCGCTATTTTTATCGACTAAAATCGCATGTCACAATGCACATATTTTGAAAATATATAACCGACAGTAGTTTAAAAAATGCCGTGCGTTGGTATTTTTGTCAAGCACACTTTGTGCTCTTTGTATTGAAACCTAGATAAGTTTTGTAAACCAGAACAAAGGGAAGATAAGTCTTATAAAATTCCTATGGGGCAGAGTTAGTTTAGCTATAAGTTGACGTTCTGGTTCATTTCAATTGAAAACGGTGGCAAACAAAAAAGTAAAAATACATTAAGAGTAGAAATCAATCAATTTTGTGATGGTTAACGCGATACCATGAGAAGTTCATATGTCATCGACAAAATGTGAGGGGCTAAGTTACCCCACCCACTTTTTGAAAAGTAGGGATAGCGCATTAGGATTATTTTCTTGACTACAGAACTAAACAAGCGACATTCTTTGCGGGACGAAATGATTTTTATGCAATGTTAGCTCCAAATAAAGCTATAAATATACTCAATAGGCATTTTTCAAGCTCCTGTAGTAACACAATTTATAGCAAAAGTATAAAGAAAAATCGAAAAAAGTCCCATATTTGAAAGTTTACCATTTCTCTATTAGTCTACATTTTCCGAATGTAAAGGTGGTAGTCGTGCAAGCAGTGACCGCATAATATATTTTAATAAGAAATAAGTTGGCACAAAATCGTTTATTTGTCAAATCATGATCGCAAATAAGGTCCCCAGTTTTCCTTCGTTTTTTTTCCAAGTATTTTGCTGAAAATTTCCGCCAGTATATAAACCCCTACTCATTTTGAGCATGCGCTGCACGTGCACGCCAAGTCCGTTTTCAACAAAAATTAAACTATCAAGTAGCAGTTGAATTCTAGTTTCCAAAAATGTATTATTTGATAGCATTGCATCAACGCATTGTTGAACTATGATGTCATGCTACGAACTTTCCAAATGACCATCGTACATATGCAGTCGTATAACCTAACATTGTATGGCCCCTATCATTGCGCACTTCCCCTAATAACTACATGTATAACACATTTAATGAGATAAAATCATATCTGATATTTAATATCAAGAGAAAAACAGCGAAAGGTTTTCACTTTATGTTTTAACTTCTCAGCAGGGGTAAATGTATAAAATAATTGGCACATGTAGTTAAAACATTCTGGTCGGAATTTCAAATTAAAAATTTAAAGTTACTGTATGGTCATATCATGGCGTCAATATACATAATACATTATACAAGTCAGTATATGAGATACTGGTGCTTATCATACGGACAAGCAGGGAAAGCTAAAACCATATATAGGTAGATGATGACCCAAACTAAAGCATCGTCTAAGGTTCATTGGGTAGGACCATTATCTCATGGCATGGCCCAGAGGTTATATATAGAGGATCTTACAATGAGTGCTCCCCTTGTTGCAGATATAGAGGATCTTGCATGAGTGATCCTCTTGTTGCAGATATAGACGATCTTACATGAGTGCTCATTTTGTTGCAGATAGTCGGATCTTATATGAGTGCTGCCATTTTTGCAGATATAGAATACCTTACATGAGTGCTCTCTTGTTGCAGATATAAAGGATCTTATATGGGTGCTTCCCTTGTTGCAGATACAGAGGATCTTACATGCGTGCTCCACTTATTGCAGATATAGAGAATCTTACATGAGTGCCCCCCTTGTTGTAGATATAGGGGATCATATATGAGTGCTCCTCTGGTTGCATATTATAGAGGATCTTACATATGCTCCCCCTATTGCATATATAGAGGATCTTGCATGAATGTTCTTCTTGTTGCAGATACAGAGGATCTAATATGAGTGCTCCTCTTGTTGCAGATATAGGGGATCTTACATGAGTGCTCTCATTTCTTCAGATATAGAGGATTTTACTTGAGTGCCCCCTCTTGTTGTATATAAAGAGGATCTTATATGTGTGCTCCATTTGTTGCATATATAGAGGATCTTACAGTGAGCCACTTTAGTTCAAACCACTTTTTCAGGGCCGATATTTTTGTACAAAAATCCTGGAATCGAACATTTTCTATTTAAATTTTACGTATTGACATTTTATCTGTTTGTTGACATCAAAAAATATCGGAATCACTGATGCGAAACATTATTCTATGTCAAACGCATTTTTGACAAAAATGCACGTGCAATCTGAACGTCTATATTCTCAATTTGCGTTTTGCGCTAGGTATTATCCATGATGATCGCTGTGATAGAAAAACACCCAAAACAATTATTTTATTCAAGTAAAACCGCTTTTTACGGTCGTTGAATTTAGTAACATCGTTACTTTTTGTAGAAATGCTCTTTTTGACGTCATATTAACGTCAGTTACAATAATCAAACAGGTTTTCCTTCGCAAATTGCTTTGTTATTAGTCACTTGTTGACATAGAAGTATCAAAATACTAAAACGTTTAATCATTGACGCGTCTTATAACCTTGGTAGTAGTGACATCATCACTAACGTCAACACCACGACGCCAATAAATCCGTTATTTTTTTTTAAGAAAATAAACGGCGGATACATGGTTGTTTAAAATGAAATATAAAAAGGAAATTTTCGATTACTAGCTTACTTAGAATCATACGAAATTTTAACTAACTTTAAAAAAATTATTAACCAACTTTTTCAAACCTTGGCCAGCTGGGAACCGAAATAGTTAAACGTTAAAAAATGATGAAATTAACAAACACATTCCAGTCTTAGATAATGTCAAGAATAAATCGGCTCTAATCTCTGGCATAGCAGAAATACGACCCTGAAAAAAATGCAATGTGAACTGAGTTACATTCAAAATAATGCAATGTGAAATGGTCTTTTGAGGGTAGTGCTCTTCAAAATCCATTTTCCCGTTCGTTTCTGATCTGATCACAATGAAATTTCAATGGGTAATTCAAAAATAAATGTGCTTTACGCTGATAGTCTCAGACAAAAAATATCATGTTTCTTTGCTGAGTAATTTTACATTTAATAGTGGTGCGTAACTAAAGTGGCTCACTGTACTTGAGTGGTCCTCTTTTTACAGATATTGAGGATCTTACATGAGTGTTCATGTTTCATTGAATTTATTAAACGAGTTGGGGAAACGAGATAAAACGTGAGGCTTGCAGAGCATTTAATCTCTTTTTTGCACCGAGTCTAATAAATTCAATAATACACGAACATGAAAGTTTGATTCTATTTATCATATGACACTAAGATTACCTTGAAATCTCGTTTCTGCCATAAAAACGTTATACATTGGGCATTATGTACGCAACGTTGTTTTGGCATCATAACGTTTCACGAAAATCTGTAGACCACCAGTGGTTTATCGATTTGAGTGCATGGCGTTATTTCACGCCCAGACGCGACGTCATATGATAAAACTTTTCCATCTGCAACTTATCTGAGCTGACATCTCAATTGGTTATACAAACTAACAGGCTGAATAAACAAGAGCTTCATGCTTTAAATTTCTCAGATATAGTATTTATCCTGCTAATAGATGTTAAAATTCCGACAATTATTGGCATTTTAGCATTTATGTGCAGAATCAGTTTTACGCTCACTTGAGTTGAGCATGAAAAAGTTTTATAACCTGGCAAATATCATAAAACTAGTGCATTTAAAAGACATAAGAAAGTCAAAGTCTGTATTCTTTCGATGTCTTCGTGGCTTGAGCTCTAGACGACAACCTTGAGAATCGTTGATCCTTTGATGCATCAAGTGACGTATTTAAACCTCTATCTGTGGTCAGATCTTGTGTGCTGGAATAAGGAAAAACATAATATGTTACAAAAATATTATCATATTAAACACTATTTCACATAAAGAATCAAATACTGTATTTTGTCCCTATGGATATTCGCATTGATTTGCAATCCATGTACTCCTAGGAAGGTAATTACAGTGTTTAATTTGAACTTTAACAGCTTCAATTTTATCAAATAATTTTGATGCAGCCTTTTTTCGTAATTTTCCTTATAGGTTGTGGCGCCATTACAAGCATGTTCAAACCAGCACGTCAATCTGTTGTTAAATGGAAGGTACATAGTAATAGTTATACCATGATGTGGCGTTAACCCACACGCTTAAAACATGCATATGTATAACTATTTTATACCACCTACATCAGTATAGAGCTTGCAAATTACGAAATAATTCATGCTTAACTTGGTATGCTTATGAAATTGTTATTGGGTTATGAATTTTCTTATCATTATCTATTTAAAAAACAACCAATGTCTTAAGGGCCTGCAAACGACTCTCTTTGTAATGATCATTTCTTTGGTAAACATCTTAACTAAGTTGCTACAATCAAACTTCTTTTGAAGCACACTATATTTTCTACTTGTCAAATGACATAATTTTGATAAAGCATCTAAATATTATTGCGCTTATCTGTGAGGAACTAAAGTTTAATCCATAATGACAGATAATATAGTCCATGCCATCGCAGAAGCCTTATGTAATGTGCATATACACAACACAGCTGCATATAGAAAGCAACATTGTACAAACATGCATGTACAACTAATCATTTGCTGCTTAGTTTAAAGAAATGTAAATATAAAAAAAGATCATTTAAGAGCAATGAAATAACCAAAGAAAAGGCTCACACATTAGCTGGCATTTCAAATAGTGGAAATAATAATAATGATAATAACTAGAACGCGCAGTCGATGTGCGCCATCGCAAATCCCGCGCTAAAATATGTTGATCCCCAGCACTCTCAAGTCCCACCCCTGGGGCATGACCCAGGCAACTTAAAATGAAAATTCCTTTCGATATGATTAATATATTATATTTGTGAGAACACACACAAAGTATGATATAAACATCTTTGGAATTGACTGTGTAATTGAAATTAAATTATATTTGACGTTTTGACCCCACCCCAAGGTGACCAGTTTGACCATAGGGTGACAATTTTACTTGCATTCTGTTCTACTCATCAACCCCATCAATTTAATATGTCACATGACTATGTTTAAAAAAATTTTTTTTGGACCACCTTCGCACCCCAGCATCCCGAAATTCCCACCCCTGGGGCATGATCCAGACAAAGAACAAAAATCCCGTTTGATAGGTTTATATCTTTTATTTGAGAGAACGCACACAAAGTTTGTTCTAAAAGTCTTTGAAATTGATTTTTTATTGAAATTAAATGATATTTGACCTTTTGATCCTTCCGCAGGGGCCGGGGCCAAAACAATGTGCTGTTTCACGCTCAATTCATGTGATTAACTCACACACTAAATTTGGTTGGACTTCGTCAAATGGCTTAGGAAGAGATACCATAACAGAGAGACAGACAGACAGACAGACAGACAGACAGATGAACAGATGGAGGCAATAACAATATATCCCCTTCACTTTTTTTAGAAAAGCATGCAGATAATAATAATATTATTATTATTATTATTATTATTATTATTAATAACTAGAATGCGCAATCGATGGGGCGCCTTCATAAATCCACATGCTGAAGTTTTTTACCCACCACCCCAAAGCACACATAAGTCCCACCTTAGGGCATGACCCATGCGACAGAATGAACACACACAAAGTTTGGTATAACAAGTCTTTAAAATTAACTTCGTAATTGAAATTTAATGATATTTTGCCTCAACCCAGGTCACCAGTTTGACCCTAGGGTAAAAACATTAACTCATCTTCCCCGTCAATTTGATATGCCACATGACCATGTTCAAGTTTTTTCTTGACCCCCTTGCACCCTGAAGTTCCACCCCTGGGAAATGAACCATGCGTCAGAACAAAAATCCCATTTGATATGTTTTAAATCTTATGTTTGTAAGAACACACACAAAGTATGGTATAAAAATCTTTGAAAGTTATTGAAATTTAATAATATTTGACCTTTTGACCCCTACCCAGGGCCCCAGTGGGCGGGGCCAATTTTTTACTTTTGCTGTTGCACGCCCCATACATGTGAGTATCTCACACACCAATTTTGGTTTAGGAGGAGAGAGCATAATGGACAGACGGACCGACGAACGTATGGTTGGACCGACGGAATCAATAACAATATCCCCTTCGCTTTTTTATAAAAGCGTGCATATGATAATAAGAATAATAATCATTATGATTATATTTATTAACCAACTCCTAAATGGGTACTTTTACAAACAATCAAAATACAGATGAAAGACTGCAAAACTCAAAAGGACCATTTCTATGACATCTGATGGGCAAGAATATAATGACAATTTTACTCTCCAAATGTTTGATTATCAAGACCTATGTTCTTTAAACGTGACGTTTGAAATATACAGTTGTCTTGCATCTCATTTGTGGTCATGAGTTTGCCAATACCTTTGATTGTAGCATTTACATGCATATTCACTTATTTATATATATTTTAAAATTGACAGATAGTGTTGTGCAAAATACATATTATAATCATACCTGTCCATAAAGGCATCAAATTCACTACCCATAGATGATCTGCTGTCCATGCCCCTCCGTCTATATTCAACTTTTCTTTTTATAGAACTTAGACGCTCTTGTATTACAGACTGATCCAATAAGTCACTACTTGTTGATTCCTCGCGTAAAATTTCTTCAATTCTAACTAGCTCAGATCTTGCAGTTTCTCTGTTAGTTAGTCTTGTAGTAGGTTTTCCTGATTCTCTACCAGACAAGGGATCTTCTTCTTCTAGTGAACTCCTGACATTCTCAGTATCATCATCTTGTTTAGTTCTATGTGTTTCTTCATCTATTGTAGATGGGATAATTTCCCATCTTTGATCCTCCTTACCAGTCACTATTGGTCTGGAATTTTCTCTTAAGAGATCTGCTACAGACACCCCAACATTTGAGTTGCCTTTAGATTTCGCACTAGATTCTCTTTGGTCCGATGCTGAAGGCCTGGAAGCACTTTTTGGTTTTAATGCCATTGGTCTCAGTTTAGGATTAACTGAAACACCATAACCAGAAGAACGTACACGTTTAGCTAGAACTAAAGCTGTCCTTGTACGCCTCCTTGTATTACCTTGAATTGTCATTTCTGATGTCAATGCAGACAATGATCCTGTTCTAACTGCTTTGGTTGAAAAAATGTCATCTTCGTTTTTGTCATCATCAAAATCTGCGTCAAGAGTCTCGTCTTTCGCATGTGAATCTTCATCTTGTTTCCTTGTTTTAATGCGTGACTTTAACATAGGTATTTTAGATTCCTGTGCGTTCTCTGCCTCATGCTTTGTTTTAGTAAAAGTACGGTTCATATGTCCAGATTTAGTAAAGTCTCGTTTAATTTGCCTTTTAGCGGTGGCATTCTTTAGATCCTTGTTTGTTTTTGAGCTGCTAGTGGCGTCTGTACTATCGTCGTCGACTGAAGAAAAAGAAACATACCCAGTTAGCATTCTCAAAAAACATTTATGTATAAACATATGCTACAACAGACTTGAGAATGGCTAGTTGAGTTTGTTTCACTTTTTTTCAGCACTGACGATTTACTTTCATATGTTACATAGAGTACAGTAAAACCTGTGTAAAACTGCCACTCGAAAATAGACAAAACATATGTCTTAATGACAAATGGCAGCTTATTCAATGCTCCTGAGCATTCTGCAATACTTTTGACCTGTATTAAGCGATAATCTGTCTTGAAAGCCATTATTGGACTTTTTGAGAGTGGCCGTTTTACACAGATTTTACTGTGTATTCTATACACTAGCAACTCTCATATCATTATTAAATTTACTATTTCGACTTAAGCATATGACTTCGCGTATAGAAGTGTAATAATGACATGTATTAAAATCGATTATACATAGAGGATCTTACATGAGTGCTCATGTTTTATTGAATTCATTAAGCGAGTTGGGGAAAAGAGATAAAATGCGAGGCTTGCCGAGCATTTTATCTCTTTTTCGCAACGAGTTTAATAAATTCAATAATACAAGAGCACGAATGTTAGATTCTATTTATCATATGACAAATTCTTTTAAATCTCATTTCTGGCGTAAAACGTTAATTTTTTGTCATTATGTACGCAACGTTGTTATGGACGTCATAACGTTTCCCGAAAATCGATAAACCACTAGTGGTTTACAGATTTTATTGCATGGCGTTATTTCACTCCCAGACGCGACGTCATATGATAAAATTATGTAGCATATATTTGGTAGCGTTATGAAATAACACACATATCAACGTCGCGCTATACGTATTCAAGCAAAAAACGCTTTTGTTTACATAAAGAATGTTACACGAGTGCTCATGTAAACAACATTTATTTTTGTGAATTCATTTAACGAGTAGAAGATGAAATGCGAGGCATTTCTGAGCATTTCATTGCGCTTTTCGCAACGAATTTGATAAATTCTATGATACAGAGGTACAAATGCTAGGTTTTATTCATATTACGACTCTAAAATTACACTAAAATCGCAGATAGGCCAGAGCATGCCAAAGTCAATAAAATGACCTGTGTGGCAAGCAAAGACTGATCAGCCTGGCATCATTCCTTTCTGATAAGAGTTTGATTTCATTCTATGGGAAGCTTAAACCTCCGAATTTACCTGAAGACGCTGAACAATGTGATCCAACTCAGCTGATGCCCAGTAAAATTTGATTCTTCACGGGACATGAAGGTTATTTGTTGGTTTTGTCATGCAATGGCCTATATGGATTTGAAGCAGATTTCAAAAACATGCACAAACCCCATGCTCACACTATTTATCACTCGATGTAAAATAGCATTATCATATTAGTATTCATATAATATAAAACTAGACTTTATTCCTCTGAAGGATGTGAAAATTCACTCCTCTTTCATATTTTGTGTTTGCATTTAAGCTTCATAGCTGACATATATGCTTCAAATAATAACACAATATAAATAAGCTTGTACGGCTAGGTTTACAAGCGAATGTAAACATAGCCAAGAGAGCTTGGGCGAACTATACAGACAAACATTGGCAATGTCCACAAGACCATGATGCCAGTGTCGCATCTGCACAAATTTAAATGATTCCAAAACTTGCTTGTGTCGCACGTTCTAGTGGGGCTAGATGTTAATGCTGGTGCGTTCTTCTATCTTCCATCATGTATGAGCAGTAAATGCTGTTGCGAGACTGCACAGATGCGATGGATCGTCTGAGTATTCGCTGCTCGCACATGCGATAATACCAAATCTCTTGTGCTTGCTCATATACTACATACACATTATCATTATAGTAACTTGATCTGGCGTACTGTATCACGTCGAGTGCTTGAGGTCATGCCATTGGATCACCCGAGACGCGTAGCGTCGAGGGTGATCCAATGGCATGGCCTCATCCACGAGACGTGATACTGTACGCCAGATCAAGTTACTATCATGATAATATGTTTATTATATGCCTTTTTCTGACATTCTTTCTGATTTTAAAACCTGTTTTGGTCTTTAATCCCGAAAAAATGCGGGAACGTTTGTCATAACGTTACGTTTCTTGACGTCACGTCAATATGTTTTCCGTCTCTGGTTCCATGCTTGCAATTAACTTTACGTAACGTCCCCGCAAAAGCAGGTAACAGACGTTATCCTCGTTTTAAAGGATAGTGATATGGATTCAGAAAACCTCAGTTCGTTGATCCGGCTTTCCATATCAGATGGCCAGAAAACAGACAGTTTTAAAGTCGTATCAGTTATAGGTATATAATAAAACAAAAATGTAACAGTTGTGATTCTACTTACTTTTGCCCTTGGATTTATCTGCTGGTAGGCGGTCTGTGTCCATGTGCAATGCGGTGATTACATCTGCAATTGATATTATATGTTATATACAGTCACGTATTATCACGTATGAAATGTATTATTATCCGTTAATATAAGTTGATATAAGTTTTTATATCGTAAAATTTATTAAATACATGTACACGTACATAGTTAATATCGCTAAATGTAATATAATCATTCACCAGAACATCGATGATATAAAAAAGAAATCCGTTTAGGGCCAAATATTAAGACATTTATATGCTTTTGTTAAATCCTGTTTCTTTTAAACGGAAATAGAACGTTCAAAACTCGCTGTTTAAATGGCATTGCTCATGTACCAATAGAAAGATTTCTTCTTTTGACGCATTAGTAGAGTGTCTGTTCACGGCAGACTATAAAAACATCGTCATTCATTCCAAAGCGGATATCACACGCGCTTTTCGTCCTACACTTAATGTATCCAATTTAGACTAACCACAATACAGCGACGGACAATTGTATCAAAAATAATAAGTGAGTATGATTAGGAAATACCACAAACACAAACCGCAGACAACCCTGTGGCACCGCGAGAAAGAGCCGCTCAACCATCACGAGACACCAGGAAGACAATTTGAGCAAAGCAACCAGCTCTGTCTTCCCCATCAAGATGATTGCAATACTAGAACAGACACAAAGCAAACCTGATTAGCACATTTGACCTAAGAAGCGCAAGAGTTTGCCGCTGACCACGGAATTATCAGCCCTGATCTCTGAGTCCCTTATTTCTAACCGCGACTTTTTTTAAAACTGAAAGAAAATCTGGACAGGCATAAACTCCAAGACATGGTCGAGTTTATGCACTTTGACAAATGATTATTGAGTCAGCTGCCATTCAACTTCGTAAGAATGCCGATTGACATGTAATTTGATGTTTGCACATTACAGCCTTGGGTAATTATTCAGTTTGACCCGATATTTGACCTCAAAATAAATCAAGTTACTATGGCCTATAGTTTATGGGTTTGAATTTTTGCCTTACACCCAAAGGGCTATTTGGGATAATATATCAGTTGTATCAGGCCTTTACATGTGACTCTTACTATTGAAATAAAGGAAGATACAGTAAGATTGGACCGTTGACGTAGAAACGATCAAATAAAGTAAAACACTGTGACATATATTTCATGGCTCAGTGATTTAGAATTATAATTAAGGATTTTGTTAACATATTAACCGTTATATTATGCTTAAGTACATGTATGAGCTACACTTCGAACTCAGAATAATTATAGGGCGTGTGACCTACATTTCAGATTTTGTTTACGTTTCCTTTTGTTAGGAAGACTATCGAATGAGTGCTGTTGTCTTAGATAATGAGAAATGTGACTGAAACTTTGAGCAGCATGGCCTATATCTCACGGTCTAACTATATGATCTGCAATTTTATTGGATGTTATATTAGATCCATATCAGCTGGCTTATGGTGAACATATGCTTACCATCTAAAATGTTTTCTTTCTTGTGAGCAGCAGCTCTTTCTCTTGGTGACACAAATTCCTGTATGTCGTTTTCCTGTGTATCTGACGCTGCATACTGAAACACATTAAGAATATTTGTTCTTGCACACCGGATACGGATATCTAAGATTTTACCCTGGGATAGAAAATCTTATCTAATCCATGCTATCTTACTCAGGCAGGCTGTCACGTGAGGGCTACATACATTGGTTGTATAGGAACTCACGCACATAGACATCAAGTGACATCATTGTTATGTTTAAGTGACGTCATCATGTTAAATTGTATCTCAGCGTATTCAGGGACATCTGGAAGCTTATTTTTAAATAAAATAAACAGTGGCGAGCAAGAAAAATAATCCATTATTCGTGTGGGGGTAGGATAGAAAAATCCGTCCCTGGGGATCACCGTTTGTCATCACTCGGCAAGCCTCTCGCTGCCAAACGGAGATCCTCGGGGCAGATTTTCTATCCTATCTTTACACTCATGATAGATTCTTATATATCATGAATCAGTAATTGGACCAGCATATGAGATTTTGGCATTTGTCGCATATACACAGCATGCGTGTTCCAGAGAGGGGGAGGCTATACCGCTTATAGCGGTATTTGGATCCCCTCTCCCCTCATCAACTAAAAAAAGTAAATAAGAACACTTTATGAGTTCAGTACTTTGTATGCTTGCTAAGTGCATGTTATTGTATGGTTTGTGCGTATGTACGGGAAGATAATTCGCGAGCTTTAGCGAGTGGATTATCTCCCGTACATACGTACAACCATACAATAACGTTCTTATTCAACCAGCATGCATGTGCACTTTGTACATTGTGTGATATTGATGGAAAACATTAGAATATCACTCAAAGGTGCAATTTCATAACTTTAACAAACATCGATTAAATACCAGCTATTACACCAATGTTCGAAATAAAGCACAGAGACCCATCGTTCTGCAAGAGAATGTTTCGTTTTGTATATCAAACTATCACTGTAGCAGACGTCATATTGATGAAATTCTAATAAATGTTACGTACACACAAAAAACAACAACACAATATTATATGAAATCAGTCTAGAGTCGTAATTGCCACAGTGACTGTAACAAATATTTAAATTGGCGCGTGTTGTAAATAATAACCTTACCCGCCTATTTGCCAGTCGTCTTCGTCTGTTTCTTGTAAATCTGGACTCGCAGAATATACTGCAGAACTTCTTTCCTTGTCCAACGAATGTGCTGCACCACTTACACAATAAGTCTGAATAAATGAAAGCATTAGTCATGTTAGTGATTTCTAATTAGCAAATGTTCCATAGGTTTTCTGTTTTAATCCTTCGCCAATGCATCTGAAAATGCCGTCAGCTGAAGTCGTTTGAACTTATATATGCACACAGGGAGTTCATTTTTAAGTGAAAAAAATATGAAACCTAAGGAATTTTGCACAGATTTTACATATTGTGCATTTCATTCCACTGAAATAGCTAAAAAATATCAAATATTATGTATATCCTTAATTCTTCTCTCCCTTTTTTTTCCTCTTCTCTCTCTTTCTGCTTACTAGTTAAGTCTTAAAGATCAACTGAAAAGGTAAAAATAAGCTTTTAACCAAACATTTCAGATAAAAGAAGTTATTGTGAGAAAGAGATTGCTTAAAAGCCGCATCTAAAATCTCATATCCATTCAAAAGTTATGCCTATTTGAATTTCAGACTGGAATTTTTACCCCAAAACAGACTTGAAAACCTAAAAATAGTTCTATACAACAATGCATCATTCTGTGATGTCATGTTAGGTTTGAAATTTTTTGAATGAATTTAAATATTTGCAAATGCAAAGAATTTGTCAAACTTAAGTATGCTTTTCTGTAAAAGAGCGAAGATTGATCTCGCTTTAAGGGTTTTCTGTATGTTAAATTTCATTTACAGCTAGGCGGCTAAGAGCCAAGATTGTGCTATTCCGGATATAAGCATGAAACTTTCCACACTTGTTAAGGTTGGTAAGCTGATGATTTTTAGATATAGAACCACTTCGACAAATTTCCTCTGCGCATGCGCAAGGTAAAATTCACTTCCGTTATAGAAAATTTGATCTCACTTGACTACACAGACCAATATTTGTGTTTAATATGGTAAAAAATCGACCCACTATATCTCTAGATGTCCTAAAAGACATAAACAAATATATTTTAGAATAGTTTCCATAATTACGCATGCGCAAACTAACTAATACTTCCGGTTATATCCTTTAATGATGTCAAAACGGTAGAAACCATTGAATAAATGGAATACTTATATCTTTTGATTGGGCTGCGCATGCATCCACACAAGAGAACCACTGTACTAGAACAGTGCAGTCATCACTGGTCGGTTGCAGTCGATGAGGGCACACACCATATTACTTTGGTTTTCTGTGATCCATTCTATGAACTAGTTCTTTACAGCTATTAATTTTCATGATGATGTTTTCAGTTGCAATTATTACTTATGTATTGTAGTCCATTCTGGGACGATTGGAGCCTTTAAATTCTAAAACAAGCTAAGTCCAGCCAATTTCTGGATAGCCAGTGGGATTTTTTATGTGTACTAAATGTGTTCACAGATTAATAAGATACTATTTTAGTCATTAGTTATGATTTAACGGCATCAAATAATTGAAAATACAAATAAGTGAATGAAAAGAATGTTTTGCATATTTCTGTTTATTTTTTGTGAAGTTACAAACCAGTTTGTAGCTGTACACAAAATTTAAGTAGTCAAGGGTTGTACTAGGAGTCGAGGGTCTAAATATAATCAATTTGTATGCTATCTATGACCCAGTCACTGGACCAGAACAGCCGATATATATACATGTAGTACTATGCGTACAGTGTGAAAGAAAGAAAGGGAGCAAAGATAAGGAATCGACACAATCAAATATCACAATTGACCCAGGATACCAAATGGGAAAGTAACAACCATACAATTTAACACCACAAACCAGAGCCAAGAGGTCAGTCCTTTCCCAGCAGGTGACCACAAGGCAGCAATGAGCAGACGTGAAAGCATGACAAACACAATACAGAAATAACACAAATGATCCACCAAAGAAGTACCGCCTTGGAACGGTCAGTATAAGTACTTTACTGGAGGGCTTAAACCAGTTTCACTTGAGTAACTTTCAAAATGCCCTGCCCTCAGATTTTGAACTTTTGCGCATTGAAGTACCAATATTTTGCATTTTATCTAAACTAACAAAAGTAAGCATATATTCCAGAACATAAACAAAAATGCCTTCCATCCATTTTCAGGAAAAAATATCACCTTTCTGGCATAACTCAGGTGCTGTAACTCATATAAATCTTTGTTAAGCAGATACACAGCTGGATATATAAGTGACAATAATAAGCACAGAATATGTTCAAAAGTAAATATTGACAAAAATATTACCTTTTTAACAGCCAGGTACGTGTAAACGGTATATGTTGTGACCTCGTCGACAGCAGCCAACCCGTGATGGCCATGATATTCAAGTACAGTGGTTCTCTAGCGCAGCATTTGACACGAAATTCTCTTGTTATGCTGGGAACAAGCATAGTTTACCCACGTTCTTGAATGACTTCATATTGTAATGTAACTTCGCCTATAACTCATGGAGTTTAAGAGCGTTTGACTGTCTTTTGGACTTATGTCCATGCATTGTTATGCGTTTGTTTTTGGTTAATGGGCACCTGGGCCAAGATAACAAGATCACGTTGATACAAACGCATACATTTTGAAGGTGACATTCAACCAGGATAGCTGGCAATATGTGCCATAATCTGTATGTAAGCTTATATGACTCAGCCTTCTTAAAGGATTTTCAGTTATTTAACATTACCAATTTTAAAAACAATCATCAAATTACAAAAATGTAGTGTTCAAAGTTGCCACCACAGACACAAAGGGTCGTACACTGGAGAGATGCATTGTCTACTTCTGCAACCTTGAAGACAGCCATATATCACAAGGCCAAGAGAAGGTAGTGATGCTTGTGGTATGGTGGTCCACAGTGGACAGTAAACTCCAGTGTCTAGTTCTATCCATCACAGTTTGCTGGACTTGGTAATCATTTCCCCTGTTCTAGAACTGACCCTAACACATGAGCATTGATTTGTTGCGTTTAAAATGTGCTGGTACAAAGCCACCTTCGTAAGGGCTGTCATATCATAAATCAAACCTTTTTGTTAAACAAATGTTATCTAGTCATGTCTATGTTCTTGTAGGTGCTTGCTTGTTCTACCATACAGTACTGTGATGAATCGTTCAACGATGCAGAGGTAATCTGTAGGTGGCTTTTCAGGAAGAAAGTTCATTTTTTGCAAAATACTAAGTTACAGCTGGAGAAAGGATGTTTAATTGCACCCTGTGAGTGAATGAAAGAAGCAAGACAATTGATTTCACACCAACGGTAGCCCGCAAGTTTTGCAAACCCAGCAGTCCATCCACACACAACTGTTGCACCACAGGTATGACCAGATCTACTACATAAGTATCAACAACACAACTGCTTATTTTCTTGTTAGGCCTTTTAGCTGCTTCTGTAGCACGAGCAAATATTCTTGTATCTGCCTCCTCATGCACACAAGGAGCTTCTTCTCCCATAAAGTGCAGGGTTCTCTATAGTTATGTTGCACTCTCCCTGTGCAACACCTGATCTCAATCTGTGGTTATTGTTTCTTAGTTGGTTGTGTCAAGGAAACACAGCAGTTGGAAAGATAATGAAATAGTTTATTGTCATCTTCTCAAAATATCATGCCAGTTTTTGGGTACGACAGTTATTTGTGGACCGGCCCGCCGGTGGATGTCGTCGCCTCGTTTTTCCCTTGTTTATGCTTTTAAACTGTCCGCCTAGCATGTGCCCCACACTAAATCCACTCGATCAACTGCTCAAAAAGTGGATATTACGTATCATTATAAAAACATCTTTTGAATACTGTTCACTGAACAGTGCTAACCCCAACACCTTTAAGTATCTGAACAACGGAGGCTCCATCCAACTCCAGGCGTGAAATCTTTTTACAGGAGGACCAAATGCCATCGAAGCCAGTCAGTGGCTTCACAACCAAAACTATGAGGCATACCAGGCACCCCCCCCCCCCCCACAAAAATATAACCTTATCATACCAACATAAAATAGACTGGCGTAGACTAACTTATGTTTGGTATGGTTCGTTAAAGGGAAGTGAGACACTTGAAATATACATACATGTATACAGTTCACTGACAGTTTGGAGACAGTCCATCGGTGGACAGTGATACGAGGTCTGTGAGCTCAAACATGGCAGAATATATATGTCTGCCTACCTGTTAGTCTGTCTGTCTGTCTGTGAGCCTGTCTGTTTGTCGATCCAAAAAGGTATATTGTCCTTGGCCAGTGACCTATATTAGCTACGTCACTGCCTTGGCTTCAAACATAACTTTTTCAAAGACGCCCCCACTCCCCAAGTCAAAACAATCCAAAAAAAATATGTGGTGGTGACTTTGGACCACCCTGGCAGCTCAGGTGTTGAGCGTGTCTGCTCAGTGATCCAAGGGCTTTGAGCATGAGCAAAAAAAAACTGTTTGCATTTCTGTCTGTCTTAAACAAGCCTACTGTCCTCTTTTCTTAAAACTTCACTTTTAAGTCTAATAACAATTTTATATGACATAGCTTTTTTTGTGAAAGCTTATACTTGTAAATAAATGAGGCTTTGTTTATCGTCTAAACAGCATCCAGTTAAAAGACACATACTGTGAATGTGCATCTAAACAGGTCTGTAGGTCCCTATATCATGTATATTGAAGACATGCTTTGATCCTTCTTTAATAGGAGCATCGGGTTTTGCGCAGTTTACAATAAAAGAGAAACAGAAAAATTCAAATTTTATGCGCAAGAGCAGCAATTAAAGAAAAAGAGGACTAAACTACAAACAATTAACATCAGTTCTTCCACATTTTATTATTCCACATCCAAAATGACCCCTTCTTTAAAGTCAAACTGTATGAAAGCTCTATGATAACAGCCTAAAATCAGAAAATGCTTTGCGCATGCGCAGTAGGCATTTCCCAATGTGGTTCTATATCCTATTCTGCTTAGTCAGTCATGGTCTACAACTGTGCCAAGTTTCATGATTGTATCCAGAATAGCACAATCAGGCCAAAATTTGGCTCTTAGCCGCCTAGCTATTCAATAAAAAATTATGCTTAAATATCAAATTTAAATAAAAAATAAAATTGACTTTTACCATGCATTTCTTATTCTAAATGATACAAAAATAAGCAAATCCATCTTTTATTTTAACTTATTTTGAAACATTAAAAAGATAATCCAAAAACATGTTTTCTGAAAGTAAAAAAACTACATTCTAAAATTTTGAAACAAAAATTTAAAATTCAATTTCTCGCTTTTCTACGCAAATTTACCAAAAATCATTTAATTGGACAAAATTTAATTTAGGCAATAAAAATATTGGCATTTTCAAACTGAAGATGTACATTTCAAATATACAGATTGAGATATTTTAAGTTTAACCGCCTTTTTAAATCCTCGTATGACATCATAGAATGGTGCATTGTTGGATAGAATCTATTTTTAGTTTTCCAAGTCTGTTTTGGAAAACCAGAACCAAGTCTGAAATTCAAAAAAGCAATACTTTTTTAATAATTGTTTTTATGCGGTTTTCAGCATTTTGTTGTATGATATAAGTTGTTTCATTTCAAGTCATTTCTTAAACTTTTTCATATGATCTTTAAAAAAGATTATCAATTTATCTTAGAGGAAAGAAATCTTGAAATAGAAGTGTAGTAGATTTTACGTGAAAATTAGGATTACGTTGTAAATATACAAATACTATATGCTAATACAGAATTATGAAAAAAGAATATCAAATGCATTTTAGCAGTTTATTCCATAAACATATTGTCAATGAGTTGACAATAGTTAATAAAGGTCTGGCATATAAATTTTCACCTCACATTTTACTAACCGCGTTCTTAGGCTTCTAATCAGTGTCTACACCTTTTTCAAACATGGAAAACGAGATAAGATTTTGAGCCGCGACGGGTGATTTCTAACAATGTGGCATTTTGACAAGTGTAGACTCAGACGAGCCTGTGCAGCCTCCTTTTAAGCTTGGAAGCTCCAAATGGTGTTCAGCCAGTAGCTTAACAATCATAGAATATTCAAGCGACTAGCAAAGGCTCTGATCAGACTGCGCGTATGCGCAGGCTGGTCTGAGCCTTTGCTGGTAACACATACCACATTGTTGGATATCTCATGCACTGGCTCATATGAAATGTCATGTGACAAATAATGGATTCTATATACTGTTATATTAGTGTATGTTTTTTGCTTTCGGCGCTCTCGCCGCAAGCATTTGTGTCGGAATAGTGATACCCTCTACCTGGTTGTCTATTTATATGACATACTGTTAGCGTATCGGTCATGTGTATTGGAACGAAACAATTCACCAACAAGACAACTCACCGACAGCAAGCAAAACATAGTGTTAAGAGCATGTCTCATATTATATGACTTATAAACCCCCAAATCCAATTGTTGATTATATGTTTGGGTCTGGAATGTCACTCACTGTTTTCAGCCATTGTGACCTTAATCTCAGGAGCCAGGTCTTAAAAAATGCACCTACAGCAGATCGCCTATATCATTTATGGTAGCAGTTGCATATTTTGTATGTAGATACATCTTGGGCCCTGGCGAGTCACCAACTGCTTCCAGGTCACTGTGATATTGACCTCTGGTTTCAGTTCTAGCATGGTCGAGCATATCTGTATATAATTTGAGGTAATAATCCCAAATTTGGTGTGAGGATATATTTTGGGATCATGGCATGTCGCATACACTTCTGGGTCTCTTTGACATGTAGCTTGTACATAAATATGTTTAAAATACTGTAGCTTTAGTTTTATAACTTTATTAATCATGTAACAATTGTCCAAACATAAACGATCTGGCGCAATTGGAATGATATTGGCCCACTTTGAATCGAACTTAAGTTCTTACATAATAGATGCGTGCGCATGTTTACACCCAAACGGCTACAGTTGCGACCTTTTAATTAGTTGTCAAGTAAACAAAGTCAATAGCCCTGTATGCCCACCTCAATTCTTCATCGTAGACAAAACTGCACAGCCTACTCTTATTAACAATTACAAATAAGTGGGACCCCAAATAGAATACATCGAACTTCAGTTTCTACTATAGTAACTTAAGTTCGATTCAAACATCGATAGTGGCTACTATGGTGACGTCACGAACCTACTATAGATCAACGGTGGGTCAGAGCACCGTACTCTATTAGCTTGTCCGGTTCCCTCCTCTAGACATATCTAACAAGATCGGGTCAAGATCTATCTATCAATTGACGTTAAGACGGCGACTAACGTCGAGTGTATCAACGCTATTTGCATTGACGATATGCGTTCTGGCTGGCTATCGTCAGTTCCAGACAAATAATAGGGCTTCGAGGGTAGTTTGTATCCAGATTTTTAATAAAAATATTTAATACAATAGCTTTAAATCACGTCTGATTTCTAGACAAATTACAAATTGCATCTTTAGAATCTAAGGGTGTTGCTATTTGATAAACTGTTGTCCTAACATTATTTATTATTTTGGCATGAAATTAAAAAACATGTTTGCTGACATGTTGATATTCATTGTTGCAAAAATCCAAAAAAATTGATACATTAAAAATAAGTAATTTTTATTAATTTTATTTTTTGCGCTTTTAAAGTCCTTTAGTGTATGGCGCTAGGTGCCGCTTTCGATAACTGTTTGTGTTTTTCTTTTGCCAGAAGAGTCTCCTACCGACCGACTCAATAACTATTGTTGGTGTTTCGTTCGTCTATGACGTGGTTTTAGTGCAGTGTAAAAATAACCACATTTGGAGGTGTTCCCAACATACAAGGTGCAAATGCTGTTTTAGACTAGGCAAGCCCTCCTTTAAAAAGGAAAATTTATATGTTGTTCTATGTACAAAGTACAAATGAAATATGTTTAAACCAAATAATGGACACGGTATACAATAAAATATGAACACGGATTCCAGGGAAAGAACTTCGAATCCTATTTCGATCTCAAGTCAAATTTTATAGCCGGACTAAAAAGGGCATATTACATGTATTATTAAGTCCGCGCATAACTCGGCATTGTCGCGATAGCATTTGACAATCTTGAACATTGTATTCCTACTTGAGAGGAAAATTCATAATTCTGCGCGGCCCGCTCTTTTGTTTGTTTTTGTTATTGTTGTTGTTTGTTTGTTTTAAAGTTTTGGCATTATGATGTTGCACCAATATAGGTATTCTAACTCGCGTGAACAGCTAGCTATTTCAAGATTTATTGCTATTCTGTGAGATGAGATTTTTTTTAACATTGCATATCTCGAACTATCTGCTAAGTGAATTATAATAAATAGAAAAAAGGACAATAATCATTTTTGGTTACATACATGTATAATTACATTATTTACAGATTAACTCATTTTAACTCAAACTACTTATAACTCGAATTCACGGAGATGGCTTGTCTAATGGATTTCGGGTTAACAAGAACCGACTTACGTGCTTACGTTTTATATCGACTGCCGCTTTTACATGTAATGACACTCTAATTAACAGTATTGTTTATACCCTTCACAAATATAAAAGTACTAACCGTGAGGTCCCATAATTCTTCAACTTCTTCGCATTCATTAAAACTGAGAACACTTCTATTTTAAAACTGGGTTTAGTAATAATGCACGGCGTTGCTATATTATTAGTTACTGGTCCATATTTTCGGGTAAAAATCGCGATACATCTCAAGTAACGCTACTTGGTTAGTATAGCAGAAAGTGGCAATTATCATTATCTTGTCAATCGAGGTCCAACTACCCTCCCCGATGTACAGTGTGGTTCGCGTTTTCATTTTCAGTGTACCAACTCAAACAGTAATCTACACACATTTCACTGTATTTGAGGTTCTGAGAAGTGCTGGACGGCGGCGAATTCTGGCTTGGGTGTGGGTTGCCTTTTTGTGTTGTTCGTCGTCAATTGATATTTATATTATGTACAGCAAAACAATGCATGAAGTCACTGGTTGATTTCACATTTTGTGTATCGTCAAGATTTCAATAAGACAACTTTTGTTGTGTTAATGTGTTAAACCAGATTAAACTGTCTGTGGTTAAGTGTAAAATATGATATGATCCTTACATGGCTAGTATGCACGCATGTTACGAATGATAGGATAAGGTCGGGTAAATTCGGACATCAGGTAAACTCGGACACACATTTGCAGGCAGTGTAAATCCAGATGAGACAGACGGCTCCTTATGAGCCGTCTCATTAGGATTTTCACTGTTTGTTTAGTTTATTTATTTTTTATTCCAATATTTGAACCATGAAACAAAAAAAAAGTCGCTGTCCGAATCTAGCTGTCTGTCCGAATATACCCGACTTTACCCTACTGATCCGGAACAAGCTCATAACATGTTAGGGAAACTTCTTCGTTATATTCATTATAGGAATCAAACATGGTTTTCTATGAATTAACATCTGCTGGACCAAAGGTTGGTGTTGAAACCCGAGACTGAAAACCAAGGGTTATGGCCTAGCAGATGTAAGTGAATCAGAAAACCGTGCATTTGATCGCAGTCATTTTGTCGAAAGACGCTTCGAAAAGTTCATTAAATGGCGCGCATAAGACGTGAGCATAACTTGGTGGCGTCAGGATCTGGCGTTTTTAAAACCTGTGTATCTTTCATGCTTTTGTGCGCCTTTATGTTAGTACAGAAATTTAAATTTTCGAAATGTTTTCTTCAAACGGTTTTTAAACAGCAAAATGACTTTATGCATTAATAGTGATCAAACATGGCTTGCTTTTATATCTGCCGGGTCACTTGGGGCTGTTAAAACCCTCGCTTTTCAGGCTCGGGTTACAACAACTCTCTCGGGACCCAGCAGATGTTAATACAAAGAAAATCATGTTGACCTGCTGACCTCGGACCTGTAACTGGCCAATATGAAATCACTTGATTTATGACATATTACTAATATTATAATATAAGAAGCGATTTTGGCATCTTGATGTTGTATATCTCTTTTTATACCAACCTTACCAACTTAAGCACTACTGAATATCTTGTGATGTGCAAGGTCTACACTGATATAGGTGGTATAAAATAGCTATACCATGTTTGTCCACCTGTACGTGAGATAATGGGAGCGCAGTGGCTCAGTCAGGTAGAGTGCTTGACTCGAGACTGAGGGGCCACGGGTTCGAGCCTCACCGGCGTCACTGCGTTGTGTCCTTGAGCAAGAACATTAATCCTAGCTTAGTACTTGTTCAACCCAGGAAGACCCGTTCCTACATAACTGAAAGATTGTTGATGGGACGTAAAGAATCAAATCAACTTAACAAAAAACAAAACAAAGCAAAAAACGGACGCACATACCATACATGTACAATGTCTTGCGCTTAGTGTAATATAAAATCAACACATAATCACAAATTTCGTGTGTTTAATGATGCGCTAAAGATGTGTCAAAAGATTTGAAAGGGATAGACATATTTTTGAATTATTGATGAAAATCGTTCGTCTGTCTGACAGGTGATGCTGTAGTTATTACAGTAATATAGTAGTTTAAGTGAATAAAATCGTTTAAAGTATTTATGATTATAACCCTATTAATATGTGAAAACTTTAACAAACGTCTAGGAAAAATTAGCGTAAGCTTTTAAGGTTATACATATTGATTAAATAGAGGATCTCACATGGGCCCTCATGTTATTGATTGAATTTTTCTAACGATATAAGGAAAAGCGATAAAATGCGAGGAAATAAAGATATTTATCAGCTATCTTGTTTTCTTTGTTTCATTGCTTTTTTTGTTTTGTGTATTTATTGTATGCATGTATATGATGCTCTCCTATATGGTGGAAATAAAGACTATATCTATTAAAACTATAAAATGAATCATGTCTGTTGTTTTCTATCAAACAATGCAGGCCCTGGTGAAATGCCGCCTTATGTCCTGGTACAGTCAGCTGTATTTCTTTCAGACCATGACTCATTTAAAAATGACTAATGTCAAGACAGGATGACCTGTACGTTTTATTGAACCCCATTCCAATTTATGTTGAAAATCAGCAAATAGGTGTAAGAAGTTTAATTGACAATGAACGTAACAATATAAACTCGTAAAATGTCAAAATTAACTTCGCTGCTTTGTGTCTCATTCTGAACCCAAATGAGAGATTTTATACAATGAATACGACAGAAAGTGAAACCTTCAGATATTGACTTAAACAGCGACGATGCTTGATCAATTGATGGATTATCGCCTCATGTTCCTGTTCTGTTCTGTTCATTTTTCAGACCTAGATACTTGTAAGAATCCGATGAAAATTAAATTTCTTATTTCGAAACCCAAACATATGTTTCGGGTACCCAAAGAACCGTCTCAATGAAATGGTTCTTTTGAGCACCCCAAAAAATATGTTAAAACGTATGCATAAGAAAGTACTAACATTTTACGTTCATTTTTTCTTCATCAAGACTTATGAATTTTTGTTTGTTTCATTTTCTTATTTTTATTTTTTTTTTGGAACATAACTTTGTCGCCGACTCGTTTCTATTTAGCTGCTTTGATCCCCAAATTAGACAGAGCTGGTCTTTGTCAAATTTAAAAGTATAATTTGATTATAAAACAATTAGAAAACGCTTGCAACATGCACCTGTGTAGTTAAAGGACAGGTGTCGAGTTCGTAAACAGGTGTCCATTATCATACCAAATGTTCAGAAGACGATCTTTTCCTAGTGTTTTATGAAAACTTATTTCAGTATTATAAGAGGTTTTTTGTTGATCACTTTGTCCAGTAGGATAAGATATACTTGGATGGATTGTATATAAACGATATCATGGTGTGACAATAATACTTAATTAAGTGGAATACTTGGAGTTTCTGCCACAAGAGGTCAGTTGATTTTAATATTTACTATGCGCGGATCCAGAGGGGGGAGGGGGGCAGAGGTACGGACCCCCCCACCCCGGAAAATCATAAAGCTTTAGGGTTTCTTAGCAATACTGGTACGGATCCATGAAAAACCACAAAGCTACATGTACCAAGCCAGCATTCAATTTTGGGCAATCATTTAAATGGCGTTTCGCTGGCGGGCAGATATTGGCCTCCACTTAGTGATATTTGGATCCTCCCTTTTCCCCTCATCAATTCTATCCCCCCAATACTCTCTGAATCCGCGCATTTTATAATGATTTATGAGCCAGTGCGTACGATTTTCGCATCGGCGAGCAGCCAAGGTTCCGACAAGCTTGAGCATCTCGCATATCATAGTCTCATGCACGGCTTGCCTGCTCGGGTAGACAAAGTAAGAAAGAAGATAAAGGCGCATGCGAAAATTTAGACGTCTTGGTCCACAGGATAGCTGTACATGAGAAACATATTATGCTAAAAGTAACGTTAGGCACATGCGTTAAGAACCAAAGTCTCTGGCACTGACCCATACAAACTGTATGTCTTATACAGCAGACTAGTTATGATCTTCCTTTTAGACTGTCCGACATATTTCCATACCAGTTAGTTTTACATTAGAGGTTGTCACATATAACCAAATTATGTCGAAAAGAAATAATATCCACTTTAAATAGCCTTGTTGATCCGCGAATTTCACACTTTGTAAATTTCACACTCTGAATAATTGGTACCGGTTTCCCATAACACGTGAAAAATTGGCACCAATACGTCACATATCTCGTACCAATATCTCACACTTTGTGAAAAATACTCACGAAGTCAATATATAGCATATAAGTCTGAACACAATTTGTGGTCATGTCAAAAGGGTTGTGAATCTCTCTATTATTTTTTGGAAAACATTTATTTTAATTGGTTTTAATTTGTACGGGAAAATTGTAGATTTAATGTTGTCTCTTTCTGACAATAATCAGCTGGTATGAATGTTATCAACTCTACTTCAAGATATCTAGATGACTTACTGAATATTGATAATGCATATTTCAAACAAATGGTAGGTCATGTATATTCAACTGAATTCCAGTTAAATAAAGACTTTTTCGACGAAGTCGAATCTAAGCTAAGTTAAGCCCTATTTATCTAAACCTCTATTGGTTGATATAAAAAGAGCTGGTCCTTCATTGGATAAGGAATTTGCATAATTAGATTGTGTCGCTATCTAATCTTACTTGTTTTAGATTGGTTCCCCTCGTTCATAAAGTTCTACTTCCGTTCTGTATATACATGTAACATATGCTATTGACATATATGCTGAAAAACTCTTTAAGGGAGACCATTTATACTTTTTTTTATTAACGAGCTACATATAAGTGTAAACACGCGTTTGTTTGTTTTAAAATAGGAATCGCACCGGAAGCAAAAGCGGAGATCCAAGCGCTGCATGTGACTTTGAGCGTAGACTATCGTAAGCAGTGGTATATTCCCAACCGAATCGCAAATACTAGGATTTTCCTATTGAGCACAATATCATCGCTGTGACGTCAGACACATTACTTGAACAGAATCTATACACCTGTTTCAACTTTATACACAGGAGAAGCAAGTATTTTGATTAAACTTTATACGATTCATTCTCTGTGAGCGCAGTGGCTCAGTGGTTCATGTAGAGTGCTTGACTCGAGACCGAGGGGCCGAAGGTTTGAGCCTCACCGGCGACACTGCGTTGTGGTCCTTGGGCAAGACACATTAATCCTAGCTTAGTACTGGTTCAACCCAGGAAGATCCGTCCCTGTTTAACTGAAAGATTGTTGATAGGACGTAAAGAATCAAATCAAACAAACAAACGACTCATTATCTTTCATTTTTCAACACCTTCGCATAGGCCTACCATATTTTCCGCCTTTGACTTTACTGCAAATGCAAAGCCCAATAAGGAAGGAAAGTTGGAGAGCAAGGGGAACCGTCCCAAGTAGCCTAAGAGTGGAAACAAGGACAGAGAAAACCACTGGAGATATCACATGATTGTATAAGGTAAAATTTGCTAATGATGGCATTCTAATGAATAAGCGAATATAGTAATGAGAGTGAATGAATGAGCTCAATATTTAATGATTCGAAAATACTAGACCACCCCTCCACCACCATATCCTGACCCTCAGTCATATCCAATGGTTACTTTAACGTTGGGCAGAACATACCGGTTTCTGCATGGTTCCAGTCGAGGTTCCAATGTACTCTAATTGCATTGTTTGTTACCCCTAGCTGTTACTGGGAAATTAAGTTTCAAACTCAATGCTGTTATAGTGTTCTAAATTGGCCATACATTCTACGTGCAGAAAATATAGAACTTCTGAAAAAGAATTAATCGTGGTTTGCAGGTTATCAAACACCCATCCGTTTAATATTCGTCGATTTTTTTAAAGATATTTTTTGTTGCTACTAAGGTCCCATTTTAGATTTGAACTTATCTATAATTAATGGCATAGTTTCAACTCAATTTTGAAATAGTTAATTTCCCAAAGTTTCTGGTAGAGATGCTCCCCGCTCTCCTTCTTCTCTTGCATACATTTTGCACCCCATTTATTTTGCGAGAGTGACTTCAACAATAGAAACAAATATTTGACTGCTTAGTTACTAAAACTGGGCTATCGAGAACAAAAAACTTCTTAAAGCATTTTCTAGAGACTATTGCAGCCACTCAGAGTTGATTATTGACTCTTTTGCATCAGGGCGTATCAGAGCGAGTATTTTATATTGGTTAAGTTATGAATTCAAAAGAATCGTCTTCTTTTCATGGTCAATTCAAAACGTTTATTCAACGTTAGTAAAGAGTGGGATATACCATGGATATTAATCCTGTATGTCCAGTTATAAACCAAGTCATAGTTTATCATTTCTTTATGAGATGCATATTCCTGTATTGAAACTTGACAAATGCATTTGCAAAATCTGTGAAGATCAAATCTGTCTGTTTGTGTCCACAATTACAGCACCGGCCAGGTATCTCATAAGATTGTTTATCACACAGCTAGGTTTCGCAAGACCTTTGACTCCAGAACTGTGCTAAAGGTCATCAGTTAACTTGTCAAAGACTAATTAAGTTTCGCTAAGTAATAGTTATACCATGGGTAGTATGCCTGTACGTCGAGATGACCCACGAACTTTAACGAGTGATTGAACATGGTTTAACTATTTTTACCACCTACATCAGTGTAGACCTTGTACATCACGAGATAGTTCATGCTAAAGTCGGCTAAGGTGATATAAATGTTGATAACACATAACCTTTAGGATTTTGCAGTAAATGCATATGAGCAGTACTAAAAGTGTCTGTCGTCAGAGTATTCACTGCTCCTTTTTTGTATATTTTGGGATCAGATCAGGTTGCGCATACGAAGTATTATTTTGCCATTCAGAAGCTAGGACTTCTCGTTCACTAGCAAGTTCAATTCTTTTTCAAATAAATAGATATTTCCACAGAATAGATCGTCTTCCTATGTTTTAAATTTTCTTATTATTGTAACAGACTAGGTTTAACAAAAACAGTGTTTAGATCATAAAGGAAAAAAATCAGTGATGGATGATCCAGATGCCTCTCATCTAGTGGGCGAAACATGCGCGGATCCAGAAAGTTTTTTCAGAGGGGTCCAACTTTTTTTTATTAATGAGTGGATCCAAATACCACTAAAATCGGGCCATCATCGGCCCGCCAGCGAAACGCCATTTAAATGGCGTTTCGCTGGCGTGTCGATGGTGGCCCAACATTGAATGGTGGCTTGGTAGCTTTGTGATTTTCAGGGGACCCGGACCAGTATTGCTAAGAAACCCTATATTTTTGTAATTTTTCAGAGGGTACCGGACCCCCCGACCGATCTCTGGATCCGCCCATGGCGAAAGCTTCTCCATCTGAGCTTATGTTCAGTTATGTTTTAAATCTTTGACGATAGGGCATCCTTGAAAGTCAGCCTACAGCTACAGCTAAAGTTGATTTTCTTATGGAAATCTTCAAATACTTGTTACATGTAAATAAGAAAATATAATATTACGTTAAATTTTTAAACAACCCTATCAAGTACAGGGCGTATTTCTCTACACCCTTGCCACTCTAACATTCAAATTATCTATCCTGTTTCAAAAGCCGTATAAATCAAGCTAGTGATAACACACCCGGTAGGTGACAATCGAAAACGTTAATACTATCGACGAACGAAGATCAAAAATAGTCAGTAACAGAGTTTTCGATTGCCATTTGTCGCCCGACTGTCGACAAATGGCAATCGAAAACCCTGTTTTTAGCGACTTTTGATCCGCGTTTGTCGATTGTTAAGAATGTTTTCGATTGCTGCCTATCTGGTATGAATAAGGATTTCCGGTTGTCCACTTTGCATGTAAATCCATCCATATAACTGGACTCCTGCAACTCGATTTGATACAGAGGGTGAGTATTATTTAACTTTTTGGTTACTGTAAAGGCGGCACCCCATGAATGCGTAAATAGGACTGGTCAACCTTAGACATAGGTAAAAGCTGAAAATGAGGCTGGGTTTTATTCGAAGGTAGCCATAACATTATGCCATAACACCTTTAAGTAAGTAAAGACAGTAATTATTTAAACTTTAAAACGCGAGCAAAATAACTACATTTGAAAGTGTCTGTTTATTGTTTAACATAAGTTTAGACACAAAACAGTGTAGATCCAGATCAGACTGCTCCTATCTGGATCTACACTGTTTGTTAAAGAGTCTTCAAAATGTTTCAGCAGACAACAAAAACATACGAATTTTTGTGATATGTGTTAATTAAAGCTGCATACTCTGTAACTATGAACATTTTTCGAAAAATTTTATTTTCTTTTTAAATCATTTGTAAAAGTAGAATTAAGCTATGTTTTCACAATAAAAATGTTCAATACAGCTGAAAACTGCATGGAATAGTGAATTTTCTTATCAAATAGGTGTGTTTTTCTCTTGTTGGTAATTATTTGCGTCCCTCCAATAATTCTAGACCGTTGAATTTTAACATAAATGCAGTTGTTTTGATAGTGATAACTTGTTAAGATTTACGAAAATGGTAAAATGTTTACCTGAATTTGAGTATTTTTACTGTGTTCTTGAAAAATAAAAACATTATTTTTAGAATTAGAAGATCAAAAGTTACAGACTATGCAGCTTTAAGGGTTAATATATGTGAGGTAAGTGTCTATACCGAAAGGACTTTCATGCCCAAAAAGCTAATTAACTCTCTACCAAATTATAAATAAAACCTGACTTCCCTTGTTTAGCAGATGAAATGGCCGAAACACGCCCAGATATGAATATTAAAGTTGCCGCCTTTACAGTAAGCAAAAAGTCTATTAATATATAAATCCAGCATGATAAGGGCTAATAGCATGCTGATATGCCAATCAGTATTATCCTAATTGCAACTATTACTGTCAATATACACGTCACGCTCATCATAGTGTGACATAATACACAACTTCAAAGGCTTAATTTTTTATTGACAGCCATATCATTACATTTGATTTTAACTGAAAACGCACTGTCACATACATACCAATATTCTTACTTCTTACTTTTGATGATATACGAATATTTGCATAATTAAAATCAGCGGCTTATCTCATGCTTAACAACATCTGCTTGCTTTGCCAAACATCAGAATTCGCAAAAATGTAAGTAAGTCTGATCAGGAAATACCGCAATCACACACTGCAGGCAAAACCACAGCACGAAAACTAGGTCCGGATACTGGTTGATCTACGTTCGCTGACGGGTCGTGCACATTGCAGTCAGTTGATTATATCATAAAACTAGGACCAGACACACAACTCCCACATACAGTGGGAGCAACAACAAACCATTGAGCCACGACATGTGCTTTCCATCAATGTGGCATTTTGACAAGTGTTGACTCAGACGAACCTGTGCAGTTAGAAACCTCAAATGATATTGAGTCAGCTTAACACTCATAGAATTTTCAAGCGACTAGCAAAGGCTCTGATCAGACTGCACGTATGCGCAGGCTGATCTGAGGCTTTGCTGGTCGCACATACCACTTTGTTGGAAATCTCATGTCGCGGCTCAATTAGTTAACGGTATCAAAATCACCGTGAGAACTGGCAGCAGCCCTAGCCTTCTGGGCTTAAATTTATTTTACAGACAGACTCTTCGCCTAAGATTCTGCTGTTGTTAAAACATATCATTATTATTATTATTATCTATTTCGTACTATCTCATTTTTTAATAAATTAATAGAAAAATATCTTAATGTTTTGGCCTGTTTTTTTTTTTTTGGAACTAGGGATCTGTTCAACATCAGCTATTCTAGAGAGTTATATCTGTTTTCGAAATTTCAACACTTTGAAGAAATAGTTCGTGTTAAAATGGCTGTTTGCTTTGAAATGATAGTGAGTGAAACAGAAACCACAGTGCAGTTATTCAAAAATATGTCTTTTGTTGTCGATTTTCATTCGAAAGTTGAACTTTTACTGATTTAATGGTGTTTTTGCGAACTGGGAAGCTCACGTGTCACTTTTTAACGGTTATTCGGTCATTTCAGGAACAGTAACTCTTATTTAATTGTTTTCTATGAATGGACACTGCATACCAGCGTGATGCGCGTATGAATATCGCTGTAAATCAGGTCAACAACGTCTCGTAGTGTATTCCAATGAATGGAAATAAGCCGTTTCATGATAAAACCTGCCTTTCAGAATTTTAAAAGACTACTCTGTTAAATACAGATGCTATAGTTAGTTCTAAGAAATTTGATGTCGCAAGTTGAGCTATCATACCTTACATGTATAACCAACAGCAGTGTGCACGTGCTAGTCATTGCATAAGGATATATCTAAGTCACGCAAACATGTCATAAACTGAATGACCTGGCGCTTTCACATCGTTCCTTGATTAGATTTCTTGTAAATGTTATAGTATTTGGGCCAGTTCATTTAATCTTACACACCCTTTAAACATGAAAGCGCAGCCATCCACTATATTTCGGTCTCTGTATTCTTCCTGCGTGTACGCTGTTCATATAAACATAAATGCGGCAGATACCGTAATGTATTTAACATGCGTGAAGTAATCATGCATGCACAGCCATCAAGTGGGTCTATGCACCTAATTTTCGGCCCATATGTTCGTCCAAATGGTGCCTGCTTAAGTCGTCTGCTGCAAATAGTTGATAACTTTATTTGCTTACGTTAGTACAGAGACAAACTCCAAATGTTCAAGTGTTTAATAGAGTCGGATCTGGAATGCTCTCTTTTCAGTACATATTTTTGTCCACAAGCATTATTTGCCCAATTGTTGTTAGTTATTTCCCTGTAAGTGTTCTTGCTAGTATGCACGCATGTGCAGTCTGTTCTTGAGCTTTCGGTACTCGGCCTGGGTAGTGTTTAATGCAGACGGATCTTTGGAAATTTATATAAACAAGAAAAGATATGGCATTAAGTGCCATATCAATGAACTCGGCTTTAGCAGATAAAGAGTTCGTTCTTTCATTATATCACAAGCTACATGTGAGTACATGTATCAACAAACAGAATGATGTACACAAACACAATCAATCAATTATTCACTCAATCAATCAATCATTTTAACATAAACAACAATGAAACCTCCCTCCGTGATGAAACTTTCTCCAGGTATTTATTCAAAGAAGGAGTCTTATAAGACAGAATCGCATAAGGCAAATCTTACCGTTTAACTGCTCATATACGCATGTAAGGAACTTATAGAGCATGGTTTTTGGCTCTGTATTTGAAAACAGAATAGACCTCGAGATTATCGAAATTTGCTTTATTTACCAGACGCCTATATAATGTTTAAAGCCGCGAGAAACCCGACTTTGTTACAAGCAGGGACCACCCTGAGCGCCCGCGCAGTCCCATCGGCGCCTTTGTTTTTACATGTAGATTCAAATGTATGATAAACCGTCAGGTTTGGTCAATTTTAATCTGGGACCAAACTTTCTGCTTATGTTATCAGCAGAGGCTCGCTGATAGCAATGTTTAAGATCAAAGACGCCGCTATGGGCTCTGTTGCACGACGTGGTAGCAATGACCAGTGACCTATATATCGGTCACTGCCTTGACGCTGGAAAGCGGATGTAGCACATTCATTAAACATAGGTTTCCGGCCGTGGGTAGTTTTGGCTGGGTCGTTTTCAGCCTGGCTTTAGGGTGGGTCGTTTCGGCATAATCTGATAGGATCTGATTGTTTTATAACCTTGCCAAAGTTTCGACTGCATTGATTTTTCCACGAAATCGTACATGCGCGCATTCTCGCAAGAGCGTTCACAAGTACAAAATAACCAGGGACGTATATTTGACCAAACAAAACTGGGCTCTTTTCTGAAATAATTATGGTGTACACAAATTCGATACGGTGCTGACTTTCTTTTATTTATTTATTTTTATATAAATTTCCAAAGATCCGTCTGCATTAAACACTACCCAGGCCGAGTACCAAAAGCTCAAGAACAGACTGCACATGATGCATACTAGCAAGAACACTTACAGGGAAATAACTGGCAAATAATGTTTGTGGACAAAAATATGTACTGAAAAGAGAGCATTCCAGATCCGACTCTATTAAACACTTGAACACTTGGAGTTTGCCTCTGTACTAACATAAGCAAATAAAGTTATCAACTATGTGCAGCAGACGACTTAAGCAGGCACCATTTGGACGAACATATGGGCCGAAAATTAGGTGCATAGACCCACTTGATGGCTGTGCATGCATGATTACTTCACACATGTTAAATGCATTACGGTATCTGCCGCATTTATGTTTATATGAACAGCGTACACGCAGGAAGAATACAGAGACCGAAATATAGTGGATGGCTGCACTTTCATATTTAAAGGGTGTGATAAATTAAATGAACTGGCCCAAATACTTAAACATTTACAAGAAATCTAATCAAGGAACGATGTGAAAGCGCCAGGTCATTCAGTTTATGACATGTATGCGTGACTGAGATATATCCTTATGCAATGACCAGCACGTGCACACTGCTGTTGGTTATACGTGTAAGGTATGATAACTCAACTTGCGACATCGAATTTCTGAGAACTAACTATAGACTCTGTATTAAACAGAGTGGTCTTTTAAAATTCTGAAAGGCAGGTTTTATCATGAAACGGCTTATTTCCATTCATTGGAATACACTATGAGGCGTGGTTGACCTGATTAACAGCGATATTCATACGCGCATCACGCTGGTTTGCAGTGTCCATTCATAGAAAACAATTAAATAAGAGTTACTGTTCCTGAAATGACCAAATAACCGTTAAATAGTGATACGGGAGCTTCCCAGTTCGCAAAAGCACCATTAACTCTGTAAAAGTTCAACTTTCGAATGAAAATCGGCAACAAAAGACATATTTTTGCATAACTGCACTGTGGTTTATGTTTCACTCACTATCATTTCAAAGCAAACAGCCATTTTAACACGAACTATTTCTTCAGAGTGTAGAAATTTCGAAAACAGATATAACTCTCTAGAATAGCTGATATTGAACAGATCCCGAGTTCCAAAAATTAAATAAATTAAAGAAAGTCAGCACCTATTTGTGAACACAATAATTATTTCAGAAAAGAGCCCAGTTTTGTTTGGTTATTTTGTACTAGTGAACGCTCTTGCGAGAATGCGGGCAGGTACGATTTCGTGGAAAAATCAATGCAGTCGGGACTTTGGCAAGTTTATAAAACAATCAGATCCTATCAGAATATGCCGAAACGACCCACCCTAAAACAAGACCGAAAACGACCCAGCCGAAACTACCCACGGCCGGAAACCTATGTTTAATGAATGTGCTACATCCGCTTTCTAGCGTCAAGACAGTGACCGATATATAGGTCACTGGTTATTGCTACCACGTCGTGTAACAGAACCCATAGCGGCTTCATTGATCTAAAATATTGCTATCAGCGAGCCTCTGCTGATAACATAAGCAGAAAGTTTGGTCCCAGATCTGGTCCGACAAAGAGTTTAAAATTGATCAAACCTGACGATTTTCCTGACTTTTATCATACATTTGAATCAACATGTAAAAACAAAGGCGCCGATGGGACTGCGCGGGCGCTCAGGGTGGTCCCTTCTTTTAACAAAGTCCGGGTTCTCGCGGCTTTAAACATTATATAGGCGTCTGGTAAATAAGGCAAATTTCGATAATCTCAAGGTCCATTCTGTTTTCAAATACAGAGCCAAAAACCATGCTCTATAAGTTCCTTACATGCGTATATGAGCAGTTAAAGGCCTCAACTTAAACGGTAAGATTTGCCTTATGCGATTCTGTCTTGTAAGACTCCTTCTTTGAATAAATACTTGGAGATAGTTTCATCACGGAGGGAGGTTTCATTGTTGTTTATGTAAAAATGATTGATTGATTGAGTGAAAAATTGATTGATTGTGTTTGTGTACATTATTCGGTTTGTTGATACATGTACTCACATGTTGCTTGTGATGTAATGAAAGAACGAACTTTTTATCTGCTAAAGCCGAGTTCATTGATATGGCACTTAATGCCATATCTTTTCTTGTTACTTATTGTTAAGAAATACATAATCCTACACCAATTAGCATGTCCACAGCGACGTTTTAACGAGGTTCACCTTAACCTATTTCTGAAATCCGATCACTACCGCGGGCTGAACATACGTTTTTGTAAGCGAAAGTATAAAATTGTTTAGCTCGCGTTGAGACTTTCTAACAAATTCAATATAACGGCACAGAGAAACAATGAAATCATTTTAACTAACTGATGCAGTGGAGAAAATTGCTCGTTACTCAAAGACATTTAGAATTTAAGTACCCCCCCCCCCGCCTTGCTAAATAGTAAGTTAAACTTTGCAGTCAAACATTTATATCTAATGGCGAAGTTTCAAACAATTTACACAGGCTTAGATAAACAACCATTTTCAGAGTATTATTGTAAATTTACTTACCCATCACTACATTGTATCTTGTCATTCATGTTAGATGAAACTATGTCATTTGATAAGGACTTGTCCAAATATAAAAGGGCTTTAGTATTTACAGAACTGATGATCTGCAAGATATTATAAGAATCTATCATGAGTGTGAGGGTAGGGTCGAAAAATCCGTCCCGAGATCACGAGGCTTCCCGAGTGATGAAAAACGGTGATCCCGAGGGACGGATTTTTCTATCCTCACCCTCATACGAATAATGTTCACGTCTGTTTTTATTTATTTATTTATTTATTTTGAAATAAGCTCCCAGAACTAAGATGCAATTTCGCATGATGACGTTACTTGACGCCCTGGTAAGATAGCATGGGTAAGATAGATTTCCTATCCCAGGGTAAAATCTCAGATATCCTTATCCAAGGTGCAAGAAATAGTGAATACTAGGTGAGTGTCTTTTGATATCAAAATTACCAGGCAAGGCTTTGAGAACGCCTGTTGACTCTCGAGGCTGGCCGAGTGATTCAACATGCGTTCTCGAAGCCGAGCCTGGTAAACTTGAAATCAAAGGACGCAAACCAGGCGCTCTATTTATCAGTTTACCAAGTTGTTTTACTTTTCAAAATAGCGATCATGGCGTAATTATCCAGTTCCATGACGATTCAATGTCATCGACGACGTCTTTTTTAAAAGTACAACGTTATCATGACCTGATAAAGGCACATGCCGTGACATAGGCAACGTTTATCAGGTCAACGTGCAACAATGCAGTTAATATGAGAGATAACTGATATATCTAACTTACCATATGTTCATATATTGAAGAAGTCATCTAGATATCTAGATTTATCAGTTAACCTAGAAAGTGAAGAGGTAAATGTCATTTACAGATGACAGCGTTTGATCTGTTGAATGCTTAAGGCTTCCTACGCAACGTCCATGTGCCAAAATAAGTAAGGCACTAGGCAATTAACTGCAGCCTTAGAAGACGGTCTAACTCAGTATTATAAATGTTAACCACTAAAGGAGCGTGTATTAAATGGCATTTACATTTATGGTCATAGACACTCAATCATTCATTTAGTCAATACATGTATTTATGCCCGTAGATTAAAGTATTAATAGACTTTTCGCTTACTGTAAAGGCGTCAACTTTAATATTCATATCTGGGCGTAGTTCGGCTATTTCATCTGCTAAACATGGGATATACAGTCGATATATACTGTTCACAAAAAAGTAGGGATATTCGAATATTGAAAAATATAACATTTACCAAACGAATGTCATAAACCTGAAACAGCTAGTATTAATTAGCAAAGTCATTTCACAGTCAATATGAATAAAATTTTCAAGGATTAATCTGGTCACATGTTTCTGAGACAACCATAATTAGACCAGGGGTAGCCTTTCAATTTTCACATGTGAATATCACGGTGATGGATAATGCAATGGCTATGATTTTTTTAAGAAAATATCCGTTATTCAATATTTTTTATGTTCAGAAATTGTTTTGATCTCTTTGGCCTAAATTTCAGGAATGTGAGGATAAAATCTGTCAATTTTTTAGTGAATTTTGTCATTTTTTACAGTTTTGTCACCGCCATATCTCCTAGAAATAAAACTTATGGTACGCGAAAAAAATCTTAAAAAACAAAGATATCCATAATGCATCTTTAGCATGCATTATCGAAAGCTTGCCCAAAAATTTGATACTTTTTTGTGAAATTTGGGTCTTGGCCCCTAGTTTCTTTGGCACGTCCTTAAGGTCACATTAACCAATTTTCAGCCCTCAAATTAAGCAGGAAAACTGGCTTACATATTGCTCTATGAAAATACAAAATTATTCATGCGACAAATTAGGATTTCAATTTTTAGACTTTTTATGTCCCAATATCCCCTACTTTTTGTGGACAGCATAGAATAAAACAATCTTGGGAAATCCTGGCCCTGAGGGTATAAAACTGTTTTCATTGTCAACTCAACTGAGCAATACATTTATCCTGCTTATAAACGTATTCTAAGAAATTTTAACATTTAAAATCAGGATAATTACAACATTTGAGAGTTTTAGAGCGAGAAAAAAATTCCCATCTTTTTATCTGTTATGAGTAATTTAAATTTCATGCTCTGTTGAGTTGAAAATGTTTTATGATCTCAGATCATGGACTGGGGTACAAGTAGGTATCAGCATACCATAATACTAACTTTTTTGTCCATCTGCAGATCTAATATTTAAGGAAACACTGACGCATTCTGGATGTGGGTTGGAAACGTCTGTTTTTTGAGATAAAAGTCGAGGGAGGAACACGTGATTTGTGATGTCATTATATAAACAATGTGGCTGCGGCCATATTGAAACTTGTATCCACATCGGTATTACATTTTTCATCAGCTTATATTTGCGTCCTTTTAAGATGTAAGCCAGATATGATTAGTGCATGAATCATACTTTTTACAGTTTAAGCGGTATGCTCTGTAACCTCGTACATGTAAATGGCAACCTGACACAATGACCTAATTAAAACTCGTGTCGAAGTACGAGTTTGGTCGTAAAGGGAAAATGAGCCGCGACATGTGATTTCCAACAATGTGGCATTTTGACATGAATAGACTCGGACGAGCCTGTGTAGCCTTCTTTTAAGCTTAGAAACTCCCAATATTCAAGCGACAAGCGAAGGCTCTGATCAGACTGCGCGTATGCGCAGGCTGGTCTTAGCCTTTGCTGGTCGCACATACCACATTGCTTGAAATCTCATTTCGCGGCTCAAATATTAAAATAGCATAAGGTGTGGGCTAGCTAATGTAGTGGGTGCTTGCTTGTGTAACGTTTGCGTTACAGAGAAAGTAGCAAAAACTTATAACATATGAGAACAATTTCAAAGATGTCTACGCCCTTACTGAAATAAATATGACGTCACAAGTTACGTGTACCCTAACCCTGGTAAAGTTTAGTATTACTTGATTAATTGAGAATCCTCATCATCTTGGTACAGTAACCCGGTTTTAAAAATCACTGCGGTTTTGGTATGGAACGTTTTTGTTAATCATATTTCATTATTACATAATTACCTCGTAATGTATTGCTGTCTGCCACGCTGAGAAGGAATATAGGTCTCACACCTCTGTATCTCCCTAGTGACATGGTTGACAGCTTATAATAGCCAACCAATCACATAACTCACTGGTAATGCGTCCCACAAGACTGAATAGCGCGATTATAAGAATAAACAGTACAGCCACGGAGACAACGTACTTATCGCATATTGGTTAAAATCACCGCATGGCCAAGCATTTGATACATGTTTTTTCAGCGTAAAATGGTAAATATTTTCTTGCCCATAATGTTAGCATATGTTTTGGGTGCAGGCGGTTCCCGGTACTTTTGAATACACCTACATATGTTTTGGTTGAGAAATAAGAAACAAAAGTCCGTTACGCACTCTTAACTAAAGGCCTGGACTTAGATGCTTATATTTTGCCACAGCCTTTGACTACGTCCCTGCGTAATGTGTGCGATCAGCGAAGACTCTAGTCAGCGAGCGCCGATGTTCACGCTCGTCTGAGCTTTGCCTGATCGCATGTAAGATACGTATAAAATCTCTTGAACTGACTCAAACGGTCCAGTCAAAGAGAAAATGTTACTTATCTTATACAGTAAAACCTGTGTAAAACGACCACTCTCAATTAGACCGAAAATTGTTTTTCAAGACCTATTATCGCTTAATGCAGGTCAAAAGTATTGCAGCATTCTGCAATACTTTTGACCTTCATTAAGTAACCTATTGTTTTTAAGATCTTTGTTTTGTCTATTTTTGAGTGCCCGTTTAACACAGGTTTTACTGCATGCGTAAAGTCATACCTTAAACGAATATAATGCTAAATGTCTATTTGTGCCTGGATCTCAATCTACTATCATACTGTATACCTGTATGCGGGTACAGAGGAGGCTCTGACGAGATAACATGGATACTCAGGCTCATCTCAGTCTTCACTAATTGAATTTATTAAACGAGCTGGGGAAAAGTGATAAAATGCGAGGCTTGCTGAACATTTTATCTCTTTTTCGCAACGATTTTATTAAATTCAATAATACAAGAGCACGAATGAAAGATTCCATTTATTGTATGACATTAAGATTACTTTGAAATCTCATTTCTGCCGAAGAAACGTTATGATTTTGTCATTGTGTACGCAACGGTGTTATGGACGTCATAACGTTACCCGAAAATCTATAAACCACTAGTGGTTTGTCGATTTTATTGCATAACGTTATTTCACTCTCAGACGCGACGTCATATGATAAAATGTTTTTAAAATTGGCATGGTTTGGCAGTAAAGTAAACATACAACGCACCAAAATACCTTCCAAAGAAACTATTAGTAATTAATGCATTCTGTGCGCCCACCCCTCATGTTTCGTCTTTAAACTGGGTACTGTTTTGACCAAACTATATTTGAATGAATTGCTATTTTTTCAAAGAGAAAAAGAGCTGAAATATTGAGGATAGTTGCAAGGTGCATTTGTAGCAAACCACTTTTCTTCGGAGGCTTGAATCTAAATCAGGCTATCTTTATTCGATTTGGCCTGAAGCTGTATAGACAAGTAGTTGGGATTCCTATGGGCACTAATTGTGCTCCCCTGGTCGCAGATTTATTCCTGTTTTGTTATGAGAGGGACTTTATGATGTCTCTTTCTGATGATAAGCAGGCTGATGTTATTGATTAGTTTAACACTACATCCAGATATTTGGACGATATTTTAAATATTAAAATGTTTATTTTGACAATGTGGTTAGTCAAATATACCCTTCGGAGCTCCAACTGAATAAAGCCAATACCTCTGATACCGAAGCCGCATTTTTAGACTTGCATTTGTCAATTTTTAATGATATTGTTTCTACCAAAATTTATGATAAACGTGACGACTTTGATTTTGATATTGTCAATTTCCCATTTTTAGATTGTGATGTTCCTCGTTCTACATCCTATGGAGTCTATATCTCTCAACTCATTCGTTTTGCTAGAGCATCTAGCTATGTTGCTGACTTTAACACTCGCAATAAATTGTAAACTCAGAAACTTCTTAAACAAAGCTATCGGTATCATAAACTTCGCAAAACATTTTCAAAATTTTATAGACGATATTATGATTTGATTTTTAAATTCCAAGATGGACTTAAATCTCTCTTGCGCCAAGGACTTTCGGAACCTGATTTCTATGGTGACTTGGTGTATAAATTGAAGAAGATTGTTGGCTCTAATAATTTTTCAGCGCAGTTCATTAAAATAATTACATTAATGTATTGCAACAGACTGCATGCTTGGTGGTCTGGCAACTTTGCTTTCCTCTTTAATTGCACGCCGGTGGGTCGCACTTCAGACTCTATGATGGTTCCGACTTAAAGACTTATCTATTGATGAGATGGTAGGGGCCTGATGCTTTTGCTGTTTGTCGGGCCCACCGGGGTTTACCTGTTGGATTTCTTTTGCTCTGGTATTCCTTATATTTGCTTTATCTCCTTGTTTTATCTTGATTTATATGTTTTGGAGACGATGTATTGATAAGTAAGGGGTCTTTCATGCAAACAAAATATCTATATGTCTTGATCCACATGTGATTTAAGGGTGAGGTTGGCGCCGTTAAACCGGTTTAAGCCCTCCAGTAAAATATTTTACTGACCGTACAAAGGCGGTACTTCTTTTGTGGATCTTTTATGTTTTTGTTCTGTCTTGTGTTTGCTATGTCTTTGTGCGCGTCTGTTTATATGTGCTCTGTGGTCACCTGCTAGGAAAGGGCTGACCTCTTGGCTCTCGTTTGTGGTGTCTAACTGTGAGTTTGTCACTTTCCCATTGGTATCCTGGGTCAGGTGGGGTTCTTGATTCTATCGATTCCTGATCTTTGAACCCTTACTTACTTAGAGATATTTTTGTGGCTTCTAGAGACGAAACACTAAAACTGATGTACCATAAGAAAGTCACCAGTATATAATCTACACTTTTTCGACGACAGATTTTACGAAAAAATGTACCAAAAAGTAAATGAGTATGACCAGGAAATACCACAATCACTCACTGCAGACCAACCCAAGGCACCGTGAGGACAAGCCACAGAACATATACAGTAAGAAGACTACGAAAAGACAATAAAAGCGAATCTGGTTGCCCTGCTGGACAGTTTGCACGAGCAAGTTGTTCTAATCTTGCTACATCACGCAGATATCCCCAAGATCATGTGAAACAGTAACAACTTAAAATATAAATGTATGCCACCTAGACTTTTCAAAAATCAGCTTCTAAAATGAAAGTTGCACTCTGATGCATTTCCTGGCCCAGCCACACTTTCGTATTTTGGTCGGATAGCCACATTTAGTGTTTTGAATTGCATGAAAATGCTTTTATTGGTGATCAAACATTCCCCAACACACAGAAACAACAATTTACAGTACAAAATGCAACAAAATGTATTTAGAGCCAAGAATGAAGCGAATCCCCTTATATTATCAAAGCTGATGGGGTCAGTGTTTTGCTATATAATTGCTCTTTACATCCAAAAGTGTGGTGTCTTCTTTCTGCGCATGCGTACGAATTATGCTAAAAACGCGACGTTTGTAATTGGTGTATTAACAATTAAATATAGCTACCCAAAATGCCTTGACCCAAAATGTCCTTTGGAAAATGAAATGTCGCTACATACATACACAACATATGTAACGGGCATCTTGGGTCAAGGGCTGTACAAGCCAAAGATGGCATCAAACATCTGGCAAACATTAATCATTTTGCAAAATGGTCGTTTTTATTGAGACATTAACTGTACAGATATTTATAATCGTACGTGAAATGCTATGGTTTCCCAAATAGCAAGCATGGTCGATAGTCATCAGGTCAGCCCTTTCCCAGCAGATAATCACAATGATGCAAAGAACAGACAATACAGTATAATAAAGGCAAACGTGAAACATAAATAACAAGCAAAAATCAACAACGAATTTCTTTTGAAATTAGGTCAAGTAAAGAGCAATAACTCCTGTATATCTAAGGAAATTATATTGAATATTCATGTGCATTGTCCCAAAATCATTTCTACATTAAGGCAATCAAAGGGCAATAAATGATATTATCATGAAACCTTACACGATCATCACAATATGGTCATATAGACTCACTATAAGTATCATAAAATTCCTTCTTGGAACTACATGTATTGCTTGCTAATTTATGGCTGATGGCAGAACAATTCGATGCCATTTTGAAAACCAAAGGACAATAACTCCTCTATTACCTAGGATATCTTGACAAAACTTCAGGTGCATTACCATATTATCGTCATGCATACTCAGAATAAAATTAATGAATTCGATCAATTGCTTAATTAGTTGTGGTTGAGGATGGAATAAATTATTTAAATTTAAGCAATTGAAGGGCAATCACTCCTCTGTTACTTAGGATATCCTGACAAAACTTTGTGTGTATAACCATACCATGGTCATATTTTCATAAGATTCCATCCACTGCTTACTAAGTTATTAATGAGGATGTGATAATCTTTGAAACTTAGACAATCAAAGGACAACAACTACGCTATAACTGATTACAACTTAATGAAACTTGCATCAACTGCTTACTAAGTTATTGCTGAGTATGGGATGATCATTTCAAGGACCATTGACACTTGCTATGGGTAAATGCCTATGGTTTTCAGTAAAAATAACAGTTTGTCAATCGCCCCTTTCTTCACCTTGAAGCTACCCTTACCTGAGTACTTTATGGCAGTGAAATCCATTTTCGATATCAAATGCTTCTAAGATGTAAAATTTTGGGTATAACAATCAGTTTTACATTAAAATATATAGAAATCAGAAAACATTTTTTTTAAAAAATATCATTCCCTCGTGTACCAGCAAAAGCTTTTGCCTGTATATGTGTTACCATATTTTACACATTGTATGGAAGTGGCTTGCTGGCACACGGGAGGGGGGAGATGTTCAGAAGCCCAAAAACCCAGGATCTAAGCCTTTAAAATGCCTTTTCTACCGAATAAGAAAATAATGACAGTAATGAAGTTCTCTAGAATCAACCTCCTAAATTGCTTTTTATTCTGTGCTAGTTTTAATATAAGGTACATAAAGATTAAAGGTAGAATTAGCGAGGTTTATGCATTTTTTCATAAGAAAAAATCTCACTGTTATTTAATAACACATTCTTTTGTAAATGTCCTGTACTTATCTATTTGCATGCTAGGGAATTGTTCATGTTTTTTATTTTCGTCTGCTGACTTTCTTCAAATTTAAGTTGTTACAAATAAACCACACAGGACCACCATCGGAGTGTCAAACAGTTTGGATCTAGATCAAGACTGACATTCTGTTGGTCTTCATCTGGGTTCAAACTGTTCGCAAAAGGCCATTGGCAGACGACAAAATTATCCGCTGGCATGCAAAGAGTTATAACAGGCAAATACTTTAGTGTTCAATATATTGTCTCATATAGGTAGCTTTCAACTTGGATATACATTGTAAATGTATGTACCATAAATATTCGGGCACTTTAAATACATTTGACATGCTATGCCCTTTTAAAAAAAGCAAAAGTAATATTCAAAGGATCCAGTTAAATACAGTTTTACTTTCCAAAGCTAAATGGGACACTTTCATTCCTTCAAAAGTATTTATTTCTTTTGTTGAGCTTTCAGTTTTGTATGATTTACGGTACATGTAGTCAAAAATGTACAGGCAACTTCTAAATTATCTCCCCAAAATCATTTTATTACAAAACATATTTTGTTTTTAAAACAATATCATCAATTATCGTGATTCGTTAATACTCTGCATATGATATGGTCTATAGATATCACCATGCCTACCAATTAAATCATGAAAATTGGCAGAAATCACTTTTTAAAGCACTTTTTATTGTCATTAAATTTCAGACCCCCTCCCCTTTCTGACAATTTGCTAGCTGACTCTTTCCATTAGATTCACCTTTTGCACTGATACTAAACTTAAACGCAAAAGTTTCGCAACTCTTACCAAAATGCTATTTCCTTCATTTTGAGCCAAAATTTTACTCCACGATATTGTGATAAACAAGTCCATTGATTTGCCGTCCAAACAACATGAACATCAGACCAGTGAGACTTATGATTGCCGATCTTCAACAAGAAATGTGAGGCAACCCAAATTTGAAAAGTCACAGAGTTACAATACCATACATTTTATCAAGTCACAGTGTTACACCACCTTACATTTTATTCGGAAAAGGTGTCTAACCATTATCTGTTTTCAAAAGCAGAAGGTCAGAAAAATCAAATCAGTTTTTTATGAATTTGTTAACGTTCATAACGTCAACGTAACGCCTTCAATATTTGACGAAATTGGCCGTTTAAGCACAACTGAATATCAGTAATCGAGTTTTTTTTATGTCACAAGTGAAAGCCTTCAACAAATTGCATAGAAGACAGAAGTATCGCGCGACATAACGGAATAAATTGAACAATTTTGATAAATTGGTTGACGTTAACAAAGAAACGCAGCGATTTTGAGCGTTGATAAACGTTAATTGTTAAACCTTAAAATGTTTTCCGTCAGATACGACATCTGGCTATCACATCGCACCGTTTGTTTTCAAATTGAGATAACTGACTTTATGCTAGACGTAAATTGTTGAAAAACACTGACGTCATTATAACGTTGGAATGAAGAGTATGATCAAAACCGATTAATGGTAAATCATTCCACATTGTGCAGGAGCATAAAATATGATTATATGAATATTCTAACATGGACCATACTGAAGAAAACACAGATATTAAACGGTTGCGAAACTTTTGCGTTTAAGTAGACATGCATCACATCAGAAGCTCAAAAGAGCAGCGTTCTGAGAATCAGAAAAATAGGCGTATAAGGTCCAACCCGTCAATGATCCTTTAGACAATCAAATGACAACAACTCCGCTATAAATGATTACAACTTAATGAAACTTGACATGCATAAACACAACAGGGCTATATCTATTCAGCACAAGTTTCATGAAATTCCACCAAGTTGCTGTAATACGGTAACAAGAAATTTGCAATGCGCGATTATCAGGCTTGAAATTGACACCTTTGAAATTAACCTTTAGACCGCCAACCACGACTGTACTAAGCGGACGCCCATTTGATTTATATTTTTCTTTTAAATCTTCGATACTTGGGAGGGGGCATAAAACAACAAACACAACATAATTTAAGCTAATAGAGCAGGGCATTCCGAATACAGTCACTTTAATTTATAATCACTATATCGACAGACCAAGTCAGGTCATTAAATAGCAACAAAATACATCAACGAATCTTGTTCAATATGTTATGGGTTTCTCTCTTTTTGATAAACATTATATAATGACTGAGGGAGGGAGGTATTAGAGGGAGTCCAATAAATATTTAAACATGGAAACCTTTGAAATAACAGCTTAATCGATCTATCAGATGTATTTTGAATATGAACCTCGACGCGAGAAGTTTACCAATATTCGGAGTTTGGTTTTTAATGGGGGGTTTCTTTGTATAGCGATAGTAATGGATGCCATAATGCAATTTTCAAACTACTTTGAAGACATTTTGTTGAACATAGAAATTTCTTATCTGTTGTGAAACTCTGCATATACATTTAAATGAAGATTTAAATATACATAGTACATATGATATTGGGATTTTGTTACAAAATCATGCGCTTTGGCGTCTTATCAAAACTTCTTACTATCGCCCTAGAATATTCAAGAAGAAATCTCCAACATCTTTAAACAGACGTTGTACATTTTTTTTACAAAATTGTCAAAATTTATTCATGTACACAAAGTTGCAATGAATATAAGTTGACACCTTTGTGCTTTTTGTTGAACTCATAATCACATACGTTGGCAAAATAGCATGATTGTTTCACTATATTGTTCCTATATGATACTTATATCTTTATTTATAAGGTTTATTTACATCACATAACCATTCTCTGAAATATTTAGCTACGAAGTTAGTGGTGCTTAAGTTTTTTTAATCTCCTCGTAACATGATGTGCCGAGGGTCGGGGAGGGCCATCCCTCTGTTCACATCTTACAATAATTTTATACAGTTGTATGTTACTCATTCTCATGCTTTTCATTCTTCAGTGTATGTACATACATGTATATTAATACGGTATGAGTAATACTAAATTGTTTTAAGTGTTACTAGAGTAAAGTTACGGAGAAGATTTATTCTAACTAAAGAAGAAAATAGAAGGAAGAGAGGGTACCTATAAGGAGTATATGGGATATGAGCGCGACACAGGCTAGCGACTGCTTAGTTCTAATTTTTGCTATTTTTTATATAGTCGTTAAAAATTTTAGCCTGCCGTTTTATCTAATAAGTTATGGTAATTTTGCCAGTTGTTTGAAAATTTTCATATTTCCCTGTTGAAATGGACGAGTACTTATATGTTTGGTATAGAATTTGAGTCTATGTTGAAGCACTGTGAGGTTCATGTTGCTCTTGCTGCATCTTGCTTAGTATATATAATATTTGATAGGGTTTACCTCTTTATGCCGTATGTTAGCTAGATTTAAGGTTTTCTTCCAGGCAAGTATAGATCTTACCAGACCTGAATATTGTAGAAAGTTAATAGTGACAATATGTGTTGCTTTTAGGTCATCATATGTATAAATACTACCGTCGTTGTTTGTGAGATCGTTGATGAATTTAATGCCATTTTCAAAACATGATTTATAATACACAGTTTTATCCCCTATTTTGATGTTTTCATTGGAGAAAATTTGAATGGTTTGGAATTGTTGTATCTCTAATTGTGTGTTCTTTGTTTCTGTTTGTATATGAGATGAGAAATAAATCTCTCCAAAACTTGTTTTTTTTTTATTTTGGGTAGTATTTTTTCCGTTAAAAAGTGTGTCCCTAAATTGAAACCGACTTTGTATCAGTCATAAACTGTAGTATTATGCTCCATGGGCTGTCATTATCTGTAATTATCTTTCTTTACCAAGTTGGTTTAAACTTAATTTTATTTGTATAATATATGACAAGTATACTAGCAGCACAGACTACGATTACAATACAACCACTACTCAAATCAGATTCAGAAGAAAGTCAAATGACTAATTTGAATCTGTATCCCAAGAGTTCACATTACTAATATATGTACTATCATGTCGTAATTGTCATTTATGTAGAGAATAATGGTCGCACTTTGTAGCTGCTTGGCGATAGTGGTAGTAGTTGGCTGTTGAGGGCTCCATGGGGAATGGAATGTGAAGTCATAATTTCATTGGTCTGTTGTTGGACTAAATTCATCCATAACAATTAGATTTCTGAATAAAATACTATTAGACGTATGCGTACCCGCAAATTAGTATCATATTAGGTTTTTATTTAGTTTTGATTAATTAATTGTGTGTGCAACTATTGTAAGAACTTTCAAATGTGTACCTTTGTTCTTTAGCAGAAACGTTTTGTTTTTAATATATAATCTTGCACAGATGAAAAGAGTTCTGCATTTTCAACATTTGTCAGATCAGTATTATCATATTAGAAAACATTGACCGCTGGTTGACAGTAGGTCGAGACTCAATGTAGCAAAGCATGCCTTAAATGTCCGTAGAGATTGCAGTGTAAGAAAAGTGTGAAGTATTTTCAATCTCATCGCATTCACACACAGGATTATCAATGTTGTTTTTCTGTAAAAGGTGATACCTCAGTGAGCAGTTCGATCGTATGCTGGCATGGCATATTTGTCCTAATCGTGAACCAGAAAATAAGTAAGGTAGTGGCTTGGTAATGTTGTTGTTAAGTTTATGTTTAAAGGATTCAACCGATGGAGAGTTCTTAGTATCGTCTGGAAGGCTGTTCCAAATGCGCGTGGTTGAAGGGAGAAATGAGTTGTAGTATTGTTGGGATCTTGCAGGGAATGTCTGAAGGTTTGTCTCGTTACACAAGTTATATTGACTTATATTACAAACAGTTGGTGGTAAAAGTGAGGAGAGGTATTCAGGTGCCAAAGAATTGATCATCTTATAAAATAGGACGAGTTTGTGCTTTCCTCTTCTCGATGTGAGACTTTCTCACCCTGTGTCAGACAATAGAGATTGAATTGATGCAAGTTTAGTTGCTCCCGTAACAATGCAGGCAGCTTCATTTTGATTTTTTTCTAACTCGTTAGCCTCTTGTTGGGTACAATTGTCCCATACAACATCGGCATATTCAAGAAGAGGCCTCATAAAAGATACATATAGTTTGGAGAGACTCTCTGTCAAGCTGAAATTTTAGTCTTCGCATAATATTTATACGAAGCCATGCTTTAGCTTTCACAATTTCTAAATGATCGTGCCAGGAGCAGTCCTGTGAGAATGTTAGTCCTAAATGTTTGTGGGAGTTTACGTTGTTAATCAGGTTCTGGTTCATGCTGAGTGGCGGGTGGAAAGGTTTATTATGCTTACGTGATAGTATCATAGACTCAGATTTTGCTTGGATACAAGCCATCTGACTGCCCAAGCATGTATTTTGGCAAGATCAGCGTTTAGTTCGTCAGCCGCACTTATGGGGTTATCTACAATAATAAAGAGACTAGTATCGTCAGCGAAAAGCCTTATGCAAGAATGTATTTCATCTGTAATATCATTAATATATATGAGAAAACGGAGAGGGCCTAAAATAGATCATTGAGGTACGCGGCCTTAATAAATGCACAAGAAGAAGCTGAGCCTGGAAGTACAACTCTCTGTTTCCTATCGTTTAAATAGTCCTTAAACCACGACAGAAGAGAACCAGATATCCCAGCAGATTCATGTTTATAGAGAAGCCCTCGATGTCAGACTCTATCAAAGGCTTTACTTATATCGCAGAATACTGCTCTGACTTCCTTTGCCTTGGTCAAGAGAAGGGAATAAGGTGATATATATGTCTACTAGCTGATTAACTGTAGAGTCACCTTGTACAAATCCAGACTGTAGAGTCGTCCGTATGTTATTATCTTGAATAGAATTAAATAAATGTATATGTACTATTGTACTATATGTACTAGACTTTGCCTACTGTACTGAGTAGAGATATAGGTCTGTATTTACAAACAACTGAAGGGTCATCCCTTTTAAAGATGAGAGTTACATTTGCTTCTTTACAAATTAAAGGTACCTTGCCAGAGGTCAGAGAGAAGTTAAATAGATCGCTAAGAGGAAAAGAAAACCCAAATTGTTTTAAGAGCAGCAATAAAAGCGTTTATTTTGACCATTTTTAAGCCATCGTTACAGTATTCTTGGCATTAAACGGTCTTTTTGATTCTACTAGTGCCTGTTCAGATAAAGTTGAACAAATAGTTCATTTATATATTTAAGCAGTTTTTCATTTGGGTTGGGGAGTGAAATGAATAAGTGATTTAGACTTGAAAGGAGAAGAGATTTTATGACAGGTATCCTACCTAGGGGGTGAGACTTCTGCGGTTCCAATAATTATTTTTTGTTTTATGTTTGCTATCTTATCTGTAAAATTTAGAGTCAACATTTTGTCTATATCAGTGTCAAATGTAATTCCTAATAGTTTAAATCTGTCTTCTCTCTAATTTAGTTTCCATTTAGTTTTTATAGAGTAAGTGCTGTACTTCTTTGAACCTATCCATACCACATGTGTTTTTGAGAAATTTACTTTAAGGCCTGAATATTTTGCGTTTTTTTCTAGCTCGTTAATGTTTCATTTAGAGATTCTTCTGATCTGTCCAGTATGACTAATGTGTCATTAGCTTATTGTGTTAGAATGGATTTTTATTGTTGATTTTTATCCCTTTGATTTTTTTGTTATTCTTTATTTTTATCGCTAGAATTCTGCACAGAGTATATATACGTTTTGGGAAATAGGGTCTCGTTCTGTGTTAAAGAAGGAGGAGAGATTGCCACCTTGATTCATAGCTACTTGCGCTTATTGTAAAATGTTGATATCCATTTGATTATCGATGGACCAAAATTAAATGATTTAAGTACATTTTCATAACTGACCAAGACAGTGAGTCATATGCCTTTCTGAAGTATATTAGCAGTAATAGTCCTGGAATGTTTTTCTCGTCCACAAACTGTACCAACCCGATATAAAGCCTGACTGATCTATACTGATAAGTTTGTCAATGACTGTATTTATGCGGTTAGCTATTGAGGCAGCGGCTATCTTGTATTCTGAATTTAATAGACATATTGGCCTATGGTTAGTTATTTTTGCCTGGATTTGTTTTTCTTGGGTATTAAAGTGATAATGCCTTGTCTTTGAACAAAGATTATTCTCCTATGTTGTAACTATGATTTACTGATTGCATATCAAAAATTCCTATTTTATCCAGAAAACCTTAAAAAAATTCACTCGAAAAACCATCTGTTCCTGGACTTTGGTTGTTTTTCATGTTTTTAAGAGCTTTAGTTAGTTCAGACACAGTGATGTCTCCCTCTAGCAGCTTAGAGTCGTTGTCTGTTAGTTTTGGTAGACTAGTGTCTTTTAAATATTCTTTTAGATTTATTTCAGACAGTGGGTCGTCTTCATTAATGTATAATTCTTTCTCTGGCATTTAATTGTCGATTGTTTTATAATTGTTATAGTCTAATTGAGGATTCAAGACCAGATTTAAATCTCCACACCATATAATTGTTCTAGTTCAGCTCAGTGGTGCTTAACTTTTGACTCTATGTATGTATGAGAAGATGTAAAGACATCATCAGTGAGAAGCAGCCTCATTGGTAGGTGGTTTGTGGATTTTACATTCTTAGTTTAACGTGTCTGGCTACAGATGCGTGTCTGACTGCAATTCCAGGGGTCGCGAGTTCGATCCCGGCCCGGTCCCATACTTTCGTGGAGATTGATCATGAAATAATTTCTACGGTCATTCTCCTCCCTTCCGCTGATTCATTCAAGAAGGGTTGTTGTCAGTTACAAGCGAAAGTATGTGCACGAATTACTGGTTATCCGCTTGTTCAAGCCTGCCCAGGAAAAAGTGTGGTTAGGTGAACTGACCGTCCCGCAATGACCATAGCTGTTGACTTGGGACGTAAAGCAACAAAACCAACCAACCAACATTCTTAGTTTTGATTACACTCAGCGACGACATAATCACCTTTCCAATATAGTGCTCCTACAATCAATTCGTTTGTAGTTGTTTTTTTTTCTTATGAAACTTGGCCATTACCTAGTGTTTTCATGCTTTGAAAACTATCACAATATTCCATCATGACATTAAAGTCAAATTCTCCCAATTCCACGAAAGGTACAACACGTCATATGATAAATTGCGTTATTGTTACGAAACAAAGACTAGCTAACATCTCAAAAAAATTCTCTTTTAAATACATGTGCACTGTGCCTGTCACGCTGTAAAAATACGAGATGTTAGCTAGTCTTTGTTTCGTAACAACAACGCAATTTATCATATGACGTCGCGGTCTGAGAGTGAAATTACACCATGCAATAAAATCGATAAACCACTAGTGGTTTATAAATTTAAGGGAAACGTTATGACGTCCTTAACAAAGTTGCGTTCACAATGACATAAGTAAAACGTTTTTACGGCAGAACTGACATTTCAAAGTAATCTTAATGTCATATGATAAATAGAATCTAACATTCGTGCTCTTGTATTATGGAATTTATTAAACTCGTTGCGAAAAAGAGATAAAATGGTCGACACGCGTCGCATTTTATCTCTTTTCCCAACTCGTTTCATAAATTCAATAAAACATGAACACGCATGTAAGATCCTCTATGCACATGTAGCATGATGTTTCTCTAATCAAAAGTGTAGGAATCACACTGGTAAATGTATACGTCGATTTAGTGGTATTTACGCGCATTGCCGGTACTTCATAGACCGGAAATGGTAGATATAGGTGTTAATACTATACTGAGGGGCTCCAGAAACGCACCATTTTACATTTTCTGTCTCTTCTACACGATTGATCTGAGGATGTTTTCTTTATTATTTTTCATCCTCTTGCAAAATGGACCGTGATTTGCCATGATTTCGAGTTGCACATATTGTTCATTCTGACGTAATATCGACGTAAGTGAGTTTCAACAATGGTCGGCTGACAAGTGTGAATTTGATTCAATTTGAAAACAAACACTTTGAGGAGGTAGCCAGATGTCTTAACAAGTGGAAAAACACATAGGTTTCAGAAATAATCGTTTTATTACACTCCGCCTCGCAGCGTTTCTTTGCTAACGTCAGTCTTAAATTTTTCAACAGCAATAACGGACGGGTGACGTCCGCGCATGTCGCGATACTTTTGTCTTTTATGCAACTAATTGAGGAGTATCTGTTGGAAATAAAAAGATTTTGATTATTCCTGATCCTTAGGATATAAACGGCCAATTACGTCAAAATCAATTACGTCTTGTAGACGTAATGAACGTTGCCAGAGGCCTAAAACTTCATGATTTTATTTTGTCTTTCCTTTTGTCTATAAGAACAAACATCAGTTGGAAAACTTTTTTCGTTCATTATGGAAGGTATGGGTACTCTGTGATTTTTTTGAATTTGAGCTGTCTCAGAATTATCGCGACGTCACGGCAATCATAAGCCACAACCTTCCGCTTTTCTTATTGCATGCAAGCTAAATGACGGAAATTGTCAACTTTATTTTTCACATAATGAAAATATTCAATGTTCGAGATAAATTAGCATTTAAGCAGGTGGTGCATTTTTAAAGTCCTACAGTATATATAGAAAAACTTGCCATATGACTAAAGGACTATAGAATTAGATCATTTTTATGTATTCGGCATGCACATGGCGATTTATGTAAGCATTTAGAAATAGATTCTTGTATTATTGAATTAATTAAACTCGTTGCGAAAAAGAGATAAAATGCTCGACATGCGTCGCATTTTATCTCTTTTCCCAACTCGTTTATTAAATTCAATAAAACATGAACACGCATGTAAGATCCTCTATGCACATGTAGCATGATGTTTCTCTAATCAAAAGTGTCGGAATGGTTTTAAACGATAGTACAATACTACACTGTCATCAGTCCAGATGCGGTGTACATACTGTGCCAACCCTTTTCATCAGTATAGGATTGCACTTAATTAGATTAATCAGCTGTTAACATCAAGTAGATCGACAGAGAAAGTGTACATATTTTGTTCTGAAATTACCAAACTAATGGGAAAAATAATGAAACAATCACCCTTTTGACAACTAAAGACAAATTGCCATATAAACTCTGCTGCCTGCTGATAATCTTTGCAAACAGATTTGACCACCAGATTATGCCCGAAGTTTGACACTCTAATGGAAATCTTGACAAAATAATTTTGAGAATAACTACAGCGATAACAGGTGGAAATTTTACAAACTAGAGAAATGCTTGCCTCAAGTTGTTCTAGTAAGGAACGTAAGCATACGTTTACACCAAAGACCTACACATATCTTAAAGTGAGGCAGGTACAATGTACATGTAAAGAGATAACGTGTTCGAGCTACTAGCTAGTCTTAGTCGGGGAATCAAAGTCGCCTATCGTGCAAAAACACACATTTTATGCACCCGAAAGGTATACGGCTGGAATTTTGTATACTGATAGTCTAAATAGTGCTTGATATGAAACCACTGTATAGCAATGCGACCAGAATTGCATTTCGTGGAAAAAAAGCATTTTTGTATGAAAAAGCATTTTTGTATGCCACATAGGTCATGTTAAGCAATCTTTCATAGCATAGAAAATGTGATGTTTCCCATATCAATAAGTTAAATAGTGTGTTTTAGTCTTAAAAAGAACCGACTCATTTAATAGATCCATTTAAGTACCCACAACATATGTTTTGGTTGAGAAATAACAAAAATACTATTCCATTTCGCACTCTTTTCTGGAGGATGGGTATGAGAAGCCGTTTGACTGTTCGATAATACAATAATACACTATCAAATGCATTTAAAAGTATGGGCAGACATTTGTCATGCGGTTACATTTCTGCATCTCAGACGGGGACGGACAGGTTTTTTATGGCGATATGATAATAGTTATACGAGTTTTTTTCACATTTATTTTACCACTGTTAAATGAAACTACTGTTTTCAGTAGAAAAAAATCCACTTAATCCCTACAATGACCCTCTGTTTCAAATCTGCTGTAAATATGGAAGATAAACATCCTTTAAACCATGATAAATGTCATTTGTGTGTTAAACTGCTCTTAAGTTGCCCTGGTATTTAACTACGCAAGAGCTGGCATGGGATAAATTACTAAGTATCAAATTATCGTGGTTTCATATTTTTACTTTTCAGCTACCTTTTCTAGTTTGCCATAGAAATTAAAATAGATTGTCTTAAATTATGTCCCAAACGTCTGTCTAACTGTATGCAGTGTTTAAACACATTCAATGTAAAATTTATTTATCTATGTAAAAAATATGCATTTCAAACCACTTCAGCGAGAGGATAAAAGTAAATAAGTAAGCACACATTTTTTTACGAGATATGCTCCCAAGCGATATATAAATACTTATCAAATACATTTTTGGGCAATAAATGTAGTTTTAATGAGATTTGAAGAAAAGAATTCTATGAATTTAATTTCAAAATGTGGGTGCCTAATCTACATGCTTTAAAAATCAATAAGCAGTATTCTTAGATGACCACCACTGCTTCTGAGGTCTACGCCGATGTTGTATTTTTATATAAACTCAATATTTTTCAATCCTGATCTTTTTTGATAAAAATATATAACATTTTGAAAAATCATATTTTGACATGTTCTTGCTGGGCGTCCGTAGAAAGTTGACTGCTCTGACGTAATGCAAGTCGATCGAGTCTGCTATACAGTGGTTTTAGATACACCATAGAATTACCTTTGCAACCATACAAAATCCAGCTGTATACCTTTCGGGTGCAAGGGTTCGTATTTCTTCTACCTTGGTTCCCCGACTATCTGGTGTTTAGTCAGGTATATAACAATAGCAAGTTTAAAGTACGGAAATCTTTCAAACAGTCAGTAGGTATGTTGATGTATTTGAAAAAGTCCTCTTATTTGGTGGATAGAAACAAGGGATTGTATTCAATGCAGTTCATGAACATATTCATCAAGCTAAAAGATTTTCACCTGGTAACTGAGATATTATTTAGATACATATTACTGGAACTTCAAATCTTGCACACTGGATTAGTACAGCTTTTTCTTATAAGTCAACAATATTAATTCCTTAGTACGACAAATAATATGCAGCACTTTCTTTGTTCACCTTATTTCATCTTTCCTTCCTCCTTAATATTTCCTTTATTCTCTCCCTGCAGATGTAACTATTATATAGAGGATCTTACATGAGTACTCAAGTTTTATTGAATTTAATAAACGAGTTGGGGAAAAGAGATAAAATGCGAGGCTGGCCGAGCATTTTATCTCTTTTTCGCAACTCGTTTAATAAATTCAATAATACAAGAGCACGAATGTTAGATTCTATTTATCATATGGCATTAAGATCACTTTGAAGTCTCATTTCTGGCGTAAAAACGTCATAAATTTGTTATTATGTACGCAACGTTGTTATGGACGTCATAACGTTTCCCGTAAATCTATAAACCACTAGTGGTTTATCGATTTTATTGCATGGTGTTATTTCACTCTCAGACGCGACGTCATATGATAAATTGATATACATGTATTGTTTACCTTTAGCATTTTACAGTCAGTCTCAGGACGATAGTTTCACCAACCCCGTTCATAACATGTACTTGTATTACATTTCAAATCCTGTGTAAAATTGCTATTTATACTGTGACTACATGTGTATGTAAATGTATAAATACAAAACTTAAGATGAGAAGCTTAAGTACATTTATGCCGGGGCCGGCTATTGTGCTCTATATATAGTTTACACTCATGCTGGTAACAGCAGTAAGTCTCTCGCAAGCAATGCGCATACATTGATGTTGAAAATATTGACGTTATTCTTTTTTAATTTACCCACCCATTACTCCCTACCCCTTTGTTTTGTTTTGTAGGGCTGTTGTTTGGGTTTGATTTATAGTTATTTACCATGGTAGGGACATAAAAGTTGTACTTTTCTCCCTCACCGATGCTGGTTTCATTTTGACGTGGTTTGTTAACTTTTAAACCGATGTGTGGTATGCTTTTTTACATATATTGCTACATGTGTATGTATGTACTAAGTAGTCATCATATCTTGTGAATGTATTATAGCCAAACTCGTCGTTAATTAAACGGCCATTTCAACATACAATATGCTTATTGTTTCTGCTTACCTGATTGGTAGGCAACCCGACATTAATATTGTTTAACCTAAATGTAAAGTAACCTGTTTCAGTGAAAGTGTCTTTTTCATCTTTACATTTTTGGAATGATCGTTATTTTCATCGTCATATTTGAGATCTATTAAATAACTTTAACAATTGTGCTTTAAAATTATGTAGGCGTCGTCTTGAAATTCGTACACAAGGTCATTGCAGAACATCAGGCGATACGCCATTTTGTAAGTTAAACGTGAATAAGTTATATTTTTGAGATTGCAAATTTGATCATAGCCTAAATATTTTTAGACATAACCTAAATAAATTGCCTTCTGTAGCCTTACCTTGAAATCTTCGTTAAAAATGCACAATTTAACTTCTGCGAGTGATGCAATAGTTATAACATGGCTTGTCCGCCTGTACATGGAGAAAATCCACGAGCTTTAGCGAGTGGATTATCTTACGTACATGTGGACAAACATGGTATAACTATTTTATACCGCCTACATCAGTGTAGACCTTGCGCATCACGAGATATTTCGAGCTAAAGTTGGTAGGGTGTTATAAATAATCTTAACTTATAAAGGTTATGCCCTTAACTGCATTCGTTTCTTACCTAGACGGCCCACACTCCTGAGACGGATTGTCCTCAGACACGGCTCAGTTGATATCAACTCTTGTCTTTAGATGAAGTTAATTTGTCACACTGATGCTTGTTAAAGCTTCTGTGAGTAGCACATTTGTCTAATTTTACTTTGCTTTAGGATGCTCTCAGTACAATTGTGGCTAAATATATTTATTTCTGTGTGTTAAACGACAGGTTACAAGCAATTATTTGGGACCAGAAAAGCAACGCTTTGCTAATCATTTTAAAAAGACATTTCATCGCAAAAACTGAAGATTTACAATGTTGACAATGGCAATTGCATTATCTTTAAAACAATCTAACAAAAAACATAAGAAAAAAATAGGAAATCCTGTAACAACAAAGGTGCTGACTTACCTGCGCATCCGCGCATTTTGATCAGCGCCTAAATTGTATGTTATTCGATTTCTGCTTAGTACGAGGGGTGTTCCGAAAGTTCTGATCTTGGCATTGTATCTCTGTAACCAGAAATGCAACATGCTTGAAAACTGTACCAATTAATAATATAATCTATGTCTATACACCGCTCTGACAAATTGTATGTAACTTAAAGGAGCGACCGGAAATCTAAC